>JAJTWQ010000227.1:0-597468 GCA_029007595.1 Solanum commersonii | reverse complement strand
AGATCACCGAATTAGCTTTCCAAATCATATTTATTCAACGTACGGAGTTCTAGGGACAAGATATACATATATTACAAACACTACCCAGCTAATGAACAAATTTCGTCACTTACCAAAAAGAAGTGTGTGTCTCAAATTCCAGCCAAAAGAACCAAGTTTTCTCTTGTGATTTTGAAGAAAAATCTGTTTAGATATGTTTCTAAGGTTCTAAGGCTTGAGGAAAATGAAATTACTAAAGAAGGGGTGAAATATATAGTCAAACAAGTGATGTTTATCGCTTGGGCAGCTGTCCTTCAAAGGTGTTGCCCAAAATGCATACATACATACATACATACATGCATACATACATACATATATATATATATATATCCCTCATATCCTTTTAAAGTTATACATAATTCTAATTAGAATATTACCTAAACACCCCATCACAATCCCTTATATTACGATCATAATTTATATTAAGCAAGTTAGCAATTATCACAACATTTCAAGTTCCTAAAATGAGAGTAAACCATATTAGTAATTAAGCAATGGTAAATCAACATGCCAATCTTGGTTAATATTTAGGGGTATTCTGATTACCCAAGAACTTGTCCCCATACTTGATCTTCTTGTTTTTTTTTTCTTGTTTTTACTACTTGTGACAAAACCCCCAATTGATATTTGAGACTTTTGTGTCACTCCCTTTAATTTACAATGTTTTTACTCGTTAATGTCTTTAGCTATGACTAGTTACAACTAAATTTTATTTTTCTACTAATTCTCAAAACCACTCCCTTTGGACATGACCCCAACCCTTGGTTGGGTTACTATATTATCGATGATCATAGACACTCATACTGTAGGTTAGTGCCGTTGGTCACGATAAGCATCAAAATGGCGTCGTTTTTGGGGAATGATGTTATTTGAGAATTTTTAGTTTAATAGAGTTTATGTTCTTATTAGTTGTAGTGTCACTAATTTTATTTTTAGTTTTGATCTTCGTTGAGTTGTCCATTTAGATAAGCATGGCTGAGCAGAGTAGTGGCAATTTGGTTGAAATAAGCCAAGGAATCCAAAAGGACATTACGCTGACCGCATTAGCATATCAGCTAAACGACTTGGATAACAAAATTTCAGAGGTGGAAGTCGATGCAACAACAAGGGGAGGTATATACCCCCCTCATGAGCAGAGGAAGTCTAGAAATGGGGAAAAAATCATGTCGAGGACACACTTCAAATCATTCTTCAAAAGATCACTGATCAAGATCGAGTGTTGGAAGAAATGAAGGAGAATATTGAAGTGTTGAATCAAATGATTGGATCTCACTCTAGATCAACTCAGCTAATCTGGTCACTCCTGAGTTTTGCAGTGCCTCATCTCCACTCAAATAACATATTAGGGTCACCTAGTGACACTAGGGCCAACCCTAAAAACGGAGAGTGAGAAAGGACTTGCGTCGTGCCACTACGTTAAGAAGGTGCTTCTTGGAGGCAACTTGGTGATGTTATGTAAGTTACCTGTTCGAATAATGATGTGCTGATTTTGTAGGTTAAGGCGAGAAAGATGTTGAAAAGTGAAAGTTGGCAAGCCAAGGATCAGATTAGGTAAATCGCCAAACCTATCGGCAATTTCGATTTAATGTTGTTGTGACCTGCAATAAGGATGTCTGTAAACTCAGCAAGATGAGTATATGTGTGGTGTGTCCTTTGAGTTGATCGGTGACAAGACTACTTTTTTGTTTGAATGGTAGGGCGAACGGTTATATAAAGGCCAAGGTCAAAAATTTTAATCTCTCATTTTTCCATTGTTTCAAACTCCTGAAATAACACCAAAGGTACTTTTTCCTAGATTTTTGCCTTCCATTAGTATTTTAGTCGGTAACTAGTGTTTAGGGTTGGATTTCTTTGCTACCTAGCATTTCAAAAAGCAATTTGATCAGCATGAAAGGTTAGTCTCTAAAACTCTGAACTTATTTTTGATAATTTTGCACTCTCTTGCAATTATAGTACTAGAATGATGTGTGCTAAGCCTCACTGATAGAAATAGGGTGTTGTGATGCTATTATTAATTCAAAATTTTTGTTTCAGATGCTTTAATAGTTGATTGCCTTAGTGTTTGTGCTTTGATTTGGTAGACTTGAAGTGGGTGTTGTGTATGTCGTTGTTAGGTTGGTCATCTAAAATACTTGAAATTGAAGTGGCCCATATTTGTGCTAAATAACGAAAAGTGCTCAATGAAGGAATGGGTGACAACATTCCTAAGGGTAATCTTAGTTAAATAGCCAAATTTGGCAAAAACGGAAGAAGTCTAAGTATTTCGGGGTGATAGGAAGTATGGGTCTTGTGTAAATTTCGTGTATACATGCATTGATTTCTTTTCCAAGGCTTGTAAGGTCAGTTCTAAGAAGTGGGTTGAAATATAGGCACGTTGAATCATTTGGCGAGCTAGATCGTGCTCGCCAAACGACTCGGTGGTTCGCCTATTGGTCTTGGATCGCCCTTCATTCATGTCCATAGTGCTGAGAGATCTGTAACTTTTGGCGGACACATTTGGGATAAGCTAAAGTAGTCCGGTGACTCGCGTAGGACTTTAGACCGCATTTGCATGCCCTCTTTATTTGTATCTTTTGGAGGACAACCTTGTCGTCATCAAAAGTAGTCGGCGACTCGCCAAATAAAATTTTTCGTCACTACTTTGCCTAGATTTCAAGCTAATTCCTTTGGCGAATCCGACCTAGATCACCAAAGAGATTTGGTGATTCACCGACTGGATCGGTGAGTCATTTTGCAATAAGATTCTCTGTGTTTGAGTTGAGTCTCGCCTAATCTCTTAATCTTTTGCAGATATGGTATGCACAAAATTAAATAAGCCACCTCAAAAAAAGGCAAAGGGAATTACAATCAATGAAGAAGGATCACGACCTTCACATAAAAGAAAGCAAGATCTCCCACCAGAAGATAAAGGCAAACGAAAGAAGCATATCGCTAGAAATGGGTCAGCTATTAAGCCAGATTTTTCTGAGCCGGAAGATGAACAACATTTGATTCACTAACGGAATAGGCTCAGGATAGACCTCAATCAGCACCTATCGAGTTACATCGAGTACAGCTCCTCAGGCTCTAGAATCGTGCCGACTTGGCACCGCCTTCGATGGCCCACTGCACTCACATAGTAGCTCCACCTGCTGCCCAAATTTTTAACATATTGAAAGGCGATTGTTTGCAAATCATTCTAGAAGAAAAGTTACTATTTGTGGAGGGTTTGGAAGGTAAGCATCAGAGTCTTGCTTAACACTCAAGTATTATGAGTTCGAGCAATTCACTAGACACGGGGCAATTACATCCCTTCCTGGGTTTGGGAATTCTAGTTAACATATGGGGAGTTTGTCTTGAAAAATAAGAAAAAGGCTAGTGAGTTCCTACCAGTGAAGACGGTTATGGTTAGAGGCAAGGAGGTAGAGTGTCACAACGAGCATATCAATGTTGTACTAGGTCGACCGCTGCACTTGGTGCGCCTGCCGGTCGCCTTATTGTTTTGTCCTTGGATGATTTGAAGGGTTGCGAGGTGGTTAGGTGCGGGAGCTCCAATTGAAAAGAGGGATATGAACATAGCCTCCCGGTACTAGTTTGGTTTCATCAGCAGCACTATCATGCCATCCCAGAACGAGTCCATTCTACATCATCCTAAGGTAGCTTGCCTTGGTTCTATCATGGCCAGAAGGCGGATCGACCTGGGATTGCTAGTTTCATAAGATATGGCTATGTGAGACAAACAAACACATACATCTCTGCCTTTTCTTGTTCTGATCACCTAGTTATGTCGGCTTGCCTAAGTACCCCGGGACTATGCTAGCGATAAAGAGGTCACCCCATCTTTTTCCATTGATATTCGGCATATAGAGGTTGAGTTCACACGAGATGAGGTTGCCAGGAGGAGAGCAACCCCAGCAGATACTTCTCAAGAGGTCGATATTGACTCATTTCCAGCAGAGGCATCCTTATTTACTCCAGCTTCAGAGCCTTTAGGTATACCCGCTCCTTCTTCCCCTTCACATACTCCAGGTACATCCTCTTCCTCCCAGCCTGCCAATATCACTCAGTCCATGATCTTGAAAATAAGGTAGTTGGCCTATTCAGTTGATGTGAAAGCTACATTTGGAAAAAGTCCATTCGGGAATGATCAACGGGGCCATACTAGCGTGCTGCCACCCGGACCATGTGATGCCCTAGCCGGTGAGAGTCATTCCTTGCGGAAGCGGGGAGAATCCTCTGAATTGCGGCTTTAAAAGTTGAGATTGCGAGTTTGAGGAAGACGTAAACTACCTTAAGTCTACGGCTTCACTTCACTAATAGAAAGGGGCGAGATGATAAGGATGCTCCACGAGGCAGATGAGGAGTTGATATCAATGAATCTTTGAGAACACGTGAGAGCGAGAGATGAGGGCATATTCAAAAGACTTGCAGATCTTATAGAGACGGTTGTTCGGCGGTGACCCGGTTTATTCTTGTCTCTGTCTTTCTTTACTTTAACTTTTGAATTCTATATTATTTGCATTTGAGGACAAACGCCCTTATCTGTGGTGGGGTGAGGCCCACCTTATTTTGCTTGTTTCAGATACTTTTGTTTTGGTGTACATTTGGATTGTCTGTTTTTAATTGTGTTTTTAAAAAACTGCTTTGTGATTATTAGAGTTTATGGCTCCACTTAATTTAAATTGCAAAATGATTGTTACCCTTCTGAAAAATTTTGAATTTTTCGCATATTTTTGCCACCCCTTGTAAGCTGAATGTGGTTGTTCTTTTGCAAAAAATTGAGTCTCAGTTTCGATCAACACCGATGACTTAAATAGTGCTCTCAATGGAACGAACATGAATGT
This sequence comes from Solanum commersonii, assembly GCA_029007595.1. Classification (NCBI taxonomy): domain Eukaryota; kingdom Viridiplantae; phylum Streptophyta; class Magnoliopsida; order Solanales; family Solanaceae; genus Solanum; species Solanum commersonii. The sequence goes on along the minus strand of JAJTWQ010000227.1, from coordinate 592,606 downwards.
ACGACTACGATAAAGCCAAATGAAGTTGCATAAACAATATGTGAACTCTTTGCATCTCGTTGTGATTAGCTATTTTTCAAATTGATTCCCTTGTAATAACCATTGCACACTTACGAAAGTGTATAATCTTGTTTGATTTAAGTGTGATGCCTTGTGTGATTAGCTTGCTTTGAACCATGCATGAATAAACCTAGAATTTGTCCCGTTAGTCTGATTGATTTAGAAATATGTCCTCTTGAGATAATATTAGGCAACTTTAAAGAGTGTGAGCCAACTTTATATATACCTCTTTTTGTGGCCTACCCATGAGCGCGTGAAACTCTTTTGAACACCCTTTGAGTCTTACCTTTCTTTGGAAGAACATTGATGAACCCTAGACCGTACTTGACCCACTACCTATAATCCTCTTGATTTATGGCTTAGAAAATAGCCAAAACCTAAGTTGGGGGTGTGGTGAAAAGGAAAAGGAGAAGTCAAGAAATGCAAGAAAAGTCCCCCTTAACCCATGGTGTTGCAGAACGATTTTAATCCCTTAAAAAAAATTGTGGAATAAAGTACAAAAGAAATCGATTTTCCAAGCAATCCATCGAGGTGAATAAAAAGATGACTTAGAAGCACTAGAAAAAGAATTGATAAAGAAAAAGAAGGGAATGCCTTGAGAATACCACATCTCACGAGGAAAAACTCACTGAGCCTAAATGACCATACCTTTGCACTCATCCCTATTACAAGCCTTAAAAAGTCCTTTTTGATCTTGAGTGGGCTGGACCGAAGATCGATCGGAAAATAAGGGCATGCCTATGGGTGAAAACATGCATTGTGTTCCTCTTTTTGAGTGTGAGTGTTGCATCTAATTCCTAATCTTGAATTGATTAACCTCTGTGTGTGAATATGGAATCATTCTTTATGTGAGGGCATTTAGATACATTTTGATTGAGCTTGAACTTGAACTAGTAGCAAGTATTGCGAGCATGAGAATCTTTGGTAATGGTGTGTCACAACTTGAATATTTGAGTACACAATTGATCCTTGCATAAGTAAATTGAGTCTTGTTGTGTGCATTCATGATTGAGTCTTGTGTAGCATTGTTTGAGACACCCTTTTTGAACGGTTGAACTCAAGTTTGCTTGAGGACAAGCAAAAGTTTAAGTTGGCGGTGTTGATGAGTCCACAAATTTGACTCATTTAGGGCTTATTTTGATAGAAATAGTGTCCTCAAATGCTTATTTTGTCTCAATATCTGATGAAAATTCTTAAGTTTCAGGTATTTGAAGTTTTAGTGGAAGCATGGACACTTGGGGAAAAAAAGGAACAAATAAGGCGAAAAAAGAGCAGAAGAAGAATGAAGCTTGGTATCGCTAAGAACACTTGGCCCGAGTCGCCAGAAGGGACATAATCCACCCTTTGTTTTCGGTATGCAAAACCACGAAGGAAGAGGATCAAAAAGGTAGGAAGCAGTTGGCGCTTTCATGAATGGTTCTGAAGCATTGGCAAATATGTGTTGATATTGTTATTGGGTCTTTCTTGCTTATAGGATAGATGTATTTTAATGGTGGTTTCACCTAGTGGTTGTGGTTTAATTTAATGCGTTTGTAGTTGCAAATATAAAACCATCTATGTGTTTTCAGCTTGCCCGAGAGGGAGCTAGCGAAACTAATATCGCTAGAATGATGGCCTAAGGAGTGGGTCGACATGAGGTTCATCCCGAGAGAGTGAGCCCTAGTCCCATATCCTTACACTCAGCTTGAGAGAGTGAGTGGGGTAAGGCATAGGCTGCCTTCATGAGGCAAATGGGTGTCAGGAAGGAACGCATTTCAAACGGGGTAAGTTGCCCGAGAGGGAACTTATTTCCATCTAAAGCTTAGCCTAGTCATTATTATCTTGCAAATTTGCTATCTAAAGTGTGTACCCAACAATTTATATCAACTTGTATTGCGGTCACACCCCAAGAACTTGTCCCCATACTTGATCTTCTTGTATTTTTTTGATGTTTTTACTACTTGTGACAAAACCCCCAATTAATATTTGACACTTTTGTGTCACCCACTTTAATTTACGATGTTTTTACTTGTTAATGTCTTTAGCTACGACTAGTTAGAACTAAATTTTATTATTCTACTGATTCTCAAAACCACTCCTTTGGGACACGACCCCAACCCTTGGTTGGGTTACTATATTATCGACGATCGTAGACACTCGTACTATAGGTTAGTATCGTTAGTCACAATAAGCATCATCGATTGCTTCCTTTTTCCTTCGACTCAATCCTTTCCTTCAGGGCTCAACACATTGGAACAAAAGGTGAAGTAAGACTCTTCGGTGATTCGCCAAGTAGACTCGGCGATCCTCAAGCCTTCATTTCTTCGTTCTTTTCAGCCCTTTCGTTCCTTTTTGCGACGTAGTGTGCATGCTTTCCTTAAAACTTCAAATACGTGAAATTTAAGGGTTTTCATGAATTTAGAGATAAAATAAGTATTTGAGGACACCATTTCTATTAAAAATATAGCCTTAAATGAGTCAATTTGTGGACTCATCAACACCCCCAACTTAAACTTTTACTTGTCCTCAAGCAAACTCAAGTTCAGCCATTCAAAAAGGGTGTCTCCAACAGTGCTACACAAGACTCATTCATGAATCCACACAACAAGAATCAATTTACTTATTCAAAGATCAAATGTACACTCAAAGATTCAAGTTGTGACTCACCAATATCCACGAGTCTCATGCTCACAATACTTGCTTCATACGCAAGTTCAAGCTCAACTATAGTGTTCAAATGCCCTCACACAAAGAATGATTCCATATTCACATAATGGTTTCACGATTTAAAGCTATGGAATCAGATGCAATGCTTACACTCTCAAAGAAGAACATAATGCATAATTCTCCCATAGGTTTGCCCGTATTTTCCAATCAACATTTGTTTCAGCTCACTCAAGATTAAAAAGGTCTTTTCAAGGCTTGTAATGGGGCTTAGTGCAAAGGTATGGTCGTTTAGGCTTAGTGACTTTCATCCTCATGAGATGTGGTGCTCACAACACTTCCCTTCCTTTCTCCTTCATCATTCTCTTTAGTGCTTATAAGTCATCCTATTATTCACTTTCCATGGATTATTTAGGAACCCCCATCTCTTTTGTACTTTATTCCACAACTTTCTTTTTCATTCTTTTTCTTTTTCTTTTCTGTCTTTTATTTTTATATGGAGGGCTTCCATTTTCCTCAAAAACATGGGAAGGAGGGACTTTCTTGCACTTCTTGATTTGCCTTCTCTTTTCAACACACCCCCAACTTAGGCTTTTAGCCTAAGTTGTGGTTGGCTATTCAACTAACCACAACTTCATGAGGATTATGGATGATGGATAAAGAAAGGTAATTGCTTTCATCAAGTTTCTTCCATATAAAAGGGAAAGGTTCGAAGGGTGTTCAAAAGCAGTTCACACACTCACAGGGTAATTCACAAAAGAGGTATATGTCAAATTGGTTCACACTCTTCGAAGTTGCCTAAGATCATATCAAGAGATAGCATCACTTAGTTGACCGGACCAACGGGGAAAATTCTAGGATCTATCATGCATATTTCACTAGTAAGCTCATCACAATAGGCATTGACACTATAAGTCAAACAAGACTCCACTCTTTCACTAGTGTGCAATGATCATCACAAGAGAGTCAATTCTATACTAGGCTAGTCATAACGAGATATAAAGAGTTCACATATTGTCTATGCAACTTCATTTGGCCTCATTGTAGCCGTACATTCATGTTCGTTCGATTGATAGCACTATTCAAGTCATCAATATTAATTGGAATCGAGAATTAAATTTTGCAAGAGAACAACCACATTCAACAACATATAAAGGGTGGCGAAAATGTATGAAAAATTCAAAAAAAATTGAAAGGGTCCAAATCATTTTGCAATTTAAAATAAAAGGAGCCACAAGCTCAAATATCCACAGAATAGTAGTATTAACACAATTTAAAAAAGAACAGCCCAAATACATACACAAAACACAAACAAAAGTAGCACACAAAAGGTAGGGCCTCACCCCACCACATATAAAAGCAATTTGTCCTCAAATGCAAATAACAAACATCTGAAAGTAAATTAAAGAAAGACAGAGAAGGAGGTAAACAGGGGATCCTTTCTAAGCAATCGCTCCATGTGTCTGGACATCAGTTCCCGGAGTGTTGTCATTCTGACTCTAGTTTTCATTGTCTACGTTTGCCTCAGTTGCTGCATCGATCTTAGCTTTAGGCATATTGTACGAATCATGAGCTACTCCAAAGGCATGTATGCGTTAATGAACCCTCGAGCCCACAAAGGTACATTAGGGCCAATGGGAATCCTTCTACTAGAACTGGCTTTCTTATTTTCGCTCCTTGCTTTGGGGTGATCTTCATCCCAGCATCTCTTCTGGAGTTTTGTTCTCTTATATGTCAGGATGGCATATTTCTTCTTGCAACTTTTGAGTCGGCCGTATACAGCAAAGCCTTGAGATAAAGTCAGACTTAGCAGTCTATTCGGTGAATAAAGGGAAGCCCACCGAAAGTTACAGTGCAAAAAGGGTCAGGGGTGCTGACAAAAGGGCAAACAAGAAGACTTTCGGTGAGTCGCCAAATAATTTTGGCGATCTCATGCTTCTCGCCAAAAGATACAGGAGCCACAACACATAAAACATGATATCCAAGGCGATGTAGGGAAATTAGGCAAACCACGAAGTAGTTCGGTGAACTCGTCATAGCTCGTCGAATAACCCAATGTGCCTACTTTTGACCCAACTTCTCAAAATCATCCCCGCAACCCCGAAAATGCAATTTAAGAACAAAAAGAATAAATTCGACCAGGATCCATAATATATGAATACCACACATCACACAATAACTCCAATTGATGCATTGGGGAATAAGATTTAACAGCTTGGGCAATAAAGGCGAGGTTTTTGAAGAAAAATTGACACATAAACAATTAAACCCAATCAGGGAGGTTTGGCAGATTTCGATAAGATCACATATTTGCAAATGAGTACATTATTTACAAGATAGTTATGGGGTTCGGGACACTAACCTTTTGTGCTGAACAAATTGATATTGAGATGCTAGGAAGCACTGTAATCCAACTTGAGCACAAATCAATCAGCCAAAATACTCAGAGAATGCAAGTAATATAAAACTAGAGTGCAAGTGTGAGTTTGGGAAGATGAAAAAAGTGAGTAAGGAAATGAAGTTAAATTTTTAAAACTTTTGGCGGAAAGACCATCAATTTTTCTCCATTCAGTAATATTAGTCCCGATCATTTGATTTATTCAGCATAACACCAAATAGTAATTTTCCTCTCCGAAGTTTACAGAACCTCCAGGTTGTGTGGGAGTCCAAATGGCGGTCTTTAACGGGATCGTTGATACAACCGGCGGTTCGCCAATAATTTCCTATGCTCGCTGATATTTATAGACTCCAATGCAAGATGATCTTAAGTCTAATGGCGGTCTAATTCGGAGTTGCCAAACCATTCGGCAATTCGCTGATTAGGCTTGTTTCTTGCCGATTTGCACTTTTTGTTCACTCTCCACACTTCCATCTGCATAATCAACAAACCATTATTTTATCAAACCAACATAAAGTAATAAAGGGTTTTGGGTTGCCTCACAAACATTGCCTTAGTTAACATCGTGGCACGATGCAAGTCCACCTCCAAACCTCATTCTTGGGGTTAGCCATAGTATCACTCGGCAAACCCCCTTGCTGTCTCAAATTTAGGTGAGACGAGATATGACCCATCTGGGTTTCTAACTGCTTGATTGAAATTGAATGGGAGGTGACGGCCTTGCTAAGGGTATATACATCTTCTTTCATTCCTTTTAGCATTTTGTCTGACCCTTCAACTTTGTTGAGGATACGTGAGAGCATATCCTCAGATCTACCACCTTCCATATACTTGGGTTTCTGGCGCTCATGGGAGGCACATATCTATCCTTCTCCCCATCTTTCCAGTTTGGATTTCGGTCTCTCCATTCACGATCTCTATCCTTCCAGCCTTTATCTCTAGCCCAACCTTGGTTACTACCCTGCCTTGGGTAATTTGAGCGGTAGCCACCGCCTTGGTTGGCTAGAAAATTTACCTCCTCATTATACAAGGCTTCAAACTTTATCTCCTCGAGATTAGCACACCCGACCCCAACATCGTTGACACCATGGGCACCAACCTTCATGACATTTTTGGATAAAATATCAAGTTGCGTCATGAATTTGGCTATGTTAAATTCTTTCTCATGATCTTTTTCAATAACACTCCTTGGATAGCTTGAAGGCGAGACTTGGTACTCACGAGTGTACCATGCTCTATTAATTGATGGTTGTCATGACATCTAAAATTTGGGCTGCTACTGCATACGACTACTGCATTAAGCCTCCCGACGAGAGTTGGTCGGTGACACCTTTGTTTACCGAGTCCAAACTCCGATAGAAGTACTGAAGTAGCACGTTATCAGGAAAACCATGGGTTGGGCATTGTAGCACCAACTTTTTGAACCGTAGCCAAGTTTCATGTAAAGGCTCTCCCTTAAGACGCTTAAAGCTCTAGATGCTATCCCTAACTGACATCATATTTGAGGGAGGGAAAAATCGCACTCGAAATGTGGTTACCAGTTCTTCCCAAGAAGTGATGGATTCTCGCGGCAACTCGACTAGCCATTTGCACGCTTCTCTCATTAATGAGAAAGGGAATAACCTTAATCAACCTGACTCCTGAGAGATCTTTTTGAATGAGAATGGTATGCATATATCTATGAAGTTTTGAAGATGCTCGTGAGGATCCTCATGAGCCAATCCTTTTGAAAAAGTCCCTTTAGTTGCAAGAGTTGCAACATGATGCTCGTTATGTGGAATGGGCGCATTTCCCTCTGTGCAGGGAGTAAACAAATGGCTCCAACACCTTCCATGAGATGGGGGCCATTGATGTTAGGCTCTTGGACATCATTGAGATTTCCGATGTCGTCTTAGTGGCCTACCTAGCTACCATTGCTACCATTAACACTCATGCTTTCGGAAATATTCACACAGCAAACAAAACAAAACCAAATATTAGGTAAGCAAACTACAACTAAAACCAAAATTCTACAAATCTAAAAATTCTCAAATAACACCACTCCCCAACAGCAGTTCCATTTTGATGTTAGCATAATCAAGACACAACTTTCGATGCAAGTGTCTACGATCGTACAATAATTTAGTAACCCAACCAAGGGTTGGGATTGTCCCAAGAGAGTGGTTTTTAGAATTAATAAAAAAATAAAATTTAGTTCTAACTAGTCATAGCTAAGGACATTAACGAGTAAAAACATTGTAAATTAAAGGGGGACACAAGAGTGTCAATTAACAATGGGGGGGTTGTCACAAGTAAGGCAAAAACGACAAAATAACAAGGGTTTCTAAGTAATGAGAGGGGATCCTTGGGATGTGACGGGAATACGGGTTAAGCTATATTATTGGGTACATGCTTTCGATAGAAGATTCATAGAGTAATTGTGACTAGGATAGACTTTAAGGGGCATAAGTTCTCTCTCGATTAACTTACCCTATTTCAAATGTGTTCCTCTCCGACATCCACTTGCCGCATGAAGACCAGCCTATGCCTTAACCCACTCACTCTCTCAAGCTGTGTGTGTGGAAATGGGACTAGGGCTCACTCTCTAGAGTTGAACCTCTTGTCGACCCACTCACACTGGCCATCAATCTAGTGGTCTTAGTTTTACGACCTCTCTCTCGAGTAAGCCAAAAACACATAAATAAACTTGTATTTTCAACTAAAAATTCATTAAACTCATCCACAACCACTAAACGAAATCACATTTAAACTACAAATAGACTATCAGCAAGCAAGACCCAACAATTATCTTAACCCATATTCACTAAATCACACCCTAAGAATTGGGGTTTTTAGCCACACATCAAGAGATAGAAATTTATACCTAAATGAGCTTGCATTCAAATGGGTATGAAGATTTTAGTCTTGTTACAGGACAAGAATGAAGAAATTAAGAGACCCAGGTCTAAATCCTTGGAGATAAAACCCTCTTCTTCTGCAAGTCTTCAAAACCCTCTCAAACTTAGAGCAAAAATATCAAAAAGTACTACTCTATATAGAAATTATCACAATTGTTCGACTCTAAGTGAAAATTATAATAATTGTTCCACCCTAAAACTAAAACTCTAACTAGTATTTATTATTTTTATAGATTTGTGATGCAGTGGATCATTTGGCGTATTTAGTCGAAATCATTGATCAACTCGGTGATTCTCCCTTTGATGTAGTTCATCGCCATCTTGCACCAGCCCTCAATATCGTCGTGCTCTGGGTTATTGGGCGACATGGTACTGTTTTGCGGAACTTCTCAGTGTTGTGCTGAATCCTTTCTTTTTTCGCCGACTTAATTGTTTCCTTTAGGGCTCAGCACACTGGAACAAAAAGTGAAGTAAGACCCTTCAGCGACTCGCCAAGTAAACTCAACGATCCTCAGGCCTTCATTTCTTCATTCTTTTTAGCCTTTCAGTTCTTTTTTGTGACGTAGTGTCCATGCTTTGCTTAAAACTTTAAATACATGAAACTTAAGGGTTTTCATCAGATATTGACATAAAATAAGCATTTGAGGACACATTTCTATTAAAAATATAGCCCTAAATGAGCCCAATTTGTGGACTCATCAGACTCCCTCATCGCCAAGTTGGCTGGCTTCTTGGGGTAGGTTACTGGAAATTTAGGCGAGCCAAGGGCCATTAGGCGAATCGCCTAGTGCCCTTGATGAGCTAAGGGGTGGAAAGGGCGAGGTATGTTGTGAAGGGTAGCAAGTTTAAAGTTGAAACTTTAAAGGGGCCTTAGCTTTTTTCCAAAGTTGACCCTACATTATTTTATTCCCTTCCTAGTGACTATATAATCTCTTTAGACCAAAGTTTTCTTGAATTAATTCATTCTCACTATAATCCAAAGAAAACCCAACTTTATCCCCTCCAAAGAATATTTCTCACTCTAGAAAACCCTCATTGAAAAAGGAGATAGAGATTAAAGCTTGGTCCAAGAACAAACCTCCATTGTTAAAGGCTTGTGTAGGGCTTTGATTAAAGGTATGTTTAGCTTATTCATCTAAGGGTTCTTTCACCCATAGACTCCCCTAGATTTCCCCCAAATTTGTGAAGAAGAACCCCAATCTAAGCTAGCGTTTCGTCCAATGTGTGTTACTTTGGGTATGATTCCAACTAGTTGGATAATACTTGTATATGATTAATTTAGTGTTAATTCATGATATTATGATGAATTTATATGATTTCCATGATTACCCTAGTCTTATTGATGGAGATGATTTATGTGGGTTATGGCCATGGATGGTGAAATTGAAGGTCAAGGTGATCTTCTAGAATTAATGCTTTGACTGGTAATTGTCTAGGGCTAGAACCTATATGCGTGAATTGATTTAGAATGATGTGAATATGATGGTTCTTGAGTAGTAATGCTTGAGATTGATCTTACATGATGAATTATGACTAGAGTCTCTGGATAAGGAAGAATATGACTAGAATTGCTTAAAGATGAATCTTATGACTTGAGTGTCTTGTAATCAAGATATGAATGATGATAGAATGAATTAAATCTTTGAGAGAAAGGCTTGTATTCATGCATATTGAATCACTAGGGCTTTGAGAGTAGAGTAAATGGGATGAATAGAGGTCTAATAGGTAGATTTTTGGTGAAAGGTATACTCACCTAATCTCATTTATGAATGTTTGGAAGTAAGAAGTGATCGAATAACTTGAACGTGGAATGATTGTCAAGGACATCCTTCCATGAGACATGAGTGTTAAGCAAGTCTTAACAAGTAGATCTTGGGGTGTATGTTTGGTTCCAAGTGTATATTGACAATAGGATAGAGTGTCACATAAGATAGGGTCCAGGCTCCAAGTAGAAAGGAGAACTACAGCTAGTTGATGTGAGGAGTATCCAAGTTAAAGAGGGAACTCTTACGTAGTAGAGTGTGGGTTTTACCAAAGTTAGGTCTCATGAGATGGGAGCCTTCACGTAGTTAAGTTAAGGTTCCTAGTAGCAATCTCCATATCCTATGAACTAAGACATGCTTGTGAAGAATCTCATAGTGTTCAAGAAGCATAATGAACTAAGACTTATTTAATGAAGTAACTCATAGATTCAAAATTGTAAATGGACTTAGACATGCTTAAGGTACTATCTCATAGGGTCCACGTAAATAGGAACTTAGACATACTTAAGAGAGTATCTCATAGTTTTCAAGGTAGAAATGGATTTAGACATGCTTAAGTAAGTGTCTCATAGGATCCATGTCAGCAATGAACTTAGATGTTCCTAAGGAAGTACCTCACAGTGTTCCAAGGTTTAAAGAGATATGAACTACTATGTGTTTTAAGAGAGTACCCTCTAGTGTTTTAAAGTAAGGAGAGGAGTTAATGTTCAAAACCAATAAGTATTATGTTAGTATGAGGACCTAAAGGTGGTACTTAGCATAAATAGTATTATGGGGTGCTATGCATGCAATGCACAAGTATGACTTTGGATTATTAAAGAGACGTCTTGAGATAGGATTGTGCTATTATTTCCCTTCCTATCTATAGTTGACTAAAGGTGAGAGATTCCGTTAGGTATGAGAGTCAAGTTAATAATGAGGCCAAAGGAGGGTGGATATGACTAAGATGACTTCAAGGCTATGCTCAGTGTGAAGGGTAGTGTGGGATGCCTTTCATACATTATACAAGTGTGTTTTGAGGTTACTTAGGAGTATGGTGCCCTTAGGGTAGAGAAGCTTAAGAGTTGACCATGTACATACACTATGATTAAGATGACCACAAAGGGATACTTGGCTTGGGTGGTATTATGGGATGCTATCATGCCTTGCACTGGTATGCTTTTGAGGTTACTTAATAATGGTGCTATCATGGTATATATGACTAAGAGTCAATTATGCTTATATACATATGATTTATCTCCTATGCTCATTAACTATGTCTTAGGTTGACTTGTGATGATATGATGCTTATGTTGGAGTTTATGTTGTGATTATGTTATTATGTCTCGTGCTTATGTCTTATGTTGACTAACCATTATAAGAAGCTCTTATGTTGTTGTTGTAGCTTTCATACTTGGTACATTTTATACTAACACATATTACCTACATTCTAATCAAATGTAGGGTTTCGGAGATTGAGTTGCTTGAAGGCTAGGTTTCTAAGGTGCAAGAAGAGTTGAAGAATTGGTGAGGGGTCATAGCTTCATGGAAATAACCATTGTTCCCTTTATGTCATTTATTTATGTCTTAGACTTTTATGTGGGTTGCATCCCAAGATTTTTATTCAAGAGTTTGATAGATGGTTTGAGACAAAGATTTAGTAAAGATTTCCGTTTGCTTTATGAAAATGTTTTCGATTATGGTTTTAAAGAAATTTTAATTTTTCCATACTTTTCTAGTATCTTATGTTATGATTATTATAAGGGCTTGTATGAGACCCCTTCGGGGTCAAGTATGCCATGTTACGTCTAGGGTGTACCCCTAGGTTGTGACAAACTTTGTAATCAGAGCACAAGGTTTAGAATGGTTCTATGATGTCTCAAACTACATCTAAGAGGGTCTTGTTCATAAATGTGAAGTGCACCACATTTATGAATAGGAGGCTATAGGATGCTTAGTAAATCTCACTTTTTCATTCTCTTAGTTGTGCCATAGAGTTTGGCTTTAGTGAGCCCTTTTCTAATACATGCCTTAAGGTTTTTTAGGGTATGGATAATACAAGGGCTAATGCTAGGAGAGAAGAGGATGGTGATGAGGAGCCAGAGGTTCCTCTCCAAGCTCCTCCTCAAGTTCCTATTGCAGCGGGGGCTATGACAAATATGGAGATAAGTTAGTCAGTTCTTCAAATATTGACCCAAGCCTTGACACCCAGAGCTAATAGGGAAGTTGTGGCTCGGCCTAATCCAAATGTGAATTCCGCTGCTTTAAGGGTGAGAGTTTTTGAGGATGAACCCTCTAGAGTTTTATGGCTCCAAAGTGGAGGAAGATCCTCAAGGTTTTATAGATAAGGTGTATCAGGTGATTGCTATCATGGGTTTGACTACAGTAGAGAAAGTGGAACTAGCCGCTTATCAATTAAGGGATATAGCACAAATTTGGTATGAACAATGGAAAGATAGTAGGCTGGTAGAAGCGGGCCCAATAGAGTGGGAAGGGTTCAAGGAAGCATTCCTAGATAGGTTCTTTCCCCTAGAATTGAGGAAACAAAATATGCAAGAATTCATTAACCTTAGTCAAGGAGGTATGAGTGTTAAGGAGTATGCTCTTAAGTTCACCCAACTATCCAAGTATTCTCTAAGTCTAGTGGCGAACTCAAGGGCTAGAATGAATAAATTTGTAATGGGAATGTTCGACTTGGTAGAAAATGAGTGTCGTTCAGCAATGCTTATCCCTAGTATGAATATTTCAAGTCTTTTGGTTCATGCTGAACAAATTGAGGAGAAAAAGATCAAGAAAATGAATAGGGAGGTAAAGAGATCTAGAACCAATGATGTGAACTTTTCTAATGCTAAGTCTGATGGACAAGATAGACCTAGGACTAAACAAAGGTATTCCGGCCAAGATTCTTCCAATACCCCTAGGTTTGACAAAGAAAAGGGTAGTGGGTCTCCATTTCCCAAGCTTACTTGCACTGAATATGGAAGGAGTCATTATGGTAAGTGCCTAGCCGGCATGGATGTTTGTTTTGGGTGTGGGAAGGAAGGGCACAAGATAAGAGATTGCCCGATTCTTAAAGCCAAGGGAAAGGAGGATACAAAAATTGCCTTTAGCGGTTCGAATGATAGTGCTCAAAAGAAGAATAGGTTTTATGTTCTCCAATCTAGAGAAGATCAAGAGTGATCTCCTCATGTCCCTTCCGGTATGTGTTTATGCTTTAGCAAATTTTTGGATTTCTTGTCTTTTGTTACTTGTTTTTATGGACTTGAAATTTTCTTTAATATAAATGATGCTTCATTGTTGCCTTATGTTATGAATTATTTTTAGAAGAACTTGTGTAGGCTTACTCCCAAGGAGGAGATAGTGTGCCTATCTAAGAAGGTCATTATGTGATTATGTGTTGCCATGATTTCCTTATATGCATGTTCATGAAAATGCTAAGGTCTTGTTAGAAATGACTTATATGCATTGTTTTCCTTAGGTCGTAGTGCATTGACTAGAGTTGCATATAGACTTCACGAGATGATTATATGATCATGCTTTAGTTTTGGAATTGAAAGGTTCCTCCTTGAATGAATGCTTTTTGAGAGTAAATTGCGTATGGGCTCCATGAGAGTATGTTGAGCATGATATGATTAGGAGATGGTAGTTCCTCCTTGAATATGACTAATTATGAGAACGTCTTGCTTAAATGGGTTTTTTGATGAAGTTCCTACTTCCTTTGTTGCATTGAGTATGTTGAATGGGAGTTGAGGTTTTCCTCCTTGTTTATGTGCATTCTCTATGTTGTATGCATGATGGGCTGCTAGTCTAGATTCGTTTCCTTTAAGAAGTGTTTGGAATTGTCATTAAAGGAAGAATGTTCTGTCACGACCCAAGCCTAGGGCCTAGACGTGACATGGAGAATGAGGAACGCGAAAGAACCCCAAACAAGCCTCTCAAACTTGTCATCACACTTCATCGGTCGCGAAAGCACATTCAACATTAAATGACGGGAATTAGGGACTAAGGGCAAACCATTTCAAAATAACATCTTAGAATAAGAGTCAAGCTCATTTACAAAATACTTGTCCAACGCATACCTCTACATACATAGATAGGACGGGGGCCATGACATACTACCGGCTCCCCTCATAGTCAAAATACAATTGCAAGCTAAAGTCTCAAAACATAGGAGTAGGAAACATAACATAGCCCTCGAATCATTGAGGACTCACCAACAAACTCAGATAAGCACCACACTAGCCACGTGGATGGAGAGAAGGATCAAGAGTAGCTCCGGTCCCTACATGGTGACATCATGTAGGCAAAATATGCGTTAGTACTTTGGAATGTACTAAGTATGCGGGGTGCAATACAACAATAGACAAGGACACAATCGAAATGCAAGAAATAGTTTCATAGGCATAATGAAAAACAATATGAGGATGCATGATCAAAGTGACGTCAAAACATGTTTAAGTAGATCTATACTAATAGTAGATATCATATGTGTGTGCATAATCCAACCAATCTATAACCCCAACTTAGGATGGGGGATGCCGTTCACACCCGGACACTCTAGTAGCAAGGTATAAACCCCTCACATGGTTGATGTTGGTCACACCCCAAGCATCCTAGGTGGTGAGGTATAAACTCTTCACATGGTTGATGTTGGTCACACCCCAAACATCCTAGGTGGTGAGGTATAAACGCCTCACATGGTTGATGTTGGTCACACCCCAAGCATCCTAGGTGGTGAGGTATAAACCCCTCACATGGTTATCCGGTTCTTTTCCCCCGGACCGGGCATGGTCATGCAACACTTTATATAGGAAATTCACCTTAGGCTCTAATGCAATCTCATGTATGGAATGAACATATACACCAGCTTAGTTTGTCATCAACACATCTCTGGAATGCCATGCGTCTCATAACTCAAGCCTTAAAACATCAATTCATCAATTCTCCATAATTGGACATTTTATCAAACACCTTGAAGGCATGTAGTGGGGTCAAAGAGCATGAAAAATAGGGTAGTAATTATGCAACAAAACCAGTGAACAACCTGCAACAACGCCTTTTAACACCCACAAGATCACATGAAAAATCTCCACATCAATTCAAAGTTTAGATTCAAGTTCTAGAGTCACAACATGCTCAAAACAACCACTTTTCATGCTAGAATTCACTGTGCAGAAAATTTATACTAGGAACAAGACTAATTTATGAATCTCAACTTAAACCATGAATTAGTGAGTAGAATAGAGTCTAGGCACTATGGGTGGAAGGACCCATGAGTTCAACACCACATACCTTGAGTTTTTATGAAGGTCTTGAGAGTGTCTTCAATGGAAGCTTGGAACTTGGAGCAAGAATCTCTTCAATCTTGAGGAAGCTTTTGGATTATGGTTCTTGAGAGAAAATGTGTCTAAGTATGGGAGAGGTATTTTGGGAAATGTTTTAGAGATGGGAATTGAATTAATGCTATATAGGAAATAAAATATGCCCTTGGAAAAACGGGTCCAACACTTAGAAAAAAAAATGAGGCTTATGAACAGTAAATTCGCTCTCTGAAAATTGCATTTCCTGCAGGGACAGATTTTACGAAAATGGGCATAACTTCTTTGTTCGAACTCCGAATGAGGTGAAACGAAGTGCATTGGGTAGCTAACTCAATGGGCTTTCCATGGATATGTTATGGGCCACCCAATTATTTGTGTGCTAGGAGATATGACCCTCCAAAGTAGACCCTCGAAAAATGCTTCACTTGGAAATTTTGGATTTTGATACGGTTGCTCTAAAATTTGGGTTAGACCTATTTCCCACTCAATTTGACCCCCTAAACAAGAATATGAAGTCGGATTTTCAAAAAACAAAATAGATTTTTAGATATAGCTAAAACAAGTTTCCGGTAACTTCCGACGCACATTTTTAGGAACTTTTTGGGTCGTTTCAATATCTCCCCCTTGGGAACATTCGTCCCTGAATGTGGAAGAGACGTACAAGGCAAGACTTAGTAAGAACATATCAGCCCCAACATGAATGCAAAAATTTTATCTAAACATTACTTTAAGATTTCAAAACTTAGTTTAAAGCATCCATAACTCATCAATTTAAACATATATGCACATCCATGATCTAGGGGCTGAAATGTAAGACTCAATGGAGTACAAAGGACTTGATTTAATACATTAGGCTTGAGTGGAGTTGAATAGATAAGGATAACGTCCTTGCATGTCCGCTTCGGCCTCCCAAGTAGCACTCTCCCCTTGTTGATTTCTCCAAAGCACCTTAATGGACGCCACTTCTTTGTTCCTCAACCTCTTAACTTGTCTATCTAAGATCTTAACTGGGAATTCTTCATACGTCAAATTATCTTCTACAACACCCACAACCTCAAGAGGTACAATAGCGTTAGGATCACCAACACATTTCCTCAACATCGATACATGGAATACCGGATGAACTAATTCCATCTCCTTGGTCAACCCCAACTCATAGGCTACTTTACCAACCCTTCTTATTACCTCATAAGGACCGACATACCTAGGACTTAACTTCCCCTTATTACCAAAACGAACCACACCTTTCATTGGAGAAACTTTCAAATAAACCCAATCACCCACTTTGAATTCAAGATCCCTTCTCCTCACATCGGCATAAGACTTTTGACAACTTTGGGTGTTTTCAACCTCTCCCTAATCATCCTTACCTTCTCAAGAGCATCCATGACCAGATCCGGACCCAACAAGGCCACCTCTCCAACTTCAAACCACCCAACTGGTGATTTACACTGTGTACCATAAAGTGCCTTAAAAGGAGCCATATCGATACTAGAATGATAACTATTGTTGTATGCAAACTCAATCAAAGGAAGATGATCATCCCAACTACCTTTCAACTCCAAGACACAAGCTCTAAGCATATCCTCCAAGGTTTGAATTATTCTTTCGGCTTGGCCATCCGTTTGAGGGTGGAAGGCCGTGCTAAGCTTTACCTTTGTACCAAGACCCTTTGGAAAGATTTCCAAAAGTGAAAGTGAATTGGGCACCACGATCCGAGATGATAGACAAGGGAATCCCATGCAACCTTACCAATTCATGAATGTACAACTTGGCATACTCTTCAGCCCCGTAAGTAGTTTTAACCAGTAGGAGATGAGCCGACTTTGTCATCCGATCAACCACCACCCAAACCGAATCAAAACCTCTTCTAGTCTTGGGCAAGCCCACTACAAAATCCATGTTGATTTCTTCCCACTTCCAAGTAGGTATCTCAATGTCTTAAGTTAGGCCACCCGGTCTTTGGTGTTCGGCCTTGACTTGTTGACAACTATGGCAACCCGAAATAAATTTTGCAATGTCCTTCTTCATACCGCCCCACCAATACACATCCCTCAAGTCTCTATACATCTTTGTTGACCCCGGATGAATAGAATAAAAAGAATTATGAGCCTCATCAAGGATTCTTTCCTTCACACCATCCACACAAGGAACACATAATCTACCTTGGTACCTAAGGCACCATCTCCCCCTTGAGAAAAATCTCCACCTTACCACTACTCACCGAAGCCTTTAATTCCACCAAAGAAGGATCAAGATCTTGCTTGGCTATCACCTCATCAACCAAGGAAGACCTTGAACCATCAACAACTACTCCTCCACTATCCACCCCTTCTAACCTAACTCCCAATTTGGCCAACCGATAGACCTCCTTAGCCAACTCTTTACTACCTTCCTCCACATGAGCCAAGCTACCCATGGACACTCTACTCAATGCATCCGCCACCACATTAGCCTTCCCCGGATGATAGTGAACACTCATATCATAATCCTTAAGGAACTCTAACCACCTCCTTTGTCTCAAGTTAAGATCTTTTTGCATGAACGCATATTGGAGACTCTTATGGTCGGTGAAGATATCAACATGCACCCCATACAAATAGTGACGCCAAATCTTTAAAGAAAAAACCACGGCGGCCAATTCAAGATCATGGGTTGGGTAATTCTTTTCATGAACCTTAAGTTGCCTAGAAGTATAGGCTATATAACCTTACCACTTTGCATCAACACACAACCCAAACCAATACGGGAAGCATCACAATAAACAACAAAACCTTCTAACCCATCCGAAAGTGACAAAATAGGAGCAGACACAAGCCTTTCTTTCAAAGTTTGGAAGCTTTCCTCACACTCATCCGACCACACAAATTTAGCCTTCTTTTGAGTCAACTTAGTCATAGGAGAAGCAAGAGAAGAAAACCCTTCCACAAATCTCCTATAATAACCCGCTAAACCCAAGAAACTCCTAATATCCGACGGGGTCAAAGGTCTAGGCCAATTCCTAATAACATCGGTCTTCTTAGGATCCACCTTAATACTATCCCCCGACACCACATGGCCTAAGAAAGCGACTTCCTTCAACCAAAACTCACACTTTTTATATTTAGCATACAACTTCTCTTCCCTCAATCTTTGGAGTACAACCCTCAAGTAACCCATGTGCTCTTCCTCACCCCGAGAATAGATCAAGATGTCATCTATAAACACCACCACAAAAGAATCAAGGTAGGGTTTGAAGACCCTATTCATCAAATCCATAAAGATAGCCGGAGCATTAGTCAACCCGAAAGACATCACCACAAACTCATAGTGCCCATACCTAGTACGAAAGGCCGTCTTGGGAATATCACACTCCCTCACCTTCACTTGATGATACCCGGACCGAAGATCAATCTTAGAGAAGTGACTAGCCCCATGCAATTGGTCAAATAAATCGTTAATCCTTGGAAGAGGATACCTATTCTTGACGGTGACCCTATTAAGTTGTCGATAATCAATACACATTCTAAGAGACCCATTTTTCTTCTTTACAAACAAAACCGAAGCACCCCATGGAGAATGACTAGGTCTAATAAACCCCTTCTTTAACAAATCTTTTAATTGCTCTTTCAACTCTTTCAACTCCGCCAGGGCCATACGGTAAGGGGAAATAGAAATAGGTTGAGTATCGGGAAGGAGGTCTATACCAAAACCTATCTCCCTTTCGGGAGGGACACCGGGAAGGTCTTTTGGGAAGACATCTAGAAACTCATTAACGACCGAAAATAGACTCAATAGGAGGGACTTTAGACTCCACATCATTGACTCTCACAATATGGTACAAGCACCCTTTGGAAATCAACCTATGGGCTTTAATGCAAGAAATGAATTTCCCTTCACCACAACATCCCGACTCTCCCACTCAAGGACGGGTTCGTTAGGAAATCAAAACTTGACTTTATGAGTCCTACAATCAATAGAAGCATAATATGCATGCAACCAATCCATCCCAAGAATAACATCAAAATCCACCATGTTCAACTCAACAAGAGCACAAGGCAACAACTTATTCATTATGCAAACCGGACAATTTCTATACACTTTTCTAGCAACAATAGAGACACCAATGGGAGTAGATACTTCATATGACTCATGCAACAATTCTGACTCGACATGAAATTTTTAGCAACTAAGGGGGTAACAAAGGAAAGGGTGGCACCCGGATCAATCAAAGTATAAACATCAAGATCAAAGATTTGCAACACACCGGTCACCACATCGAGAGTCTCATTAACACCTTGTCTACCATGCAAAGCATAAAATTGATTGTGCCTTGGGGCACCACTTTGAGAAGCACCTCTACCCAAAGGAGTAGTGTTAGCATTTCGGACCTTGTTGCGGATCTTGGGACACTCAAACCTCTTTTGACCCACTTCTCCACATTCAAAGCAAGCACCCAAACCCTTCATGCAAGGACCACCATGCTTCCTCCCACACTTAGGGCATACATCCATAGAACCCACTTCACCTCCCTTGAGGTCTAGGAACATTGATAGCAAATCCCGGTTGACATGAGGGTTTCCTCGGCCTTGATGAAATCTAGCACCCTTAGGGAACCTATTCTCCAATCGGGCCCTCTTGGCCTCGTGCCCCCTTCTCTTCCTCAATTTCTCCTCCTTCATTTGCTCGGCATAAGTCATCAACCAAGACAAATCCATATCTCCAATGAGCATAGCGGACCGACACTCCTCACTAACCAAGTCGGATACACCCATCACAAATTTGTTCATCCTCGACCTAGAGTCGGCCACCAAGTGAGGTGCATACTTGGAGAGTTGGACAAATTTGAGGGCATACTCCTCACACTCATAGCTCCTTGCTTCAAGTTCATGAACTCCACCAACTTTGCCTCCTAAGCTCAAGAGGGAAGAACCTATTAAGGAAAGCAAGTTTAAACTCCTCCCACAACACCACATAGCCATTACCTTTCTCACCCTTCCATTGATCAAACCAAATTTGAGCAACCCCCTTGAGTTGGTAGGCCGCCAACTCCGCCTTCTCACAAGCACCAACATCCATAATGGTCAAAATTTTGCATACCTCATCGATGAACTCTTGCGGGTCCTCATCCACCTTTGAACCATGGAAGACCGGAGGGTTCATCCTCATGAAATCTCTCACCCTTTCCCCCGGGGTGGTAGCTCGAGGAGCTTGGGCTCCTTGTTGCACTTGGTTAGCTACCACTTGTGCAAGAATGGTGAGTGCATCACGAGCTCACCATTGGTGGGTGGCTCTTCCCGGTGATCGGGCCCGTCTTCCCCCTCATGTTTGGCATGATGATCTAGCAATCCAAAGAACAAGCGTTAGGGAGGAATCACCTTATTACACTCTAAGCACGACATAGAACATGAAGAAGGGATACCTTTCCTAAAACATTTTGTAGCCTCCCATTCATAGTCATGGCGCGCTTCACAACCATGATTAGGACTCTACTCAACGCGGTGTGTTGGACTCCGAGGATTTAACAACCTAGTGCTCTGATACCAAACTTTTCACGACCCAAGCCTAGGGCCTAGACGTGACATGGCGAATAAGGAACCCGAAGGAACCCCAAACAAGCCTCTCAAACTTGTCATCACACTTCATCGGTCGCGAAAGCACATTCAACATTAAATAACGGGAATTAGGGACTAAGGGCAAACCATTTCAAAATAACATCATAAAATAAGAGTCAAGCTCATTTACAAAATACTTGTCCAACGCACACCACTACATACATAGATAGGATGGGGGCCATGACATACTACCGGCTCCCCTCATAGTCAAAATACAATTGCAAGCTAAAGTCTCAAAACATAGGAGTAGGAAACATAACATAGCCCTCTAATCATTGAGGACTCACCAACAAACTCAGATAAGCACCACACTAGCCACGTGGATGGAGAGAAGGATCAAGAGTAGCTCCGGTCCCTACATGGTGACATCATGTAGGCAAAATATGCGTTAGTACTTTGGAATGTACTAAGTATGCGGGGTGCAATACAACAATAGACAAGGACACAATCGAAATGCAAAAATAGTTTCATAGGCATAATGAATAACAATATGAGGATGCATGATCAAAGTGACGTCAAAACATGTTTAAGTAGATCTATACTAATAGTAGATATCATATGTGTGTGCATAATCCAACCAATCTATAACCCCAACTTAGGATGGGGGATGCCGTTCACACCCGGACACCCTGGTAGCAAGGTATAAACCCCTCACATGGTTGATGTTGGTCACACCCCAAGCATCCTAGGTGGTGAGGTATAAACCCCTCACATGGTTATCCGGTTCTTTTTCCCCGGACCGAGCATGGTCATGCAACACTTTATATAGGAAATTCACCTTAGTCTCTAATGCAATCTCATGTATGGAATGAACATATACACAAGCTTAGTTTGTCATCAACACATCTCTGGAATGCCATACATCTCATAACTCAAGCCTTAAAGCATCAATTCATCAATTCTCCATAATTGGACATTTTGTCAAACACCTTGAAGGCATGTAGTGGGGTCAAAGAGCATGAAAAATAGGGTAGTAATTATGCAACAAAACCAGTGAACAACCTGCAACAACGCCTTTTAACACCCACAAGACCACATGAAAAATCTCCACATCAATTCCAAGTTTAGATTCAAGTTCTAGAGTCACAACATGCTCAAAACAACCACTTTTCATGCTAGAATTCACAGTGCAGGAAATTTATACTAGGAACAAGACTAATTTATGAATCTCAACTTAAACCATGAATTAGTGAGTAGAATAGAGTCTAGGCACTATGGGTGGAAAGACCCATGAGTTCAACACCACATACCTTGAGTTTTTATGAAGGTCTTGAGAGTGTCTTCAATGGAAGCTTGGAACTTGGAGCAAGAATCTCTTCAATCTTGAGGAAGGTTTTGGATTATGGTTCTTGAGAGAAAATGTGTCTACGTATGGGAGAGGTATTTTGGGAAATGTTTTAGAGATGGGAATTGAATTAATGCTATATAGGAAATAAAATATGCCCTTGGAAAAACGGGTCCAACACTTAGAAAAAAAAATGAGGCCTATGAACAATAAATCTTGCATTTCCTGCACGGATAGATTTTACGAAAATGGGTATAACTTCTTTGTCCGAACTCCGAATGAGGTGAAACGAAGTGCATTGGGTAGCTAACTCAATGGGATTTCCATGGATATGTTATGGGCCACCCAATTATTTGTGCTCTAGGATATATGACCCTCCAAAGTAGACCCTCGAAAAAGGCTTTACTTGGAAATTTCGGATTTTGATACGGTTGCTTTAAAATTTGGGTTAGACCCATTTCCCACTCAATTTGACCCCCTAAATAAGAATATGAAGTCGGATTTTTGAAAAACAAAATGAATTTTTAGATATAGCTAAAACAAGTTTCCGGTAACTTCCGACGCACATTTTTAGGAACTTTTTGGGTCGTTTCATGTTCCCAAGGGGGAGATATTGTAAAACCCTAGAAACTAGTAGACTAAACTAGGGCCATAACTTAGAGTTCTAAGGTTGGTCTGGGGGTTAGAGATGTATAGAAGACTTTGCCGTACTTAGAATGAGAGGATTAGGGGTTAAAAGTCAATGGAAAAGGAGTGGGACATTTCATGAATTGAACTAGACGAAGGAACTAGACATTTCATGGTGATTAGCTGTCACGATCCAAGTCTAGGGCTTAGACGTGACCGGCGAATGGGGAACTCGAGGGAACCCCAAACAAGCCTCATAGCATATCATTACACATCCTTGGTCGCGGAAGTAATTAAAATGACCATAAGCGATACGCATAATCAAGGGGAAATTGGGACTAAGGGAGCAAGACAAAAGAGAATAATACATAAATACCATAGATGAGTCAAGCTCAAACATAATACACAACTTGTCCAACACCACCTCTAAACATGGGTACTTAGCGGGGCCGAGACAAACTACCGGGCTCACCCTCATAGTCAATACATAATTAAAAAGGAAAAGGTCTTATACATAGCAAAAGATCATGAGCAACGTCCCCGGAATGGAGGACTCACCAATAACCTTGATAGGAAATCGTATTAGCCACGTGGAGGAGGATGGTCAGACGGTGCTCCGGTCCCTACATGGTGACATCATGTAGGCATAGAGTATGCATTAGTACGTTTGAATGTACTAAGTATATGGGATGCAATGCAATGCAACAATGGATGAACATTATAGGCAAAATGCATAATCGTACCCGATAGATAACATATTAATGAGATGATATGTATAATGATGCTTATATAAAAATCATATTTAGTAGGGCATAGTATATGTGTAGTGAGTGACCATCAATATAGCATTTCCAAGGCCTACCACCCCCTTGGAGAGGCGAAAGAGGTACAAACCCCTCAATGTGGTTACCCGGGCCTACCACCCCCGAGCTAGGGACCAAGGTACAAACCCTCGATATGGTTATACGAGCCTACTACCCCGTACTAGGCAACAAGGTACAAACCCCTCGATACGGTTATACGGGCCTACTACCCCCCGTACTAGGCAACCAGGTACCAACCCCTTGATACGGTTACCCGAGCCTACAACCCCGAGCTAGGCTTGGTCGACTCACACACTATATAGAGAAAATCATATACATGTATCCATTTCATCATCATTTCAATACTTATATAATCATCCGACTCATAGGACGTACATTGGACCTTCCATTTCATAAGAATTCTATAAATGACATTTTATCAAACATATGGTGGGCTACTTGTTCATGTAAATAAAATCATGTGTTTCAAGAGTACTAAGTCCAACCAATTTTCAAAATCCATATAAAACAGCCCACCAACAACATACATATATATATACATATATAACAACCTTCATAATTTGATCATGGAGGCATGAAAACCATAAACATCACATAATAATACCATTTCATGAAAATATGCAAGATAGACCTTAATAGGGTGTGTAGTAGTGATTAGTAATTCAAGAGTTCATAAATGATCATAAGGACCCATAAACTTGAAGTAAAATAGAGGATAAATGGTTGGACTTGTGGAAAGGAAGGTTTCCACAATCAACCCACATACCTCAACTTTGGAGAATTCTTGATGAAGATTGGAATGGAAAATTGCTTGAGATTGAATCTTGAATCCGAATTAAAGCTTGGGATTCTTGAATTTGGTGGATGATCTTGGTGGAATTTTGGAGAGGGCTTAGAGAGAGTTTTGGATGTTTTGAAGTTAAATGACTAAGTATGGATATGTCTCCTTTTTATAAAAAAAAAAACGTCCCAACACTTAGAAAAAAAAAAAGGCGGGTGAACAGTGTTTTCGGCTCTGGAATTTGCATTTTCTGCCGGACAGGTTTTACGAAAACGGTCATAACTCCTTCATCCTAACTCGGAATGAGGTGAAACAAATTGAGTTGGAAAGCTAACTCATAGAGCTTCAATTTTTATAGTTTGAGCTCCTTCCAGTTCCTTGTGTGATGAGAGATATGCCCCTTTAAAGTTGACCCTCAAAATCGCATTTTTTGCGATTTTCGAATTTTGATACGGTTGCTCTAAAATTCGGGTTAGACCCATTTTCCACTCAATTTGACCCCCCGAATAAGAATATGAAGTCGAATTTTTGAAATGATGCACGGATTTTGGGATATATGGAAATTACAATTTTAGGTGTTTCCGAAGCACATTTTCGGGCATTTTTGGGGTCGTTTCATTAGCCAAAGGAGCTAAGATCGCCTAGTGGGCAGCCTCCCCATGGCCTAGCTACTGGTTCATTGGGCGAGCAAGGTCGAGGCCCACTAACCCGTTCGGCGCATCTCCCAAAGGACTCCCCTATCGCCAAGTTGGCTATCTTCTTGGGGTGAGTTACTAGAAATTTAGGCGATCCAAGAGCCATTAGGTGAGTCTCCTAGTGCTCTTGATGAGGCAAGGGGTGCAAAGGGCCAGGTAAGTCGTGAAGGCTAGAAAGTTTGAAGTTGAAACTTTAAAGGGGACTTATCGCATTTCCAAAGTTGACCCTACACTATTTTATTCCCTTCCTAGTTACTATGTAAGCTCTTTAGACCTAAGTTTTCTTGAATTAAGTCATTCTCCTTAGAATCCAAAGAAAACCCAACTTCATCCCCTCCAAAGAATATTTCTCTCTAGAAAACCCCCATTAAAGAAGGAGATAGATCTTGAAGCTTGGACCAAGAACAAACGTCCATTGTTAAAGGCTTGTGTAGGAATTTGATTAAAGGTATGTTTAGCTTATTCATCTATGGGTTCTTCCACCCATAGAGTCCCCTAGATTTCCCCCAAATTTGTGAAGAAGAACCCCAATCTAAGCTAGGGTTTCTTCCAATGTGTGGGTTTAGTTGGGTATGATTCCAATTGGTTGGATAATACTTGTGTATGATTAATTTAGTGTTAATTCATGATATTATGATGAATTTATATGATTTCCATGATTACCCTAGTCTAATTGATGAAGATGATTTATGTGGCTTATGTCCATGGATGGTGAAATTGAAGGTCAAGCTGATCTTCTAGAATTAATGCTTTGACTAATAATTGTCTAGTGCTAGAACCTATGCATGAATTGATTTAGAATGATGTGCATATGATGGTTCTTGAGTAGTATTGATTTAGATTGATCTTACATGATGAATTGTGACTAGAGTCTCTTGATAAGGAAGAATATTACTAGAATTGCTTAAAGATGAATCTTATGACTTCAGTGTCTTGTAATCTAGATATGCATGATGATAGAATGAAGTAAAGCTTTGAGAGTAAGGCTTGTAGTCATGGATATTGAATAACTAGGGCTTTGAGATTAGAGTCAATGTGATGAATAGAAGTCTAATAGGTGGATTTATGGCAAAAGGCTTATACTCACCTAATCTCATTTATGAATGCTTGGAAGTAAGAAGTGATAGAATCACTTGAACATGCATTGATTGTCAAGGACATCCTTTCATGAGACATGAGTATTAAGCAAGGCTTAACAAGTAAATCTTGGGGTGTATGCTTGGCTCCAAGTGGATATTGACAATGGTATGGAGTATTACACAGGATCCGGGCTCCAAGTAGAAAGGACAACCACACCTAGTTGATGTGAGTACTATCCAAGTTAAAGGGGGAACTCTTACTTAGTAGAGTGTGGGTTTTCCCAAAGTTAGGTCTCATGAGATAGGAGCCTTCATGTAGTTGAGTTAAGGTTCCAAGTAGCAATCTCCATATCCTATGAACTAAGAAATACTTATGAAGCATCTGATAGTGTTCAAGAAGCATAATGAACTAAGACTTACTTAATGAAGTAACTCATAGGTTCAAGAGTGTAAATGGACTTAGACATGCTAAAGGTATTATCTCATAGGATCCATGTAAAGAAGGAACTTAGACATACTTAAGAGAGTATCTCATAGTGTTAAAGGTAGAAATGTATTTAGACATGCTAGAGTAAGTGTCTCATAGGATCCATATCAGTAATGAACTAAGATGTTCTTAAGGAAGTACCTCATAGTGTTCCAAGGTTTAAAGAAAGATGAACTAAGATGTGCTTAAGAGAGTACCTCCTAGTGTTCTAAAGTAAAGAGAGGAATTAGGTTCCAAACCAAGAAGTGTTTTGTTAGTATGAGGATCTAAAGGTGGTGCTTAGCATGAATAGTATTATGGGGTGCTATGCATGCATAGCACAAGTATGACTTAGGGTTATTAAAGAGAAGTCTTGAGATAGGATTGTGCTATAGTTGCCCTTCCTAGCTATAGTTAACTAAAGGTTAGAGATTCCCTTAATTAGGTATGAGAGTCAAGTTAATAATGAGGCCAAAGTATGGTGGATATGACTAAGATTACTTCAAGGCTTTGCTTAGTGTGAAGGCCAGTGTGGGATGCCTTTCATGCATTTCACAAGTGTGTTTTGAGGTTACTTAGGAGTATGGTGCCCTTAGGGTAGAGAAGCTTAAGAGTTGACCATGTACATAGACTATGATTAAGATAACCAAAAAGGGATACTTGGCTTGGGTGGTATTATGGGATGCTATTCATGCCTTGAACTTGTATGCTTTTGAGGTTACTTAAGAATGGTGCTATCATGGTATAGATGACTAAGAGTCAATGTTTCTTATATGAATATGATTTATCTCCGATGCTCATTAACTATGTCTTAGTTGACTTGTGATGATATGATGCTTATGTTGGAGATTATGCTATGATTATGTTATTGTCTCTTATGCTTATGTCTTATGTTGACTAACCATTTTGAGATGCTCTTATGTTTTTGTGCTAGCTTTCATACTTGACACATTTTGTACCAATGCATATTGCCTACATTATAATTAAATGTAGGGTTTCGGAGATTGAGTTGCTTAAAGGCTAGGTTTCTAAGGTGCAAGAAGAGTTGAAGAATTGGTGAGTCCTCATAGATTTGAGGACATATCCATTGTTCCCTTTATGTCATTTCGTTTTGTTTTAGACTTTTATGTGGGCTGCGTCCCAAGACTTTTATTCAAGAGTTTGATAGATGGTTTGAGACAAAGATTTAGTTCCGCTTGTTTTATGAAAATGTTTTCGATTATGGTTTTAAAGAAGTTTTAATTTTCCATACTTTTCTAGTATCTTATGTTATGATTATGCTAAGGGTTTGTATGAGACCCCTTCGGGGTCAAGTACGCCCTGTTACATCTAGGGGGGTACCCCTGGGTCGTGACATTAAACTACAAGGAGTGAACAAATATGGAAGTAAAACTTTCTTTATTTTAGAACCAAAAAAAATATATATTGATATTTACAAATATACTAAGTCATTTAAAGGATAAATATTAAGAGTCTTGCCACATATCCAATGTTTATCACTTGTCCAAACTGATTCATCTTTATCCACACATGCATGGTGATAAGCTTTCAAACATTTCCTACAAAATCAAAAATATTTCATTTAGTAGAATTCCATGTAGAGAAAGAATCACCAAGTCACAAGGTGAACGTCTGTAGCAAAGGTAATTAGTTAGAGCGGACAATGAGCTTCCTTAATTTATTGAGTTATGGAACAGAAAGGAAGTAAATTGTGAGTAAATGAAGCCCACCAAACTAAATTTCATTTTGTACAGGATTGTGTAGTGAAAATTATTTACATTTGTTAAATTAGAGTGCTTGCTTGTCATTAATTAATTATAGACTTTTTTATGCTTCATAAAAGTCAAGTTGACATAAGTGAATCTATAGATCCGGGTTTCATGGAGATTAACTTGACATTAGCGATTCTATAGACTTCGTGTTCTATATTAGTAAATGTTCCCCAAAATTCCAGGTGAAAACCACCAAGCAGAGGGTAAATTTCTATCGTAAGTTGAAAAATGCATCTTGTTCAAGCACGAAAAAGAAATAAAAAATGTTTCTAAATGATCACCATGTTTCTAGTTTATTCCATCAAATATATCACAAATAAATTTGATTTTTTTTAGCAAAAGGACTTGTCCATAATCACAAATCATGAGATCGCCTCCATCTTTACATTCAAAGCACCAATCTTCTACAAGTTCGTCTTTGTTAAAAATCTTCTTGCCCCTCTTCGTCGCCTTTTGTAGATGATGAGTTTCTTGAAATATAATTACCAAAGACCCACTTCACTATAATCAAGAAATTTCTCATGTTTACTTCAAATAATCAAAACTAAATGCAGATATGGCAATTGTTGCTGTAATTTTTTCCCTTTTAAAAAAATAGCAGAAAAAATGTACATTAACAGAAAAAGAAAATCAAAGATTGATGATTTGTCCGGAGAATGAAATACTTATTAACAAAACGCAGCCGAAAAACAAGTTCTCTTAACAAAAAATTCTGAAGAAATCCCAAGAATCATAAAAAATTATAGATTTTAATACACTTCTAGCACCCATTGACCTAAAAAACATGAATTTCATTTTGATCAACTGAAAGATGTCATAAAAATGAAAACAAGGAAAAAAATTAGTGTTACTGGTCCAACATAGATGCAAATCACTACCTCATCAATAGAAAGCTGGAAAGTTTTGTTCAACGATAACTTCAACCATTAAATAGAGAATTGGGGATAACAAAAAAGGAGAGAATTGGGGATAACAAAAAAGAGAGGATTGGGAGTAATAAAAATAGAAATACATTTCTAATAAGGTTTTTTTTTTTTTTAATAAAAGAGTCCAATTCAACAAAGTTAACTTGTTGGATCGGAAGAATCGTTTCTTGGATTTTAGCAATCAGTTACTTATGAATTGCTAACACACACTTAACAATTAGACAGAAAAATGGAAACATTTGTCAATTTGGAACTATGACAATCAAAACAATGTTTAGTAGTAATTACTTAAAAAACATTATACTACAAAAAGTTATGAATTGTTGACACACAGTCGACAACTAGATTGAAGAATGGAAACACTTGTTAGTTTGGAACTGCAATGATCAAAACAATGTTTAGTAGCAATTGCTTAAAAAATTATACTTCAAGGAAGTTATACTACATGGATTGAAGCAATATACTCTGGTATTACAACACTCAATTACTTATGAATTGCTGACACACAATTATCTATCAACAACTAAATAGAAGAATGGGAACATTTGTCAGTTTGCAACTACGACGATCAAAACAATGTTTAGTAGTAATTGCTTTAAAAATGTTTGAGTTAATACCTCAAAATCCCTTTAAATTATTCATAATTTTTCAGTTTAATATTTAAATAATTGTCTGCGTTTTTTGTTTGGTTCAGGTGTTCCAGCTTTATGAAGTTGATGGAAATTTATTTATGCAGTTAATACTTTATCTCTCCTTTTAGTTATTAAACAGGACCATAAATTTCTGTTCGTTTCCTTTCATCTATTAATATACAGTTAATGCTACTATCTGATGAAAGTTACAAGTTTTGCGTGCTTTCCGATTTTATGCTCTTTTCTTTGTCAAAATAAAGTGATGTTGTCCCATAAAATTGATAATAAAAAAAGAGAAAGAAAGAAAGAACCACAACTATAAGTAGAGGAGTCAAGTCAAACAAAATAGAGGGTAAAGTACAAGGTAGCAAGTGCAGCTCCAATGAATGGCTCCACCAAGAAAATCTTCTGCATTTTAAAAACAAAGAAAAAGGGAAAATCTTTTAGCTATTCATAATAGTTAAAATAATAATGAAGAAATCAAGAAATAGCTCATAATCAACAACTACAACTCAATCTCAAACATGTAATCACTGGCTCTATGAATCCTTACTATGCATGTCACTCTCTTAAATCTCATTGTAGTTATATAATATAACAATATCTGTAAGTTTTGGGTCACGGATCACCCATGTCGATCTACCCGATCTGATCTAACCCGAAGTTTTTATCTAAAAAAGAAGATAAGTGTTATTTTAAATAAGGGTGGGAACAGTTAATAGTAACTACTCCAACGTACACAATCCCTTATTTTAAATAAAAACTTTACGCTCTTTAAAGAAAAAAGAGATAGAAAGAAAAGAAACAAAAATAGAAAACAATATCATTCTTAGATTAAATACATCCAACATAAAAGTACATTTAGTTTGTGAATCAAACTTTGTTTCCTAGTGATTCAAAAATGGACTTGAGTGCAATTCTGTAAAAGTAGAAATATCAACATCTTCCGTTGCAAATTAAGGTACACAACTCGTCGATTTTTCTCTATATCTCTTACAATGGTATAAGAGTCATTGTTAATTGCTCGATGATTATAAAGTATTCCTTGAAATATGTATTGACTATGTGTTATAAAAAAATCTTGTGTTAATGAACATTTATTTGATGATCATTATTTTTTGAAACTATGGATTATTTGAACATCTGTTAGAAGAAGAAATTGAATCTGATTATAGATCTAAGAACGTACCTTCGTCTCTTCAATATTTCTGACGATAAAGTATTTTTTGTTGGGGTTCTTTTTGTTTATGAATGAGGAAGAAGGAATGATTCAATCATCTTTGTGAATTTTTTTTTTTCCTTCTACCAAGTTTGTTTTTGAGGAAAATAATTGGTAATTTGAACATGGAGAAAAAAAATTCAATGTAAAAGATGAATAGATCTTTGTTGGGACTACAATTCATTTATAAAAAATATGTCTTTCTTGCTTTCACGAATAAAATAGGAGTACAAATTGTAATAGATGTAGTACAATTTGTCATGTAATACTATTTTATCAAAATAAAATAAATTAAACTACATCTTTTTCCTTATATATTTTTTAGAAAAGAGAAAAAGTGAAAGATTATTTTTTTTAAATCATAAAATTTAATGAAAAAGTACAATGTACTTTTTTTTGGGAATTGGTTTAATGGTATACATAAATATCTTGGTTATTTTTTTAGCATTCCTTTTAAGAGGAAATTACTGTTTTGGTCTTATCCCTTTTTAAATGTAAATATTAAATGTAAAAAATTATGTGGTCTCATTTTTTTTCTTTTTAGTGAAGAATGATGGTTTATTGTTGTTTGTTTTGGACATTACATCATTTTTTGGGTTGTACATATATATTTATATTGGTTTTTAAAAAAATTTAAAGTATTGTTTAGGGCATGTATTATCTTCTTTATTTATTAAAGATTAGTGACCAATTGTTTTAACTATATTATGATTTTAATTATATGTATTAAAATTGGTCTTGAGAAATCCACTTAGTCCTTATGTTACTTAAATAGTTCCTTGTTTCCTACGATAAATTTGTGTCATACGTTGTTGCATTAAATGGTGTTAACCATATTTTGTTTTTGTTCTCATTTTAGATACGGATGAATGGGAACATGCAAAAATTACTCCAAGTGGCAGTTCTCAAAGTCGAGAAAAGGGACAAGGTAGAATAGCAACTCACCGTAAGACAGGTTTTCGAGGGCATGAAATCATACATATTGGTGTCCCAAGGGTGTCACAAAATCTGTTAAGGAATGCAAGGGTCATTCGAAGGGAAAAAGAGAAGAGCATTATAAGGAAATCTCAGATTGGAGAGCCTTAACTTATTGAACAGACGCTCTCTGTGAATCGTGGTGTAGTTGATTGACTTATATTTATCATGACATTTGGCCAATCAAGCTTTTAGGGTGTAATATTTGTTTCCTTGAAGACTTGTGGGAGGATTTTAATCTTTGAATGACTTGTAAATTGTTATTGCTTATAATTTATTTTTCAATATATGAATTACGTAGTTTGTTTTTTCTCAATTTATGTTATTAGACTTAAAAATCCGTGTTATTAAAGTATTTACTATATTAGAATATACATTAAGAAATTAGATTTGAATTTTGGTTAAATATTTAATTTGTAGATGATGATTAGATGCATACGTATCTTTGCGATTTTACATTAAATATAAAATCTTTATGATAATTGATTTTCTTGAATGTGTATGTCACATGCATAATTTTGATTATAAATTCTCGCCTTATTATATCTTAATAACATATATGGAATCAAAAAGTATCATTGTTGACTTAAAAAAAGGTGAAAAACTTAACAGTGACAATTACGTCATCTGGAGTCGTAAAATACGATATGTACTGGAAGAACAAAATGCTCTGGAAGATATAAATCATGTTTTGAATCAGCCAGAAAAGGGTAATTCTGCACAACACAGAAGGGATCTTGAAGCTTACAAAGCTTGGAAAAAAGCAAATTCTGCAGCACATGGAATAATAGTTAGTTCTATGGTTGATGACCTCATACATGAATATGAGGAATTCCCTACTGCTCATGCTATGTGGGCACATTTGAGAGGAACGTATGGGGTATGTCTATGTCCTACCTCAGATAGTTGACTATCAAATTTGACACTTACAAAAAACATAATGATCAAAATATCAAACAATTTCTTAGGGTGATGTCAAACATGATAGCTCAACTAAAGAGTGTTGTCCATGTTCTTTCAAATTAGCAACAAGTTCAGGCAGTTATTTGGTCTTTTCCCTATAATTGGGAACATTTGAAAGTTAACTTGACCCATAATGATAGCATCAAAACCTTTTCTGATGTTGCACATCATGTTGAACTTGAAGATGAGCGGCTTGGTGCTGCTAAAGATTCTTTAATGCCTTTGTGGCATATTCAAGTGGCACAAAATCTTCAGGCTTCAAGCGCAAGAAGAATTGGAAAAGAAATGGGAAAGACAAAGAGACTAGAGAAGGACCTCTATGAAAAAGAAGGAGCCAAATTCCAAGAAAGAAAAATGATTTTTCAAGAAGAGAGACGAGTAAAATGAAGTGCTACAATTGCCAAGTACTAGGGAATTTTGCTCGTGAATGTACCGAGCCAAAAAAGGTAACATTTCTAAATGCATCTCTAAATGCTACATATGTTTCTGTCATGTCTTTACTAGCTAAATCTTATCCTTTGTGGATTGTAGACTCAGGATCCACCAACCACGTGAGTCGACATACAGAGGTGTTTGTGGAGTTTCATCTAAATCAAGGTGGATCGACATAGGAAATAATGCTAGGCTAGAATTCAAAGGTATAGGCACTTGCAAAGTGGACTTGTGCGGTGGTCGTTCCTATATGCTCCAAAGATTCGATGAAACTTAGTATTTGTATATGTTCTTTTAGACGTTGGTTTTGATTTGATTCTTAGTCGTAATGGTGTTAGAATAACTCTAGATAATGTTTTATATGGTTTTGGACTTTGTTATGACCACTTTATCATTTTAGATTTTAATCCTTCAACTTATGACTATTATGTTGATTGTTGTGTAATGACATGTTATTCAAGTAAAAATGATATTGATGTTATTACATGGCATGCAAGATTAGGTCACATAGGGCAAGAGAGATGAAACGACCCAAAAAGTTCCTAAAAATGTGCTTCGGAAGTTACCGGAAACTTGTTTTAGCTATATCTAAAAATCCGTTTTGCTTTTCGAAAATCCTACTTCATATTCTTGTTTAGGGGGTCAAATTGAGTGGGAAATGGGTCTAACCCAAATTTTAGAGCAACCGTATCAAAATCCGAAATTTCCAAGTGAAGCTTTTTTCGAGGGTCTACTTTGGAGGGTCATATCTCGTAGCACACAAATAATTGGGTGGTCCATAACATATCCATGGAAATCCCTTTGAGTTAGCTACCCAACACACTTCGTTTCACCTCATTCGGAGTTCGGACGAAGAAGCTATGCCCATTTTCGTAAAATCTGTCCGTGCAGGAAATGCAATTTCCAGAGAGCAAATTTACTGTTCATCCGCCTCATTTTTTTTTCTAAGTGTTGGACCCGTTTTTTCCAAGGTCATATTTTATTTCCTATATAGCATTAATTCAATTCCTATCTCTAAAACATTTCCCAAAATACCTCTCCCATACTTAGACACTTTTTCTCTCAAGAACCCTAATCCAAAACCTTCCTCAAGATTGAAGAGATTCTTGCCCCAAGTTCCATGCTTCCATTGAAGACACTCTCAAGACCTTCATAAAAACTCAAGGTATGTGGTGTTGAACTCATGGGTCCTTCCACCCATAGTGCCTAGACTCTATTCTACTCACTAATTCATGGTTTAAGTTGACATTCATAAATTAGTCTTGTTCTTTGTATAAATTTTCCTGCACAGTGAATTCTAGCATGAAAAGTGGTTTTTTTGAGCATGTTGTGACTCTAGAACTCGAATCTAAACTTGGGATTGATGTGGAGATTATTTTCATGTGGTCTTGTGGGTGTTAAAAGGCGTTGTTGCAGGTTGTGCATAATTACTACCCTATTTTCCATGCTCTTTGACCCCATTACATGCCTTCAAGGTGTTTGACAAAATGTCCAATTATGGAGAATTGATGAATTGATGCTTTAAGGCTTGAGTTATGAGATGTATGGCATTCCGAGAGATGTGTTGATGACAAACTAAGCTTGTGTATATGTTCATTCCATACATGAGATTGCATTAGAGCCTAATGTGAATTTCCTATATAAAGTGTTGCATGACCATGCCCGGTCCGGGGAAAAAGAACCGGATAACCATGTGAGGGGTTTATACCTCACCACCTAGGATGCTTGGGGTGTGACCAACATCAACCATGTGAGGGGTTTATACCTCACCACCTAGGATGCTTGGGGTGTGACAAACATCAACCATGTGAGGGGTTTATACCTTTCCACCAGGGTGTCCGGGTGTGAACGGCATCCCCCTTCCTAAGTTGGGGTTATAGATTGGTTGGATTATGCACACGCATATGATATCTACTATTAGTATAGATTTACTTAAACATGTTTTGACTTCACTTTGATCATGCATCCTCATATTGTTATTCATTATGCCTATGGAACTATTTCTTGCATTTCGATTATGTCCTTGTCTATTGTTGTATTGCACCCTGGCATACTTAGTACATTCCAAAGTACTAACGCATATTTTGCCTACATGATGTCACCATGTAGGGACCGGAGCTACTCTTGATCCTTCTCTCCGTCCACGTGGCTAGTACGGTGCTTATCCGAGTTTGTTGGTGAGTCCTCAATGATTCGAGGGCTATGTTATGTTTCCTACTCCTATGTTTTGAGACTTTAGCTTGCAATTGTATTTTGACTATGAGGGGAGCCGGTAGTATGCCATGGCCCCTGTCCTATTTATGTATGTAGAGGTGTGCGTTGGACAAGTATTTTGTAAATGAGCTTGACTCTTATTCTATGATGTTATTTTGAAATGGTTTGCCCTTAGTCCTTAATTCCTGTTATTTAATGTTGAATGTACTTCCGCGACCAATGAAGTGTGATGACAAGTTTGAGAGTCTTGTTTGGGGTTCTTTCGGGTTCCTCATTCGCCATCTCACGTCTAGGCCCTAGGCTTGGGTCGTGACAAGAGAATGAACATGTTATCAAAACAAGGACATTTAGGTTCTTTAACCAAAATTAATATGTCAACTTGTGAAAATTGTCTTGCTGGAAAGATTACACGTAAACCATTTGGGAAGGCTAAGAGAGCTGAGTTACCACTTCAATTAATCCATTTTGATTTTTTTAGTCCAATGAATGTAAGAGCAATATTTAATTTTACGTACTTCATTATATTTATTGATGATTTCATGCATTTTGGTCAAATCTTTTTTATTTCACATAAATCTGAAGCACTTGAGTGCTTTAAAAGATATATGAAAAAAGTTAAAAATCAATTAGATAAAAGCATAAAGGCTTTAAGAACTGACCGAGGATGTGAATATTTGTCAAAACAATTTGAAGAATTATGTATTGAACAGGGTATGATGAAATAGTTAACTTATCTGTATACACCACAACAAAATGGTGTAGCTGAAAGAAGAAATAGAACATTATTGAACATGACAAGATCAATAATGGTGCAAGCAAATTTGCCTATCTCTTTCTGGGGAGATGCATTATCGACTGCGGCTTATATATTGAATAACGTGCCTTCCAAATTAGTGTCTTCCACTCCTTATGAACTTTGGACTAGTCATAAAACAAACATGAATGATCTACAACCGTGGGGTTGTGCAACATATATTAAATATCGTTTTTGGTGAGTTTGGTAAACTAAGTCCAAAAGGAAAGAAATGTATCTTTATAAGGTACTCTGAACACTCCAAAGGGTATGTGTTCATCAATGAGCTGGAGGATGGAAGTATTATTGAAATTGTATCATGGGATGTTACATTTTTGAAAAATGATTTCCCATAAAAGGGTGAATTATATTAAGTTGAGCCTCTCTAAGAAATATTGAATTCAAAAGATCAAGTCATATTGTCAGACATACTTGGTATTCCAAAGGATCAAGAAATGATTCCTAGTCCAAGTGGGAGTTATAAATCCTAAAATCCTATAGAGAAATTTGAACTTCAAATATGTAAGTACAAGAAAAGGTGTACCTAAATGATCTTATGAGATTGAGGATTATGTTTTCTTGGTATCTCCTACATAATTGGATGAACCTAATTCTGTAATTGAGGCCTTAACAATCCCTAAAATGGATGAATGGCTAAAAGCTATAAAAGAAGAATTAGAGTCCACGAAAACCAATAAAGTATGGGATCTAGTTGACCTTCCTAAGGAACATAAAGTTATTAGAAATAAATGGATTCTCAAAGTTAAACGCAAAATGAATTGATAGAAAGACACAAAGCATGACTGGTGGCAAAAGGATTTATTCAAGAAGTTGGAATAGACTATGAGGAAACTTTTTCACCAGTTGTAAAGTTTTCCTCCATACGATTACTTTTAGCTTTTGTTGCACGTTTAGATCTAGAATTACATCAAATGGATGTGAGGACCGCTTTTCTCAATGGAGAATTAAACGAGGAAATATACCTGGAACAACCATTAGGTTTTGTTGTTAAATGAAATCCAATGAAAATTTTGTAATTCTTTCACTCTACATAGATATTTTAGTAGCTGGAAATAATCTAGAGTATTGAAAATTGTTAAGTCATGGCTTTCAAATCATTTGATATGAAAGATATGGGTGAAGCAGACTATATATTGGGTGTTAAGATCCAAAGAGATCGTTCCAAGAAATTTTTGAGTTTATCTCAAGAAACTAATATAGAAAATATTGGAATGTTTTCGAATTAATAGTTGCAAATCCATGGATACTCCTGTAACAAGGGGTGAAACTTTAAGCCTTGAAATGTGTCTAAAGACTGAAAAAAAAAGGAAGACATATATCGATTCCTTTATTCAAGTTCTATCGGGAGTTTGATGTATGTTATGATGTGTACTCGCCTAGACATTGTAATGTCGTGAGTCTAGTTATCAAGTATCAATCCAATCCTAGAAGAGATCATTGGAGAGCAGTAAAGAGAATATTCTGAAACCTGTAGGGAACTACGGATTATACATTGTGTTATAGTGGATCTTATTTATTCATAAGAGGTTATACAGATGTTGATTGGGCTATGATGTGTCTTGAAATATTGGCACATTCTATGCTCAAAACTAAGGATTTAATACTAGAATTCAGGTGCATTTATGTGGATATGATGTGTTTGGTAATGCTTGTGCATGTAAAACACTTGGATGTGGAAAATATAAAAAAGAAAGTTGATGATGACCAAATGCCCAAGTGAAGACCACGAAGCCTTTCAAGGACTGTGACACTCATGACAGATCGTGTAAGACCCCGTGGTTGCTGGTCAGTGTGTAGGCCTTGAGAAGATAAACTTAAGCAGTGCTAAGGAAGGACAACGGAAGGCCTGACAAATTGTGATCCTCTTCATAACCCATGGTGATAATCGTGAGGGAGTTCCAGTAAGCAGACCTAAAAGAACTAAAATGGGATTTTGACCAAGTGAAGACCACAGACACCCAGACAAACCGTGGTCTCTATAACAGTGTGGTTTTGTCCGTGCAACATTTCTAGTACGCAGGCTTTGAAGAACCAATTTTGCAACAACTAAGTAAAGGTCATGAAGGTCCTCATGGATCGCGATGCCCTTGACGGGTCGTCTGACTGGCTGTGGAAAGGTACGATAATTCAGTCCTCCTTTGAGTAGGACTCTTCTAGAATGATTATTTGAATTTATTAGGTTGTATTTTGTTTTCATCTCGAAATATCTGGAACGAGCGACTAAGTTTGAAATATTCTTGACTTTGGTTTTCATCGATTAACATTGAACTAATCTTCGAAGTTGGATTTCGATTTTTTGAATATCAATCATTCATTGAATTTGCAGATTTTCATAAGTAATTTTCCTTAATGTTTTCATTACTAATATATGTTTGTTCAGTGGAAATCATGAGTGGCTAAACACCACAACTAGGGTTTTGGGAACTATGACGGTAATCTAAATGTGAATTCATAAAGCGAGTAGAAGGTGAATTGTATTTGCAATATTTAACTCAACTTTCGTTATTCATTTGTTATAATAAGTGCACGCATTAGAATCAACTTGTATCTATCGATCGTTGGGAAAAAGTGGATTTAATCTGATAAAATGGTGTTAAAGGTCGAGATAAGAGAGAAGAGAACTTGAACATCATTGTACGCGAGGGTAGAATTTGTTAACACTCGAGGACCGAGAGGAATTGAGTGGAAATTATCTAACTAGACTGAGAAGTTATTCAACTCGCCTATAATTTGCAAAGACTAAATTACTTGAAACTCATTTACCGATGAACACTAGTTGTAATGTCATGGGAAACACAACCTTGGTTTTATTCATTATTAATACAACTTTGGAATCAACATTGTGCTAACTGTTAATGTGAATTTTGATTATCAATATTGGTTACTTGAACTTTACAACTAAACCCAATTTATTTTTCGTAATTACTCTCTTTAGGAAATAAAAACAACATTCAGATAAATGCAACAGTGAGATTATTTATGTAAAGAAATTCTTCGTGGAATCGACCTAAACTCACATTGAGTTCTATAAATTGACTTCGATCGTTTATACTTCTAATTGAAGTGTAATTGTGGACATATCAAATTTTGGCGCCGCTGCCGAGGAATTTTAATTCAGAAATATTTTACTAGCAGTTATTCGAATCGTAGTTATATATTTCCTAATTTTACGTCTTGTTCTTTGTCTATGTCTCTTACAGGTAAGTTCGACAATACATGTCAAATACCAGAAGTAAGGGAGCTCCATTAATTCCATACGATCCAGAACATCATAAAATTATCCACAAGATGGTGAATGCACAAGAACTTGAAGCTCAAAGTAAAAGATTGGGACTTGAGGTTGAGACCGCTACAAGAGGTGCTTAGCAACATGTTATGAACAACCCACCTAGGGTGGTGGAGGAAAATATAGGAGTGGATGAGATAGCTCATTCCTACCGACAACCACTATTTCCAAGGGGTCGAACACAACAAACAGCTCACATGGTGTTTGAAGAGGATAACTTAGATTTGGACGGAGCTGGAACCACATGAGCGATAGTGTTACCTGCACTACCTCCAAGTATGAAATTTACAATCACCAGCACAATGATTCAATTATTGAACTTCAAAGGTATGTTCAGAGGTGTGACTTCTAATGATGTGAATCAACATCTAATGAACTTTTTGGCGATATGAAAATCGCAGGAAATTCCAGGGTTAGTCAGACAGCCATAAGGTTGATATTGTTTTCCTTATCTCTCACTGGGGAGGCAACCAATTGGTTGAACGAGCTGCCAGATGATTCAATTAGGACCTGGAATGAATTGAAGGACGCCTTCGTGGAATGATTCTACCCTGAGTCGAAAAAGTTATAGATGAAAGATGAAATAAGTGTGCATAAGCAATTACCATGGGAGGCAATGCATGATACTTGGTGGAGATTCAACCAAAAGCTGAAAAAGTGCCCAAACCATGGTCTCACTGAGAGACATTTGAAACAAGCTTTTTGTATATCATTAAATTATATTACTAAACTTGTGTGTGGAGGATCATTCATGAGGAAGACATTCTAAAAACATATTACTAAGAACAATGAGCATGGTACACCGGGAGGATCATTTTGAACTTTCATGAAAAAGAGAAGAAGACATTCTCATGAAGCATAATGTTGCAAGTTCTATGAAGGTAAATGTTGTAGGAGCCCTAAATAGGTATGAAAATCAGGATATTGACTTGGATGAAAAGGACAAATACTTGGGAAATCAAGCATGGTATTAACTTAGAAACTGCGTTTGGAACTACTCCGTTTTAGAATAGGGAAACACTTGTCTACGTGATCGTGATCCGCCCCCGTTCATTTAGTTCTGTTGGCTAAGGTTTAAGATTTCACCGATGAGTCAACCGGGTGGATTCTCACACCACATTCATTAAGAAGATAGAGATACAATTCGGGCAATTACCAACATCACTACACCAGAGAAAGAATGGGTCACTACCAAGTGATAATATTCAGAATCCTAAGAATGATGGACATTGCATGGCTATCATCACTCAAGATCCGAATGAATCAATATCTTAGAAATGGGAAAGGGCATGGAGAAAAATGAAGAAGAGGTGGTTTAGTCTGAAGAGGTAGATGATGTAGAAGATACACAACCAATAGAAAATTCAGCAGGAGCAAAAGAAAAAGAGGTAGAGGTAACTAGGACTTTACAGCAGATACCAGACCACCTCATCCGTTCTCTTAGAGACTCAAAAAGAAAGCTGAAGATGGG
Organism: Solanum commersonii; assembly: GCA_029007595.1. Classification (NCBI taxonomy): domain Eukaryota; kingdom Viridiplantae; phylum Streptophyta; class Magnoliopsida; order Solanales; family Solanaceae; genus Solanum; species Solanum commersonii. Next base: position 551,490 of record JAJTWQ010000227.1, on the reverse strand, counting down.
AAGTTTTGCGAAATTCATAAGCATGTTGAGACACCTGTCAGTAAACATGCCATTGGTGGAAGCTTTGGAGCAGATGCCAGGATATGCTAAATTTATGAAGGACTTAGTCACGAAGAAAAGAGTTGTAAGTTTTAATTTAACTGACAATATTCATCATTGCAGTGCTATTGCCACAAGGTCTCTGGTGCAAAAAAGGGAGGATCTAGGTGAATTCACTATACCGTGTACCATTGGATCATTTGAGTTTGTAAAGGCTCTATGTGACTTAAGATCCAGTATAAATCTAATGTCGTTGGCCATCTACAAGCAACTGGGCTTAGGAGTTCCAAAACCCACAGCGATGAGGTTTATGATGACAGATAGATCAGTGAAGCGACTTGTGGGGATCTTATGTGATGTGCTCATAAAGGTGGATAATTTAAATTTTCCAGCACACTTCATGTTTCTGGAATGCGAAGTGGACTTTGAGGTTCCCATAATCTTGGGAAGGCATTTTCTGGCCACAGGACGAGCTTTGGTTGATGTTAAGAGTGCAGAGTTGAATTTCAGGATCAACAATGAAGATGTAAAGTTTAAAATTTGCAAGTCCATGAAGCAACCACAAGACATGAATGTGTTGTTTGCAATAGAGATCTTTGATGAAGGGGAGTTGGGAGCTGCTATTGAGGAAAGGCTTGCGGTCGAAACCTTTGCAGTTGTGATTATGAACTTTGAAGCAGACTACCAAAATGATTATGTGGAGACTGTAACTTCTTTACAAGTCATGGGAGCACATTCTTATGCTTCGAAGAAAATATATCTTGATCTGAAAAATAGGTTGAGCCCTATAGCGAAACCATCTATTGAGGAGCCACCTTAACTCAAACTTAAACAGTTACCCAGTCATCTAAGGTATATCTTTTTGGGTTCTAACAATACTTTATCAGTTATTTTGGCTTCAGATTTGAATGATGAATAGGTGCAAGCGGTGATCAAAGTATTCATAAGGTACAAAAGGGCGATCGAATGCCACAACTCAGGCCAAAAACCTAAGTTGAAGGAGATTACAACCCGAGCAGAAAGGAAAAGTAGAAATAGAAGGTTCACTCAATCAGCTTGAACGCACAAAGTCTAAATAACTCACTTGAACAAGATAAATGTGCAATATAAAAAATAAAAAAAATAAAAATAAAATAATATATATATATATATATATATATATATTTTAGTTTCTATACTTTCAGTTATGTTTTTCAGTTTGGTTTTGTGTCCCTTCCCTTTGATATATTGGGTGACGTCATTCTTAAAGCAAGGCATCACGTTGTATTTACACAGGGGAAGTCTGAATACCCATTAGTGTGTCATTTTACTTGTTCGATTAATGATTTATTTTGGTTTTTCTCAAGAACTATGGGACCCCAATAAAATACTGCACCGCCACGTACTTCACCACCTCCCTCACCAGATCATACTGATAATGAGGCAGAGTATAGTAGTTCATAGGTTCAGATTAATATCACAATTGAAGAACACTCTCCTCGAACTACTAGATTACGAACAACGAGGGCTGTTCTTCAGGACCCCTTTTCTAAGTCTGAAGAAGAGGGTAGTGGATATGGGTGTAACACCCCATACATTTCAACATGTATACGACTAAGTTAATATTGATGAAAGTATTTAAAATTGAGAAGTAAGGTGGTTATTGAGCTTAAATTTTATAGTTGAGTGTTAACTTTAAATTAAAAGATTAGAATTTGGAAAATGAGATAAAATAAGTGAGGTGCTTGCTTGACTAAATTAAGCTACTAAGTGACCAGTAGGTGCATTACCTACTTAGACTTTTTGACCAACTTAATAAGAGTAAGTAGTTGCATCACTTGCCATAGGTATAGATTTAATAAGAAGAAGTAGCTGCATCACCTAATTTGACATTTGAGCAGCTTAAAAATGGACAAGTAGGTGGATCACCTACTTGGCAATTTGTGGACAAAAATGAAGAAGATAGAGGTAGTGGAGTGCCAACAATTTTAGGGTCATATTTGGCTCATTTATATCTTGATTCTTGCATAGGAAAAAAGGAATTTATCTCCAGCACTCTCTTTTTCCCTCAATGATTATCACAGCTACCTAAAAAATACTCCATGGTTTCTTGAAGAAACCCTCATAATTTCTAGCTAAGGTAAGTAGAAACCTCATGGTTTAGCTTGATTGTCCCATGATATTTCATGTTTTTCATGTTTAAATATGGTGTAGACCTTTCCCCAAGTTTTCTGGTCATGTTTTCTTTGTTAATAAGAGAGTTTCTCTTCTTATTTTGTTCAAGTGTGAAGGGTGATTAAAACTATTGAAGGAGTACAAGTTAAGAGAACAATTTTCCATAATTTGAGGTAAGGTTACTACCCCATTTTATCTCACTATAGATACTAGATTGGGTGAGATTCTCTACGTGTTTTACTACAAATTTATGAAAAAATGATCGAAAGCAGTGAGTCAAAGTTTTATTGATTATTTTATAAAGGTTTGGGGTTGTCTATACGTGGTAAAGTTTGGAGAAGTACTGGGTGGATGGTTGGGTTTATTAGTGGTAAAATGCATGGTTTTATTCCTATATATGGTAGTGAGAGTGTTGTTTGTAAGAATGAGGTTGTTGGGTGTTGAAACACCATTTATGAATTGTACAGCTTTATGCCCGCTAGGTGTTTGACATAATGTCGTAGTGGTCCATTACTTGACCTATTGACCCGATTGTGATGTAATCGATATATTTTGTAGATTATCATTCGTAATATTGGCTAGCCGTAAGAGAAAGTCATGTGAAATATTTTAGGCAAGAAATGAAGATACACCATTTGAATTGTGGGTTGTGTGGGTGTGCTGCCCCTTAGGTGTGTATTTACTATTCTGGATGTTGTAAATCCCAGGTAGTGTTGGATGACCTCATAGGAAGGTCATAAATGGTGTAAACATGGTGATAAAGGAATTAGTGAAGAAAACACCCATTAGTAGAGGGGTTTTGAGCTTGATGCCCGACTACGGTTTTGGTAAGTCGAAGTGATCCAACATTGTTTATTAGCTGTTAATATTAGCTCTATTACTTGCGATTAATGCAGAGTAATGCCTCAAAGGAAAGGCTAATTCATGGTACCACATAGTATTGGTCTAGAGACAAGGTATGTAGGGCTGTTTGATCTCATATCTTTAGGCATGAATTCCAATATTCTGTGTACCAACAAATTGAGATCTCTAAGTTATCCTAATGGTAAAAGATACAATGTGAGGGTGTACAATATCCAATATAGCTAATGGTCTTCCTTATACAGTCCAAGTTCTCAAAATATGTCAGACTACTTCTATTCGTGTTCATTATCCAACATTGGTGTGTTTATTGTTCCAAGTACTACTTGACAAATGTACTTTAAACATTAAGTTTCATGAGTTATCCACCAACTCAAATGAAGTTCATTGAGTCAATTAGATCCTACATTATACATGTTACATGTTTTTATATGTTAGATGCATATTATGTCCATTGTTCATTTTATGTCCCCTGTGGAACCCTTATTTGGGTTCTGTCACGGGCTTTATTAGTTAGGATGTTTATGCACTCTTTTATTTGATATCGTATACTAAGTGTTTAGCTATCATATCATCTTATGTAGTCCTTGCCTCTACATTTGAGAAGTTACAGTCTCTACTAAGTGCTAGGTTATTGTATGCCCCCATGCGAAATGTCCAAACGTGTTTTAAATGAAGCATCTTGTAAAAAGAATTACTTGCTCAACTGCTATACATCTTAAGGAATCATTTACTACTTGTAAGGTAGTTGCCACACACCTTCGCTGATCATCTGTATATGTTCTTTGTGCCCAAATGAAGTTCACGAGTCATATAAGTTCCTAAGTAGCACAATAAAGTTACATTTTCTTCCTATATTATTGTTTTCTGCCTCAATTAATTTATCCACATTTCCACATCACTAGTATATAGTCATAAATCTCAAAAGAGTCATTAACACCAAAAGAACAATCTCAATTATTAAAAAGACAAGGTAAAGTGAATCTATATAATTATTGGTCGTAGTTCAGGGGTTAAAATACCTAGCATGGGCTGATCCTAATTCATGTGCTTAAGGGTAGAAGCTCAGGGGTGGTAATACCTAGCATGGGCCGATCCCAATCTATATAATTATGGGTGGCAGCTCAGGGGTTAAAATACCTAGCATGGGCCGATCCCAGTCTATATTATTATGGGTGGCAGCCCAGGGGCTAAAAGCCTAGCATGGGTCGATCCCGATTTGTATATTTATGGGGACCGTGTCCCATGGGTTAAAATGCCAAGCATGGGTCATCCTCTCCTACCACTGATCAGTTGGTCATTGTGTTACATGCTACAAAGTCTATAAAGAAAAGATGAGTAAACTTAAAGCCAAGAATGTAATGTACATGATTCCCCAAGTATAAGCAAAGGTGAATGTAATGTACATGATTCCTCAAGTATAAGCAGAGGTGAATGTAAGGTATGTGATTCCACAAGTATAATCGAAGGTTGTCTCTTATCTTATCTATACAGAATATTTGTGCATTTGTACCTGATTTTAGTCGAGCTATTATTTTACATATGGTTACTTTATGCCTCACATATTCAGTACATTCTTTTGTACTGACGTCCCTTCTGGGGGATGTTGTTTTCATGCCACAGGTACATGTACTCAAGGTAATAAAATCTCTCAATATAAGCACGAGATACTCAACTACCTTTGGTGAGCTCCAGGTTGCTTCAAGGCTTTGCCGAGTCTCTAGTATATTTTTGAGATTATATATTAATTAAGGGGTATGATGGGGTCATGTCCCATTATAAGCTAAATGTATATCTTTTAGAGGCTTTGTAGACCAATGTCAAAGTGAAGCGTGATTATGTCTTGTTTTCTAGTAATTAAGGCATTAATGACCAAACAAGTATATCTATTTTGAGCCTATCTATGTTGATAATTTATCATGGTATTTCACGTTTACTCATCAAAGATTTATAACTTCATTTGTTTCATGTATGATAAGCAAGAGTTATATGTTGGTTCTCTCGGGACTTTAGGACATCGGGTACCTATTCGTCTCAATAGGACTTTGGGCATGACACTGGGAGTGGTGAGGCATCTGGCAGTGGGTCCGGTAGCGGTGAAGCAAAGGGTAGCGGTTCTGGTAGTGGCTCAGCTAGCGGTGAAAAGTCAGTTAGCAGGTCTTAGAAAGATGTAGTTGCACCTCAACCTGAAATGGGTATCCAAGATGTATCTGGGGCACATGAAGACATAGATGATCAGGAAGAAGATGAAGCAGCTAGCACTGATGTTGCAAGGGTTCTATTTGTCAACCTACATGAAGTTGACCGGTGGCGCGACGATAACTAATTGATTGTTATCGTTCCATGTGGACTATGCTTTGGTCTGAGGAGTTTTTCAACGTGTCCAAGACAGAAAATTTTGCTAATCGGGCAGTCATACATGAGGTGAGAGTAGTGGCATCAGATATTTAGGCATTTTAAAACATCTACAGAATATTCCAAATGCATCAATTTGGATGGATGACAAATTTATCTCGACAGTTCGTCCTCTATATTACTTGTAAGTTATTTGCTTCCTATGCAGCTAATATGATGAATCTTGCTACTGCCACAGAAAATACGAAGAGGGGATAAAAAGAATTTGCCAGCACATAGGGACCACTCAACTTAGTAGTAGTGCAAGGCATATCGGTGGATATATCTGAAGCCACTATCAACCGGATGCTACATAGTCCAGAGTATACAACACCAACTTCACTTGGCCTTTTTGAAAGCAAAAATCATGCTGTGATGAGTAAGACAGAGATGGCGGGTTCAAGTGTCAAAGAGCTGGTCATGCGGTGGATTGTTGGGATGATTGCTTCAGAGGGGGAAAATTCACCATGGGTAGAAGAGGGTGATTCATCAAAACTATCTGTAGGGGTACCACCACCGCCAGCTTCAGCCTCACCAGCTACAGGTACTTTTGTCATCATACCTACTATTATTTTTGAAAGATTGATTGTAGATCAGAATCAGACCCGGACTCTGGTAGATCAGATTGTGCGCAGAGTACCCAAGGTAGTTCAGTGAGATGTGTTAACTGTAGAGAAGTGGTTAAAATATGAGATGCGAAGAGAGATGGTGGTGCTAAAAAGCAGAATGGATGACATGCAGGTCCATGAGCACAATCAGTTGCAATCTACCAATTCGGTGAATGCGGATGAGTTGAAGACATACTTTGCTGAGATGAGAGCCGAGATTGCTAAAATGGTCTAGAATCCAGTCACTGTACCTCCCCCAGTTGTCCTAGAGTCTTTAATGAGCCTTTTCACTAAGCCCCCTTATGAATTTGAGATTTCCACTCATTTAAGGCTTTGTTTTGATAGCTTAAGAGTCCTCAAATGCCTAATCTATGCTCTAAACTATTATTAATGTGTTGATTTGCAACTATGAAGGCTGAGGAGCAAGGAAAGGACCCTAATGGGTAAAAAGGAGCTAACAAGCTGTAGAAGTAAAGAAAAGTGATCCTGGTGATCTCCAAGATCACTCGGTGAACCACCGAGTGACTCATCACTCCACCTAAAATTCCAGTGTGCTAGGCTTGGAAATTAGGGAAATTAGGCTAGGCATAAACCTTATCGGTGGCACGCCTATTGGATGGATGAAGAAAGGTCAGATCGCCTAAAATGACAGAATGATTAGTGAAGATGCTAGCAAATCAGCGATCCAAGGGAACAAAAGGAGCATTGAGGAATCCATCGGTGATCCCAACATAGATCTCCTAAAGTTACAAGTCCAATGTGATGAAAAGACGAACCAAGAAGGCAATGGAAAGGGACGATTGGTGTGTCGCCGATCGGTTTACGAAGACCCACTTCCCTCGCTGATTTACCTCAAACATCCAAATTTTGGATCAGTATAAATGGATATTTTGGTGAGAGGAAAGGTATCCAAACAATGTAAAAATTCAATTTTGAGAATGAAAAAACTTTGTTTTTATTTGTTCGAAGCAATTTTCTAGTAGGTTTAAAGTTGGGTGTGTAATTGAAGTGAGATTTATTCATTTTAAGGTTTTAGAAATCAATACCCAACCATGGAGAATGTAATAGGTATTGAATTTTTACTTTTTATGATGACTAGCTAAAAGTGCCATTCTTGGGGGTTTGACCATGTGATTAATTGCTTAATTTAGCTAAGTGGGTGTTAGAAATTATTGATTGTATTACTGATTTGAAGTGGACCTGATTTATTATTATTGTTACATTGATGTGTTGAATGTTTATTTCAATGTGGTTTAGTGTTTTATGCTTGCTTGAGAAAGAGGTGTGAAACAAAGGCAATAAGTTAGCATTCGTAGCGATTGGACTATTGTGGATTTAGCGATAGAGAGTAAATCTTAGTCCCGTTCTACCCATCTAGCTCGAGAGAGTAGATGTAGTGAGGTTGTGGGCTGATTTTCGTATTTAGCCTGTTGAGGTTTGATAGAACTCAATTGAAGCGAGGTAGTTGTTTGAGATAAAATTATCTCATCTATGGTCCAGCTTATTCATGAAGATCTAGTAACTTTTAGTAATCACCTAACACCCATTTTGTGAGAATTGACAATTGGTCGGTCATTCCTCCAAGTCACTTTTACTCATTGATTTTTCTTGCTTACTGTTATTGTTGTGATCACCTACTAATATAAATTCCCCTTACCTGACACTTACGTCAATCATTTGAGTTAATTAAGAGTTTCCAATAATTTCCATTCCTACAATCATTTAAATCACATTTATAACTTCACAATTGAATTCAAAATTGTACCGCTCCCTGTGGGATCAAACCCAACTCACTTGTTGGGTTTATACTATATTACGATCGTCAACACCTAGTATCAGATGAGGTGTAGTTGAGAAGTTAATCAAAATGGCACCTCTGTCGGGGAGTGGTGTTTAGATTCTCTTATCGAAGTTTGAATCGTGATATATTTGTGTTGTAGTTGAATCAACTTACTTTTTTTTGTAAGTTGTGGTGATCAAGTGACAGGATGAGTGTGAATGAAAGCATCGTGATCCAATTTTTTCACGAAGGTGATAGTGGCAATTTTTTGCGTGGCAACGAAGCTCTATCATAGGCGTAGGTGCTACTCGCCTACCTCCGGTCGAGCACCATGTTGCATTCCATGTGACAAGTACAATGCTGCAACTATTGCAAGCTAAAAGCATATTTGGAGGGTTAGATCATGAGAACCCTCATGATCATATTTAGAATTTTGTGGAGATGTGTAGTCAATTCTATCTGAAGTATATTTTGCAATAACCAATCCAGATGTGCTTGTTCCCTTTTTGTCTAATAGGGGAAGCAACCAAATGGCAAGCAGAACTACAAAGAGACTATGTTTGGTCATGGGAGGAGCTCACCGAGGCATTCTATTTGAGGTTCTTTCCACCCTTAAAGATGGTGAAATTGTGTGACAACATCCAAAACTTCAAGCGGATAGAAGGGAAACCAATTCATGAAACTTGGCTTAGCTTTCGGAAGTTACTATTACAATGTCCTAATCATGGGCTGCTGGGTGATATGATACTTCAGTACTTTTACCGGAGTTTAGATTCAGTGAACAAAAGAGTGATTGACCAGTTGGCTTGGGGAGGGATAATGTTGCAACCATTTGAGGTTGCCTCGTCCTTTCTTGATGAAATGATAAAGATAAATCAGGCGTGGTATACACAAGAGGACCAAGTTTCCCCTTTTAGTTTTAGAATGACACAAGAACAACTTGACAAGGAGAAAGAGAGGGATGAGAATATTAGCAAATTGATGTCCCAAATAGAGTTGTTACAAAAAAAAGTGCTATAAATGGAGGGGAACCCAAAAGAGTAAGGAGAATGTTGAGAATTGAGGAGGGTTCTCACCCGAGCTACTTTAAGGTGGGTGGGAATCAAGGTTGGAACTTGCATAAGGAAGAAGTTCAAAGACGATACTATCAAGAATGGAACGAACAACACGACTCTTGGAGGAGAAAAGAGAGTCATGAAAATACCACACGTAATCAAGTGACAACCTAAGATCAAAGGATAGTTCGAATTATTTGAGAGTGGATGAATTGTTGTCGCGTATCCTAGACAAGGTTGAAGGATCAGATGATATGCTTAAAGAGATGAAAGATGATTTCTCATCATTGAACAATTGAGTGAATTCCCACGCTGATGCAATCTAACAACTTGAGGGACAACTAAGCCAACTTTCAGTACAATTGGAACCTAGGTAATCGAAAGTGGTAAAGCTGAATACACAACAACTTTGGGGGCTGATTATTACAATGATTTAGAGGTTGTGACACGAACTGGAAATATAGCGATTGGTAATATGAAAGGTAACGATGAGGTGGAGCCTCATGAAGCATAGAAAGATGTTGATGAGGAAGAAAAGCCCATTCAAACACTGAAAAGTGATATGCTCAAAGAGAAGGAGGAAAATCATAAGCAAAGCCCCGTCAAGGAGTTACAAAAAGGTAAAGAAAAGGCTGCTGAAACTCCAAAATGGTGCAACCTCTTCCCAAAATAGTTCCTATGTTTCTTCAATGTCTCAAGAAGAAAAATGAGAATGAGAAATTAAAGAAGTTTCTATCGGTATTTAAGACACTTTCCATAAACCTACCATTAATGGAATCATTGTTGGAGATGCTAGGTTATGCCAAATTCATGAAGGAGCTAGTCACCAAAAAGAGAAGCATAGACTTTGAGACAATCGAAGTTTCTCATAAATGTAATGCAATTATGACTAGCGAGATGATTACAAAGAAAAAAGATCTGGGGGCGTTCACCATTCCAAGTACTATCGGTATGCTTCAATTTACTAAATCTTAATGTGATTTGGGAGCCAGTATAAATCTAATGCCCTATGTAATCTATAAAGAACTTGGGCTGGGCAAACAAAAATCCACAACAATGCAGCTTCGTACGGCAGATTGATCGATCAAGCACCCCGTTGGGATACTCTATGATATATTGGTGAAGGTTGATCGATTGATCCTTTTAGGTGATTTTGTTATTCTTGATTGTGAGGTTGATGTTGAAATTCCCATTATTTTGGGAAGATCATTTTTAGCAACAGGGAGAGTGAAGTTCCGGGTGAATGAAGATAAGGTCACCTTTAATATGTTCAAATCAATGAAACACTCGAGTGGTATTCATGTGGTTTTGACGATTGAGGTAATTGATGAAGCGGTGGCTAGTGTGAGCCCTTTGATGTGTATGAGTGAACCTCTTGAGACTGTTCTTGCAGATTATGATGAGGCTAAAGTTCAAGGGTATGATGAAGTGGTAGTTGATCTGTCGAGAGTAGGTGAGTACTCAAGGAACCCATTGAAGCTAGACATTGATCTAAAAAATCGATAAAATCCCCCTACAAACCCATCCACAGAGGAACCAACAAAGCTTGAGTTGAAAGTGCTACCCGCTCATCTTTGATATGCATTCTTAGGGGCGAACAATACCTTATCGGTTATCATTGCAAGTGAAATTGCTACTTGAGTTGTTCAAAAGGTACATCAAGGCAATAGGGTGGACTATCACTGACATTGTAGGTATTCCACTCGGCATTTGCACTCAAAAGATTCAACTTGATAGTGAATGTAAATCGAGTGTCGAACATCAAAGGAGATTGAACCTACCAATGCAAGAAGTGGTGAAAAAGGAGATAATCAAGTGATTGGATGAAGGTGTGATTTACCCTATTGCGGATTGCAAATGGGTGAGTCTAGTGCAATGTGTACCCAAAAAAGGCGGCATCACGGTAGTCCCAAATTAGAAGGGAGAACTTGTTTCTATGAGACCAGTAACCGGATGGAGGGTATGCATGGACTATAGGAAACTGAACTCTTGGACTAAAAAAAATCACTTTCCCATACCTTTTATGGATCAAATGCTCGATCAGCTTTCAGAGCGTGGATAGTATTGCTTCTTGGATGGTTATTTCGGGTATAATCAAATCTCTATTGCATCGGAAGATCAAGAGAAAACCACGTTCACTTGTCCCTATGGTACTTTCTCTTTCAAAAGGATGTCATTCAGGCTGTGTAATGCTCTGGCAACATTCCAAAGTTGCATGTTGTCTATTTTTGCTGACATGGTAAAAGATTCAATTGAAGTCTTCATGGATGACTTCTCAGTTGTGGGCAATTCTTTTGAAACATGTTTGGCACACCTTGGACAGGATCTTCAAAGATGTGTGGAAACCAATATAGTCCAAAATTGGGATAAATGTCACTTCATGGTTAGGGAAGGTATAGTTTTGGGGGACACAAGGTATCACAAAAAGGGTTGGAGGTTGACAAGGCAAAAATTGACGTAATTGAGAAGCTACCATCACCAATCTCGGTAAAAGGTATTCATAGTTTCTTGGGGTATGCCGGGTTTTACCAGAGATTCATCAAAGACTTCTCAAAAATTGCACTCCCATTGTGCTAGCTATTGGAAAAGGAGGCGAAATTTGACTTTGATGACACATATATGGCAACCTTTAAGTGTTTGAAATAGAAATTAATCTCTACCTTGGTGATTATTAGCCCAAATTGGGCGGAACCATTTGAAGTGATGTATAATGGAAGTGCGACTGCATTGGGTGTGGTTTTGGGACAAAAGTGCAATAAACTTTTCCATCCAATCTACTATGCAAGCAAAACATTGAATGATGCTCAACATAACACACTGTTACGGAGCAAGAGTTACTTATGGTGGTATATGCATTTGAGAAATTCTGAGCATACTCGCTAGGCACCAAAGTCATAGTTCACACTGATCATGCAGCCCTGCGATACTTAATTGCAAAGAAAGATGCTAAACCACGGTTGATAAGATAGGTGTTATTACCGCAAGAATTCAACTTTGAAGTCAAGAATATAAGAGGTTGGGAAAATCAGATCGCCGATCACCTATCTAGGTTGGAGGGCAAAGAAAAATATGAGCTTGAGTTAGACATAAATGACTCATTCCCAGACGAGAGGGTCTTCATGACCACTCTTATGCATACTCCTTGGTAGGCCGACTTTGCTAATTATGTGGTATGTGGGCTAATGCCGAAAGGCCTGAACTTGTATCAACAAAAGCACTTCTTGTTCGATGTCAAAATATATTTTTGGGATGAACCATATCTATTCATAGAATGTGCAGATCATATTATTTAGTGATGTGTGCTGGAGGAGGAAATCAATAAAGTTCTAAATGTTTGTCAGGCTTCGTCGGTTGGTGGTCATCATAGCAGTGTGTGTACAGCTGCTAAAATTCTCCAAACTAGTTACTATTGGCCATCCCTCTACAAAAATGTTCATGAATTTGTCAAGAAATGGATACAATGCCAAAAACAAGGTGAGGTGTCCAAAAGGCATGAGTTGCCTCTTCAGCCTATTCTAGAAGTTGAGTTATTCGATGTCTAAGGAATAGATTTCATGGGGCCATTTGTGAGCTCATTTGGTAACAAGTATATTTTGGTGGTTATGGATTATGTTTCGAAATAGGTGGAAGAATAGCACTGCTCAACAATGAAGGGAAGAGTGTCGTTCAATTCTTAAAGTGCTACATCTTTGCAAGATTTGGCACCCCTCGGGATATTATTATTGATGGAGGTTCACATTTTTACAACCAACTATTTGCATTCGCATTGAGTAAATATGGGGTGAAGCAAAATGTGGAAACGCCATATCATCCCCAAACGAGTGTCCAAGTTGAGTTTTCGAATCGAGAGATTAAGAGTATCTTGGCTAAGACCGTGAATGCAAATAAGAAGGATTGGTCTCGAAAGATAGATGATGCTCCTTAGGCATATCACACTGCTTACAAGACACAAATTGGCATGTCCCCATACCAGCTGGTTTTTGGGAAGTCTTTTTACCTACCGATTGAACTTGAACACAAATCACTATAGGAGTTAAAGGCATTAAATTTGGATTCGGTAAATGCTGCAAAAGGGAGAGTAGATCAGCTAAATGAAATGGAAGAATTCAGGTTCAGAGCTCATGAAAGTTCAGCTCTATACAAGGAGAAAATGAAGAAATGGCATGACTCTAAAATCCTTAAGAGAGAATTTTGAGTAGGAGACTTTGTGTTGCTGTACAATTCTCGATTGAGAATCTTTCTAGGAAAGCTCAAGTCAAAGTGGTCCGGTCCTTTTAAAGTGACACACGTGTTCAATAATGGGGCAATTGAAGTCCAAGGTAAGGAAGGTCCGACCTTCAAGGTGAATGGACAATGCTGGAAGTTTTATTTTGGGGAATGCCATGAGATTTCATTGATCAAAGTGATGTATTTGAAAGATGCTTGTAATGATTTCCACGTCGTGCCACGACGTTAAATAAGATGCTTCTTAGGAGGCAACCCAAACATTAGTTGTTTTGAATAATGTGTGATGAATGTGCAGGTATGGGTGATTCTAAATACCACAAGATCTTGCATAATATACAACTTGTCCAACACCACCTCTAAACATGGGTACTTAGCGGGGGCCAAGACAAACAACCGGGCTCACCCTCATAGTCAATACATAATCAAAAAGGAAAAGTCTTATACATAGCAAGAGATCATAAGCAACATCCCCGAAATGGACCACTTCAAGACGGACCGTACTAAGTATATGGATGTGGGTTTGGCGATCACGACTTTGATTCCCTTTGTGGCATCAAAAGTGAGTTTTTATCAAACACATGAGATAAAATCATGTATTTCAAGAGTACTAAGTCCAACCAATTCCAAAATCCATATAAATCAACCCACCAACAACATACATATATATATCAACCTTCATAATTTGGAATATTTGGCAATGGATTCAAACCATTCATATCCCTTTTTTTATAAAAAAACGTCCCCAACACTTAGCCTCAAAATAGCTCACCTGAAATTGTGGTCATAACTCCTTCATCCTAACTCGGAATGATGTGAAACCAAGTGTGTTGGAAAGATAACTCAAAGAGCTTTAATTTTGATAGTTTGAGGTCCTGCCAGTTCCTTGTGTGCTAAGAGATATACCCCTTTAATCTAGATACTTCGGTGAGTTGCATGCACTTCGGCGATTCGCCAACTGGTTCGGCGACCTTCGCAACCTCTCACCAAATGGCCACCTAGTGATGATTCCTTCTAACCCTACTCTGATTATTTTAATGCTATTGTCTTTTTTTATCTATTTATCTATTGTGTTGTGTTCGTTCTTTGATTACGTTGAGGACAATGTTGGTTGCTTTTAGTGAGGATAATTTTTATTTATCTATTGTTATTCTCTTGTATTTTCAAGTGTTGGTTGTGTTCAATAATGATAACTTGAATAGTGCTCTTAATTGACCGACATGAATGTATGCTACGATGAGGCAAACCAAATTACATAGACAATATGTGAACTTTAAGCATCTGGTTGTGACTAGTCGATTGTCGATGAAGTCTCTTGTGATAAACATTGCATGCTAGCTAGAAAATGTGGACTCTTGTTTGATAATTGTATCAACTCCTTGTGTAGTGAGGCTACCTTGAACATTGTGCTTGATGACACCTAGAATTTTCCCCGTAGATCCGATTGACTGTGTGAAGCAAGAAATTGACATGATCTTAGGCAAGAATTTTGAAGAGTGAACCAAATTGAAAACATACCTCTTTGTGGCCAACCTTGTGAGATGTGTGAACCTTGTTTGGCACATTTTGAGCCTATCCTTTTCTTGGAAGAAACTGGAACAACTTTGACCTTTTTGACCCATCACCTACAACCTTCATGAAGTTTTCGTTCGCTTAAATAGCCAACTTAGGCCAAAATCCTAAGTTGGGGGTGTGGTGAAAAACAAGGGAAGTCAAGATAAGTGAAAAATTCCCCCTCTTGATTGATTACTTTGAAAAATATGGAATCCCTCTATGTAAAGAAAAGGAAGAAAAGAAAAAGAACAAAAATTGAAAAAGTTGTGAAATAAAGTTATGAAAATAGCAAAAGAAATGGGGTATCTGGTGATTCATGTCTACTTGAATAATGGGGTGAATTATGATCAGGTTTGAATGAGAAAAAGAATGAGAAATGATTTTCAAGCCACACTTCATGAAGGTAAAAACCCCTAAAGCCTAAATGACCATACCTTGACACTCAGTCCCATTACAAGCCTTGAAAAGACCTTTGTGATCTTGAGTGAGTTGAAACGAATGTTGATTGGAAAATAAGGGCAAGCCAATGGGTGAAGTCATACATGTGTTCATTTTTGTGAGTGTGAGAATTGCATGTGATTTTGAAATTTAAATTATTGCAAAAAAATTTGTGAATATGGAATCATCCTTGTTGTGAGGGAATTTGATTACCTTTGTTGAGCTTCAACTAGCATTTGAAATAAGCATTGTGAGCTTAAGTACCCTTGACGATAGTGAGTCACAATTTGAAACTTTGAGTGCACAATTGATCATTGTATTAGTAATTTGTAGCTTGTTGTGTGCATTTATGTCGAATCTTATGCAGCATTGTTTGTAGACATCCTTGTTGAACTGATTGATCTTGAATCTTACTTGAGGACAAACAAAAGTTTAAGTTAGGGTATTGATGAGTCTGAGATTTTGACTCATTCAAGGCTTTGTTTTGATAGTTTAATAGTCCTCAAATGCCTAATCTATGCTCAAAACTTATATTAATGTGTTGATTTGCAGCTATGAAGGTTGATGAGCAAGGAAAGGACCCTACTGGGCAAAAAGAAGCTAACAAGCCAAAGAAGTGAAGAAACGCGATCCTCGTGATTGCCAAGATTACTCGGTGAACCACCAAGTGCCTCATCACTCCGCTTAAAATTCCAATGTGCTAGGCCTGGAAATGAGAGAAATTAGGCAAGGCATAAACCTTATCAGTGACACACCAATTGGATCGACGAAGAAAGGTCAAATCGCCTAAAGTTACAAAATGATCACTGAAGATGCTAGCAAATCAGCGATCCAAGGGAACAAAGGGCACATTACGGAATCCATCAGCGATCCCAACATAGATTGCCTAAAGTTACAAGGCCTATGGGATGAAAACACCAACCAAGAAGGCGATGGAAAGGGGCGATTGGCGTGTCGTCGATCGGTCGGCGAAGACCCACTTTCCTCACCGATTTACCCCAAACGTCCAAATTTTGGATCTATATAAATAGATATTTTGATGAAAGAGAAGGTATCCAATCATGTGAAAATTCATTTTTGAGAATGAAAACACTTTGTTCTTATTGGTTTGAACTAATTTTCGAGTAGGTTTCAAGTTGGGTGTGTAATTGAAGCAAGATTTATTCATTTTAAGGTTTTAGAATCAATACCCAGCCATGGAGCATGTAATAGGTATTGAATGTTTACTTTTTTTTATGACTAGATAAAACCCCATTCTTGGGGTTTAGACCATGTGATTAATTGTTTAATTTAGCTAAGTGGGTGTTAGAAACTATTGATTGTATTGCTAATTCGAAGGAGGTATGATGTATTATTGTTGTTAGATTGTTGTGTTGAATGTTTATTTCAATGTGGTTTAGTGTTTTATGCTCGCTTGAAAAATAGGTATGAAACCAAGGCAATAAGTTAGCTTTCGTAGCATTAGGACTATTGTGGATTTAGCTCAAGAGAATAAATTTGTCTCGTTCTACCTATCTTGCTCGAGAGAGCAGATGTAGTGAGGTTGTTGGCTGGTTTTCGTGTTTAGCCTGTTGAGGTTCGAAAGAACTCAATTGAAGCGAGGTAGTTGTTCGAGAGAAAATTATTTCATCTATGGTCCAGCCTACCCATGAAGATCTTGTAACTTATACTAATCACCTAACACTCATTTATTGAGAATTGACAATTAGTCGGTCATTCCTCCAAGTCACTTTTACTTATTTGAGTATTCTTGCTTATTGTTATTGTTGTGATCACTGACTAATATAAAAACCCCTTACCTAACACTTATGTCAATCATTTGATTTAACTAAGAGTTTGTGATAATTTCCATTCCTACAATCATTTAAATCACATTTATAACTTCAAAATTGAATTCAAAACGGTACCGCTTCCTATGGGATCGACCCCAACTCACTTGTAGGTTAATACTAGATTACGATTGTATACGCCTAGTATCGGATGATGTGTAGTTTAAACGTTAATCACCCCCGGCAACTTAGTATTTAGATGATTTGTGGGGCGAGGTGCCACAACATAAATCCGGCAAGAGAAAATACAAAGCCGGAGGGTATGATTAGGAGTTGCCCCCTAACCTATCTAAAGAGGAAAGAATGCAACACAAGAAAGCTTGCAAGGTGTCTTGGAGACTAGCAAGGGAAGCAAAAGCACCTGCGCAGCAGAGGCAAGATGCGGTATTTGCCAGCACTTCTAGTAGCATGGAACCTACCCCGGTTAGTGGTAGCTAGTCTGACCCAGAAGAGATTTCTGAGAGTGCACCTTTTGATAAGGGTACCGACATTGATTCGACTACTGGTGCCCTGGCTCTGTCTTATGATTTTGTGTGATGAGGTTGTGAAATGTGTGTGTGTTAAGATGTGCAACAACTAAGTTTTGAGCCTTTTGTTCTGTCTGAAACGATAACATGTAATGCCCTTAATCTGAAATTTGACTGTTAGGCTCTTTGTATAACATTCTAGATACTTATGGGGTGAACATTGCTAATCTTGAACATAAATTGGTGAACTAAAAAACTGGAAAATGTAATCTTGTGTCATGTGTGTGTAAGGTTTGCTTGAAAACTAACTCTAGGAGAAGAAACTAGAACTTGACTGAGCTTTATCCACTTCAATTCATTAAGGTATTATTCTATACAGCCTTCTAAATAGTCACAGTGGGAACTCAAAAGCAAGAACGCTTAACCATCATTTAGTCTTGCCAGAATCTGAGAATAACTGGATAGGAAAAGATTAGTAAGCCATTTTTGCTAAGCCCACTAAAAGCCAACAACAAAAAACCAAATAAAAAGCATAACACTTGAACCCGATTTGAGCTTGGAAACTAATTTTGTTCTTACCCACTTGATATCATATCCTTGGGTCTCCGAAGATACGATGCCACAACTCATGCCAAAAGCCTAAGTTGAGGGTGATTACAACCCGAGAAGAGAGGAAAAGTAGAAAAAGAAGGTTCACTCAATCAGCTTGAATGCACAAAGTCTAAAGAACTTTCATGAACAGGAGAAATGTGCAATATAAAAAAGAAAAGAAAAAGGAAAACAAAATAATGGCTGTTGACATGTAGTGAAATGAAAAAGCAGGGAAACACTCAAAAAAAGTTGTGTGCGAACTAAACTTTGGAGATCCAAGGTACTAGTCACTCATAAAACCAAAAATTCATTCCCTAGCCTGAGTCTATGTTACAACCCGTTGATAAAGTCCTACAGTGATCCCATTCCGATTGTTTGAAAGATAGAGCGTAGAAAGAAATGGCAAGCTTATAATCTTTTGTTTTTAGTGTTAGAAGTTCTTTGGGAGTGTGAGCATAGAATTTAGTCCCAAGTATCATGTGTGAGGGACTTCTTTGGTGTGAGGACACTGTGATTACATTTGATAGTTAAATTGCATTGGCTAATAGTATACAAGCATAAGCACATTCGACTGTGAGTAATGAGATGTCATATATTGATCCTTGCATGTTAGATAGATGGTTTTAGACACAAGTAGTGGTTGAGGTGGTTGTTGCATAGTTTCAAGAGGTTTTGAATGTTTGAGTGACAAATGTGTGTTTTTCTCATCACTTGAGGACAAGTAATGGTTCTGAGTTGAGGTTGTGTATGTGCCGTGAAATATTGGCATATTCTATGCTCAAAACTAAGGATTAAAACTAGAAATAAGGTGCATATATGTGGATATGATGTGTTTGGTAATGCTTGTGTAGGTAAAACACTTGGATGTGGAAAATAGAAAAAAAAAAGGAAGCTGAATAAAGTTCCTTCTAAATCAGTGTCTTCCACTCCTTATGAATTTTGGACTGGTCATTAAACAAACCTTAATGATCTACAACAATGGGGTTGTTCTGCATTTATTAAAAATCATTTTTGGTGAGTTTGGTAAACTAAGTTGTAACGACTTGGAAAACTAGTAGGTGAAACTAGAACCTAACTAGTTTGTTTTTGAGTTTTATGTGAGTTTTTAAGTTGTAAAATGAGTTCTCGAGCTTTGGTTAAGGGTTTTAGGGGTTAAACGTCAAGGTACAATCCCCCCAAGGACCAACCAAGGGTTCTTTAGGGGGAACCCTAAAGCTTAAACCCAAGCCAGCCCTAACATAGCAAAAGCTGTCAAAAAGATGGGGACCTACGGATGGGACCTACGCCCCATAGGTCCATCCACGCCACGTGGGACTGGTCCGTAGTTCAAGGCCCCAAATTTCAAGTTCCATCCCCAAACCACGGACCTACAGGAAGGGGCGTGAGCCCACCTACGGTTAGTAGGTCTGGGGGTGTAGATCACCCCTGTGTTGCTGTCAAAATCCGGACAATATAGGGGTAAATTAGTAAATTCATTTTTAGGTTAGTTAAGTTAAGGGACGGTTATTATTGATTTATTAAAGTATTTTAAGGCTTTTAAAAGTATTAAACACCTTTTCCAATTCATTATTCCAAAACACAAAATTAGAAACCACCTCTCTTCCAAATATTCTCTCTCTAGAAACCACCATTAAAGAAAAAGTAGATAAGCTTTGAAGATAAACATTTCACTTTTCTCACTCAATTTTTGTGGATTTTCTTCCATAAAGGTACGATAGTCTTCATCCTTGATTAAGTTTCATTCAAGGAGCCCTTTCAAAAGATGATTTCAAGTTTCTAAAATCCCCTAAAAAGCTAGGGTTTCATTCTAAGCATGGGTTCAATTCCAAAACGTTTTCAAAGGTTTATATGTGATGAATTATGAATGGATTTTTGAATTAATGATGAATTAATATGGAATTTCCCTATGAACCCATGTTACCCCCAAAATACTAAATTGTGAATTGTGATTTGGGTTGATTGATTATGGGAGTATGTTGAATTGTGTATGTTTATATTGAATTAGTTACTGAATCATGATGTTCCTCTTATATAATGTAGTAATCTAGATTTTTGGGTTCAGATTTATTCATAGCCTTGGAGGGCAATTTTATGAAGTATTTATGTATTATCATGATGTAAAGTATATGCATGTGGTTACAATGAAAATATTATGATCATGTTTAGAATGTAATTGTGTTATTATTGAAAGCTTATTCTCAATTAACACTCATGAATAATGATGATAGAATGTGAAGAGTTTCATCAATGTAATGTTGTATCTTGAACTGGTAGGCTTAGGCATCATATTCTTGTATAAATGAAAGAAATACGGATTGTTGTATCATGAATTGGTAGGATTAGACATCCTCTTCTTGTGTAATGATGTGTCTTGACTTAATCAATATGAATCGATAGGTTTATAGCATTCCTTTCAAAAATGACTAATGAATGTGTCTTGACTTAATGAATATGAATCGATAGGCTTATGGAATTCCTTTCATAAATGACTAATGACTGTGT
The DNA here is from genome assembly GCA_029007595.1 of Solanum commersonii. Taxonomy (NCBI): domain Eukaryota; kingdom Viridiplantae; phylum Streptophyta; class Magnoliopsida; order Solanales; family Solanaceae; genus Solanum; species Solanum commersonii. Next base: position 530,994 of record JAJTWQ010000227.1, on the reverse strand, counting down.
TCTAAGGCAATGTCATGAAACGATAGGCTTATGTCATTCATTTCATAATGAGCCAATGAACTAATGTAATGATGAATCTTAAATCGATAGGCTTATGGCATTCCTTTCCTAAAGAGTCAATGAACTAATGTAATGATGAATCTTGTATTGATAGGCTTATGGCGTTCCGTTCATGAGGATTCAATGAGCTATCTTTATAATGTACCACGACTCTTTAGGCTTATTGTGTTCCTTTCATGTGTAATAATGTACCTTGGGTCAATAGACCAATGGTATTCCTCTCAAGTACAATAGTGTTAATGTGAATGAACTACCCTATGGGAATGGAGGCTAAGCATCGAGTGGATATGGTAAGATAGAAACTCTCCCCACGTTATGTTAGGGTTCCAATGAACATCTTCCTATCCCATAACTATGTTCCCACATAGGTTATTAGCTAGTGGATCCACCTAAGCTCAAATGTTACCGGTCCTACCTTAGGAAAGTGGAGCACCTCTTTACGGTGTGGGGCAAGACACCAGATTCCATGTTAATCTCACATGGTCTATGTCGGTTAATTGTTTATTCCCATCCTGTGAGGTATGTGCTATAGTTACTTGAGAGGTTCTATTAAGTGTGGGTGGTAGTATGGGATGCCATCCGTGCATTGCACGAGTAGGCTTTGAGAGGCTATGGTGTGATTCTCCAATGTCTTAATGTCTAATAAATGAATGTGCTCAAAATGAAGCTTATGAAGAATGTTGAGTTAAATGCTTAATGTAATGATGCATGCTTACTTGGATGGTATTATGAGTTATTTCCTTGTCATGACCTATGAAATGTTTACGTTCCTTATGTATGAGTATTATCTAAAGATGAAAAGGAAGAATGGTAAGTTCACTTTTGGTGGCCTCAAAGTGGTACTTAGTATGGATGGTGGTATGTGACGCTATTCATACATTGCACAAGTATAGCGTAGGGTTACTTAAGGTGAAAGCTCTAATGTGATGAAATGACTTAGTATGAAGAATATGCTTGTATCTTATGCCTCTTATACTTGTGTTCATGAAGTTTTCTCAAATTGGCATATAGCATGATTTTCAAATAAAATTTCCTTTTTAAGCATGGTTTTTGCATGGCTATCATACTTAGTACATTAAATGTGCTAACCTATATTTCTTTTATTTTAGGTCTCGACATTTGAGTTAATTCTCTCTAGTTCAAGGGATTGGATTCAGTTCTTCCAAGGTTAGTGGTATGTCCCCATGGATTCAATGAAAAGTGCTTTATTGATGTTTCTTTCCTATATTATACTAGACATTTGTTAGACTTCTATTGTAAAGGGCCGTGACCCTAGTTTTGATTCAAAGATGTTTTTAGATGGCTATGTGAGACAAGTAAACTTCCATTGTTTTAAATGATGTTTTCAATTGTATGGATTAAAAAGAGTTTTATATTCCGTACTATTTCTATTATCTTATGTGATGACAGGCTATGAGGCTTCTATGAGACTTTTCGGAGTCTTGTACGTCGTGTCACATCGGATCGTGACAAATATGGTTTCAGAGCACAAGATTTTTGGATGGCTTTTAGGATTTATATCTCACAAGTCACGTCGAGTAGAGTCTTGTTCATTAGTGTGAATCGCGACACATTTATGAATGAGAGGCTATAAGATGTTAGGAAACTTCACTTATTTCATTACTCTTGAAGTCGTTCCATAGAGTTTTGGTCTATAAAAGTCCTTTTCTAACCCTTCTCTTGAGTTTATAGGATATGAATACAAGAAGGGCGAACGCAAGACGGATGGAAAAGGAGATTGTGAATGAGGGAGTTCCTCCCTAAGGTCCTCAAGGTGACTAAGTTCCTCAAGGCAATTAAGTTCTGATTGATTCTTGAACCATGTCTAATGAAGAAGTTAGGTCGGCTCTTTTGATGATGGCTCAAGCTGTAACTACTCAAGCCCAGGCCATGACGACCTAAGCTACTAGGGGTGTTGAGACTCATGTGAACCTTATTGTGAGCACTATGACTTCTAGGTTGAGAAACTTTGTGAGGATGAATCCTATGGTATTTCTTGGTTCCTAGGTGGCAGAGGATCTCCAAGAGTTTGTGGATGAGGTGTATAAGGTAGTTAATGCTATGGGGTGACTTCTATAAAAAAAATGGAACTAGCCGATTATCAATTGAAGGACGTTTCCCAAGTTTGATTCACTCAATGGAAAAGTAATAGGTCGGTAGGAACGGGGCCTATAGATTCGAAAGTGTCCAAGGAAGCTTTCCTTCGTAGGTTTTTCCCCCGTGAGAAGAGGGAAGCTAAAGTGGAGGAGTTTATCAATCTTAGGCAAGGTAGCATGAGTGTACAAAAGTATTCCTAATGTCTATGTATGCTCCATCTTTGTGTCTAACCCGAGGGATGAGATGACCAGATATGTGACGGCTGTGTCTGACCTAGTTGAGAAAGAGTGACATACGGCAATGCTCCATGATGACATGAATATATCTAGGCTTATGGTGTTTGCTCAACAAATTGGGAAGTTCAAAATGCAAAAAAAGAATAGGGAGATGAAAAGGACTAGGTCTGATGAGCAAGCTCAACCAAGGTTCAAAAAGAGGGCTTTTAACCAAGATTCTTCAAGCACTTCTAGGGTTAACCAAGATAAAGGTAATGGGTCTCCATTTCTTAAACCCACTTGCACCACTTGTGGAAAGAAGCATTATGGGAAGTGCCTAGCCGGTACTAATGGGTGTTATGGTTGTGGAAAGAGTGATCATCAAGTGAGAAATTTCCCTACACTCACGGCCAATAGAAGAGAGGTCAAACAAGCTTCTCTTGATGGTACAGTTCCTATTCCTCCAAATTATGGTCGTTTCTACGCACTTCGGTCTAAAGAGGACAAAGGAGCCCTTCCGGATGAAGGCACCGGTATGTTGATAAGTTTCTTATAGTTGTGAATGTCTTGTTAAGGTCCCTATGTAATTTTCATGTTAGACTTAGTAAGGGTTTACTTCTAAGGGGGAAATGGTATGTTGAATAGTAAGGTTGTTGAGAGTTCTGATATCCTTATCTCTTTCCTTCTATTCCTATTCAAGCTTGAGACCAAGAGTTCCTTGTAGCTTGTTTCATGTTTTGGAGTCATGAGTGATTATGTGTTTCCATGGTCTCCTTATGTTATGCATGTTCTTGATGAATTTATGTTTAAATTAGAAAATGAATTTTCATGATTGTTGTTTCTCATGTTGATGTGCATTTAGTATGAATAGCATATATGTTTCATGAGGCGAATTGTTGAACATGCCTAAATGTGCTTTTAAGAGAAAATGCATAATGTTCTTAATGATATTATGATGAGCATGATTTGAATTTGAGAAGGTAATTCCTCCATGGAGATGAAGAATATTCAAGTTTTCGTGCATAATGAGTTTGTAGATGTAGTTCCTACTTTCTTGTGTTGAATTGAGTATGTTTGAAATGGAGTTGATGTTTCCTCCTAGTTTTGTGCATTGTTATGATGTTTCATGCATGATGGCCTGCTAGTCTTGAGTCTTTAATTTCCCCAAGGTGTTTAAGATGTCATTCGAGGTCGAATGTTCCTAAGGGGGAATTAATGTAACAACTCGAAAAACTAGTAGGTGAAACTAGAGCCTAACGAGTTTGTTTTTGAGTTTGATGTGGGGTTTTGAGTTGTAAAATGAGTTCTCCAGCTTTAGTTGAGGAGTTTAAAGTTAAACGTCAAGGTACGACTCCCGAAGGACCAACCAAGGGTCCTTGAGGGGAACCCTAAAGCCTAACTCTAAGGCTTCCCCAACTTAGCAAAAGTTGTCAAAAATATGGGGACCTACACCTCGTAGGTCCATCCACGCCACGTGGGAGTGGTCGTACGTCAAGGTCCCGTGTTTCAAGTTCTAGCCCCAAACCACGGACCTTCAGGACGGGGAGTGAGCCCACCTACGGTCCATAGGCCTGAGGGGGTAGATCACCCCTATGTTGCTGTCAAGATTAGGTCAATGTAGGGGTAAATTAGTAAATTCCTTTTTATATTAGTTAAGTTCAGGGACGGTTATTATTGATTTATTAAAGTATTTTAAGGCTCTTAAAAGTATTAAACACCTTTTCCAATTCATTATTCCAAAATTAAAAAATTAGAAACTACCTCTCTTCCAAATATTCTCTCTCTAGAAACCACCATTGGAGAAGAAGGAGTCAAGCTTTGAAGCTCAAGATTTCACCGAAACGACCCCAAAAATGCCCGAAAATGTACTTCGAAAACACCTAAAATTGTAATTTCCATATATCTCAAAATCCGTGCATCATTTCGGAAATTCGACTTCATATTCTTATTCAGGGGGTCAAATTGAGTGGGAAATGGGTCTAACCCGAATTTTAGAGCAACCGTATCAAAATTTGAAAATCGCAAAAAATTTGATTTTGAGGGTCAACTTTAAAGGGGCATATCTCTTATCACACAAGGAACTGGAAGGAGCTCAAACTATCAAAATTAAATCTCTGTGAGTTAGCTTTCCAACGCAATTTGTTTCACCTCATTCGGAGTTCAGACGAAGAAGTTATCCCCATTTTTGTAAAATTTGTCTGGCAGAAAATGCAATTTTTAGTAACCGAAAAAACTGTTCACCCGCCTCATTTTTTTTTCTAAGTGTTGGGACGTTTTTTTATAAAAAGGGGACATATCCATACTTAGTCATTTAACTTCAAAACACTCAAAAGCACTCTCTAAACCCTCTTCAAAAATTCCACCAAGATCATCCACCAAATTCAAGAATCCCAAGCTTTAATTCCAGATTCAAGATTCAATCTCAAGCAATTCTCCATTCCAATCTTCATCAAGAATTCTCCAAACTTGAGGTATGTGGGTATGATTGTGGAAACCTTCCTTTCCACAAGTCCAACCATTTATCCTCTATTACTACTTCAAGTTTATGGGTCCTTATGTTTATTTATGAACTCTTGAGTATGAAATCACTACTACGCACCCTATTAAGATCTATCTTGCATATTATCATGAAATGGTATTATTATGTGATGTTTATGGTTTTCATGCCTCCATGATCAAATTATGAAGGTTGTTATATATGTATATATATGTATGTTGTTGGTGGGCTGTTTTATATGGATTTTGAAATTGATTGGACTTAGAACTCTTGAAACATATGATTTTATTTACATAAACAAGTAGCTCACCATATGTTTGATAAAATGTCATTTATAGAATTCTTATGAAATGGAAGGTCCAATGTACGTCCTATGAGTCGGATGATTATATAAGTATTGAAATGATGATGAAATGAATACATGTATATGATTTTCTCTATATAGTGTGTGAGTCGACCAAGCCTAGCTCGGCGGGTTGTAGGCCCGGGTAACCGTATCAAGGGGTTGGTACCTTGGTTGCCTAGTACGGGGGGTAGTAGGCCCGTATAACCGTATCGAGGGGTTTGTACCTTGGTTGCCTAGTACAGGGGGTAGTAGGCCATATAACCATATCGAGGGATTTGTACCTTGGTCCCTAGCTCGGGGGGTGGTAGGCCCGGGTAACCACATTGAGGGGTTTGTACCTCTTTCGCCTCTCCAAGGGGGTGGTAGGCCTTGAAAATACTATATTGATGGTCACTCACTACACATATACTATGCCCTACTAAATATGATTTTTTTTATATAAGCATCATTATACATATCATCTCATTAATATGCTATCTATCGGGTACGAGTATGCATTTTGCCTATGATGTCCATCCATTGTTGCATTGCATTGCATCCCATATACTTAGTACATTCAAATGTACTAATGCATACTCTATGCCTACATGACGTCACCATGTAGGGACCGGAGCACCGTCTGACCATCCTCTTCCGCGTGGCTAATTCGATTTTCTATCGAGCTTATTGGTGAGTCCTCCATTCCGGGGACGTTGCTTATGATCTCTTGCTATGTATAAGACTTTTCCTTTTTAATTATGTATTGACTATGAGGGTGAGCCCGGTAGTTTGTCTCGGCCCCCGCTAAGTATCCATGTTTAGAGGTGTTGTTGGATAAGTTGTGTATTTTACTTGAGCTTGACTCATCTATGGTATTTATGTATTATTCTCCTTTTTTTTTCTTGTTCCCTTAGTCCCGATTTTCCCTTGATTATGTGTATCGCTTATGGTCATTTTAATTACTTCCGCGATTAAGGATGTGTAATGATATGCTATAAGGCTTGTTTAGGGTTCCCTCGGGTTCCCCATTCGCCGGTCACGTCTAAGCCCTAGGCTTGGGTCATGAAAAATTTGTTATCAGAGCACTAGGTTGATAGATCCTCGGAGTTCAACACACCGCGTTGATTAGAGTCCGATTCATGGTTGTGTTGTGCACCACAATTATGAGTAGGAGGCTATGAGACGTTATAGGAAATGTTTCCCTTCTTCATGTTCTAAGTCGTGCGGTAGAGTTGAATTAAGTTCTTTTTTTCCTAACGGTTGTTCTTTGCTATGCTAGATCATGCCTAATACAAGAGGAAGACGAGCCCGCGCACCCGAGGAACAACCGACCAATGGGGATCTTCGGGATGCCCTTACTTTATTTGCACAAGCTATGGCTAATCAAGCCAACCACGGGGCCCAAACCCCTCAGGCTCCTACCCCGGCATCTCGGGTGAGAGACTTCGTGCGGACGAATCCCCCGGAATTTTATGGGTCTAAGTTAGATGAAGACCCTCAAGAGTTCATTGATGAAGTCCACAAGATATTAGCTATCATGGGCGTGAGGTCAGAAGATAAGGCGGAGTTGGCGGCCTACCAACTAAAAGGGTGGCCCAAATATGGTACAACCAATGGAAGGAAGAGAAGGGGGTAAACTATGTGGTGCATTGTGAAGAGTTCAAAACGGCTTTCCTTAATCGATTCTTTCCTCTTGAGCTTAGGGAAGCCAAATTGGTGGAGTTCATGAATTTAAAACAAGGGTCTATGAGTGTGAGGGAGTATGCCCTCAAGTTTAACCAACTTTCAAGATATGCTCCACACTTGGTTGCCGACTCACGGTCTAGAATGAACAAATTCGTGATGGGTGTGTCCGACCTAGTGAGTGAAGAATGCCGGTCTGCAATGTTGATTAGTGACATGGACTTGTCCCGCTTGATGGTCTATGCCGAGCAAATGGAGGAGGAGAAGTTGAGGAAGAGGAGGGGTCATGAGGCCAAGAGGGCCCGTTTTGAGGGCAAGTTCCAAAGTCAAAGGGGAGGGCGGTTTCATCAAGGCCAAGGGTCTTCTCATGCACCCCATAGGGGGTTTGCCAATGACATTCCAAGGGCCCAAGGCGTTGGTGGTATGGGTCCTATTGATGTATGTCCGAAGTGTGGTAAGGGTCATGGTGGCCCGTGCTTGAGAAATACTGATGCTTGCTATAGTTGTGGGGAAATGGGGCACAAGGCAATAGATTGTCCTCGAAATCGCAACAAGGGTAAGAAGGTCCGTCCACAAGGTGCCAATGCGGTTCCTTTGGGGAGAAGGGGCCGACAAGGTGGTGCCCCAAGGCACAATCGATTTTATGCTTTACATGGGAGGCAAGGGGTCGAGGAAGTCCCCGACGTCGTTACCGATATGTTAAAAATCTTTGACTTTGATGTATATGCATTAATTGATCCAGGTGCCTCTCTTTCTTTTGTCACCCCCTTTGTTGCCAAAAAATTTCATGTTGAGCCCGACTTGTTGCATGAGTCATATAAAGTGTCTACTCCTATTGGTGCATATATGGTTGCTAGGAAGGTCTATAGAAATTGTCCTATTTGCATCTTGCATAAAATATTGCCTTGTGATCTTGTTGAGTTGAACATGGTCGATTTTGATGTTGTTCTTGGGATGGATTGATTGCATGCATACTATGCTTCCATTGATTGTAGAACCCGTAGGGTCAAGTTCCAATTCCCAAGTGAACCCATTCTTGAGTGGGAGAGCCAAAATGTAGTAGTCAAGGGTAGGTTCATCTCTTGCATTAAAGCTCGTAAGTTGATCTCTAAGGGGTGTCTCTATCACCTTGTGAGGGTTAGGGATGTGGAGTCCAAAACCCTTCTTATAGAGTCAGTTCTGGTCGTAAATGAATTTCTTGATGTCTTTCCTAATAACCTTCCCGGTGTTCCTCCCGAAAGGAAAATAGATTTTGGCATAGACCTCCTCCCCGATACTCAACCTATTTCTATTCCCCCTTACCGTATATGGCCGGCGGAGTTAAAGGAGTTGAAAGAACAATTGAGGGACTTGTTGGAGAAGGGTTTTATTAGGCCTAGCCAATCACCATGGGGTGCACCGGTGTTGTTTGTGAAGAAGAAAGATGGGTCCCTTAGGATGTGTATTGATTACCGGCAACTCAATAAGGTCACCGTCAAGAATAAATATCCTCTTCCTAGGATTGATGACTTGTTCGACCAATTGCAAGGGGCTAGCCACTTCTCTAAGATTGATCTTCGGTCCGGGTATCATCAAGTGAAGGTGAGGGAGTGTGACATTCCTAAGACAGCCTTCCGGACTAGGTATGGGCATTATGAATTTGTGGTCATGTCCTTTGGGTTGACCAATGCACCGGCTATCTTTATGGACCTAATGAATAGGGTCTTTAAACCCTACCTTGATTCCTTTGTTGTGGTCTTCATTGATGATATTTTAATCTATTCGCATAGTGAGAAAGAACATATGGGTCACTTGAGGGTTGTGTTGCAAAGATTGAGAGAGGAGAAGTTGTATGCCAAGTATGAAAAGTGTGAATTTTGGTTGAGGGAGGTTGCCTTCCTAGGTCATGTGGTGTCGGGGGATGGCATTAAGGTGGACCCTAAGAAGACCGGTGTGATTAGAAATTGGCCTAGGCCATTGACCCCGTCGGATATTAGGAGCTTCTTGGGCTTAGCGGGTTACTACCGGAGATTTGTGAATGGGTTTTCTTCTATTGCTTCTCCCATGACTAAGTTGACATAGAAGTAGGCTAAGTTTGAGTGGACCGATGAGTGCGAAAGGAGTTTTCAAACCTTGAAAGATAAACTTGTGTCCGCTCCTATATTGTCACTACCGGATGGGCTTGAGGAATTTATTGTGTATTGTGATGCTTCTAGAGTTGGTTTGGGTTGTGTTCTAATGCAAAATGGTAAGGTGATAGCCTATGCTTCTAGACAACTCAAAATGCATGAAAAGAACTATCCTACGCATGATCTTGAATTAGCCGCGGTGGTGTTTGCTTTAAAGATTTGGCGTCATTACTTGTATGGGGTACATGTTGATGTGTTTACCGATCATAAGAGCCTCTAATATGTCTTCACCCAAAAAGATCTCAACTTGAGACAAAGAAGGTGACTAGAATTTCTTAAAGATTATGATATGAGTGTACATTATCATCCCGGTAAAGCTAATGTGGTAGCGGATGCTTTGAGTAGGGTGTCTATGGGTAGCCTAGCTCATGTTGATATTGGTGATAGGGAAATGGCTAGGGAGGTGCATCGGTTGGCTAGGTTGGGGGTTAGGTTGGAAGAGGTTGGTAATGGTGGTGCGGTCGTTGTTGATGGTGCTAGGTCTTCCTTGGTTGATGAGGTGATAGAAAAACAAGATTTTGACTCTTCCTTGTTAGAATTGAAGGCCTTGGTGAAAGAGGGCAAGGTGGAAGTTTTCTCCCAAGGGGGAGATGGTACCCTTAGGTACCAAGGTAGGTTGTGTGTGCCTTGTGTTGATGGTTTGAGGGAGAAAATTCTTGAGGAGGCTCATAATTCTTCCTACTCCATCCACCCCGGTTCCACCAAAATGTATAGAGATTTGAGAGATGTGTATTGGTGGGGAGGCATGAAGAAAGACATTGCCAAATTCGTCTCCGGTTGTCATAGTTGCCAACAAGTCAAGGCCGAACATCAAAGGCCGGGTGGCCTAACCCAAGACATAGAGATTCCTACTTGGAAGTGGGAAGAAATTAATATGGATTTTGTAGTTGGTTTACCCAAGACTAGAAAAGTTTTGATTCTATTTGGGTGGTGGTTGATAGGATGACGAAATCGGCTCATTTTCTACCGGTAAAGACAACATATGGGGCGGAAGATTATGCAAGGTTATATATTCATGACTTGGTAAGGTTGCATGGGATTCCTCTATCCATTATATCGGACCGTGGTACTCAATTTACTTCACACTTTTGGAAGTCCTTTCAAAGGGGTCTAGGTACGAGAGTTAAGCTTACTACGGCCTTTCACCCGCAAACGAATGGACAAGACGAAAGGACTATCCAAACACTTGAGGATATGCTTAGGGCTTGTGTATTGGAACTTAAGGGTAGTTGGGATGATCATCTTCCATTGATTGAGTTTGCCTATAACAATAGTTATCATTCTAGCATCGGTATGGCTCCTTTTGAGGCTCTCTATGGGAGGCGTTGTAGATCACCGGTTGGGTGGTTTGAGGTTGGTGAGGTGGCCTTGTTAGGACCGGATCTAGTTATGGAGGCTCTTGAGAAGGTTAGGATGATTAGAGAAAGGTTGAAGACGGCCCAAAGTCGCCAAAAGTCCTATGCCGATGTGAGGAGAAGGGCTCTTGAATTTCGAGTTGGTGATTGGGTCTATTTGAAGGTGTCACCCATGAAGGGTGTGGTTCGTTTTGGTAAGAAGGGTAAGTTGAGCCCAAGATACGTGGGTCCTTATAAGGTGATGAGGAGAATTGGCAAGGTAGCTTATAAGTTGGAATTGCCTAGCGAAATGGATTTGGTTCATCCGGTATTTCATGTGTCTATGTTGAGAAAGTGTGTGGGTGATCCGAATGCCATCGTGCCTCTTGATGTTATGGATGTTGTTGAAGATAATTTGACCTATGAAGAGGTTCCGGTCCAGATTTTAGATAGACAAGTGAAGAGGTTGAGAAACAAAGATGTGGCTTCCGTTAAGGTCCTTTGGAGAAATCAACAAGTTAAAAGTGCTACTTGGGAGGCCGAAGCGGACATGTAAAGACGATATCCTTATCTTTTCCACTCCACTCAAGCCTAAGGTATTGACCTAAGCCCTTTATAAAATCTCAGGTCTTAAGTTCAGCCACCATGTCATAGCATACATTCATGTTTAAGTTAACAAGTTCATTGTGGTTTTTACAACTATGTTGAAGTTCTTGAAATGAGGTGTAAGTGCATTGTTGCATCCTTATGTGGGCTGAATTTGCCATGTTTGTGTCTCTCATGTACATTTCTTTGACATTCGGGGACGAATGTTCCCAAGAGGGAGATATTGAAACGACCCCAAAAATGCCCGAAAATGTACTTCGGAAATACCTAAAATTATAATTTCCATATATCTCAAAATTCGTGCATCATTTCGGAAATTCGACTTCATATTCTTATTCAGGGGGTCAAATTGAGTGGGAAATGGGTCTAACCCGAATTTTAGAGCAACCGTATCAAAATTTGAAAATCGCAAAAAATTCAATTTTGAGGGTCAACTTTAAAGGGGCATATCTCTTATCACACAAGGACCTGGAAGGAGCTCAAACTATCAAAATTAAATCTCTATGAGTTAGCTTTCCAACGCAATTTGTTTCACCTCATTCGGAGTTCAGACGAAGAAGTTATCCCCATTTTCGTAAAATCTGTCTGGCAGAAAATGCAATTTTCAGTAACCAACAATACTGTTCACCCGCCTCATTTTTTTTTCTAAGTGTTGGGACGTTTTTTTATAAAAAGGGGACATATCCATACTTAGTCATTTAACTTCAAAACACTCAAAAGCACTCTCTAAACCCTCTTCAAAAATTCCACCAAGATCATCCACTAAATTAAAGAATCCCAAGCTTTAATTTCGGATTCAAGATTCAATCTCAAGCAATTCTCCATTCCAATGTTCATCAAGAATTCTCCAAACTTGAGGTATGTGGGTTTGATTGTGGAAACCTTCCTTTCCACAAGTCCAACCATTTATCCTCTATTACTACTTCAAGTTTATGGGTCCTTATGTTTATTTATGAACTCTTGAGTATGAAATCACTACTACGCACCCTATTAAGATCTATCTTGCATATTATCATGAAATGGTATTATTATGTGATGTTTATGGTTTTCATGCCTCCATGATCAAATTATGAAGGTTGTTATATATGTATATATATGTATGTTGTTGGTGGGCTGTTTTATATGGATTTTGAAATTGGTTGGACTTAGAACTCTTGAAACATATGATTTTATTTACATAAACAAGTAGCCCACCATATGTTTGATAAAATGTCATTTATAGAATTCTTATGAAATGGAAGGTCCAATGTACGTCCTATGAGTCGGATGATTATATAAGTATTGAAATGATGATGAAATGAATACATGTATATGATTTTCTCTATATAGTGTGTGAGTCGACCAAGCCTAGCTCGGGGGGTAGTAGGCCCGTATAACCGTATCGAGAGGTTGGTACCTTGGTTGCCTAGTACGGGGGGTAGTAGGCCCGTATAACCGTATCGAGGGGTTTGTACCTTGGTTGCCTAGTACAGGGGGTAATAGGCCCATATAACCATATCGAGGGATTTGTACCTTGGTCCCTAGCTCGGGGGGTGGTAGGCCCGGGTAACCACATTGAGGGGTTTGTACCTCTTTCGCCTCTCCAAGGGGGTGGTAGGCCTTGGAAATACTATATTGATGGTCACTCACTACACATATACTATGCCTTACTAAATATGATTTTTTTTTATATAAGCATCATTATACATATCATCTCATTAATATGCTATCTATCGGGTACGAGTATGCATTTTGCCTATGATGTCCATCCATTATTGCATTGCATTGCATCCCATATACTTAGTACATTCAAATGTACTAATGCATACTCTATGCCTACATGACGTCACCATGTAGGGACCGGAGCACCGTCTGACCATCCTCCTCCGCGTGGCTAATTCGATTTTCTATTGAGCTTATTGGTGAGTCCTCCATTCCGGTGACGTTGCTTATGATCTCTTGCTATGTATAAGACTTTTCCTTTTTAATTATGTATTGACTATGAGGGTGAGCCCGGTAGTTTGTCTCGGCCCCCGCTAAGTATCCATGTTTAGAGGTGGTGTTGGATAAGTTGTGTATTTTACTTGAGCTTGACTCATCTATGGTATTTATGTATTATTCTCCTTTTTTTTTCTTGTTCCCTTAGTCCCGATTTTCCCTTGATTATGTGTATCGCTTATGGTCATTTTAATTACTTCCGCGATCAAGGATGTGTAATGATATGCTATGAGGCTTGTTTGGGGTTCCCTCGGGTTCCCCATTCGCCGGTCACGTCTAAGCCCTAGGCTTGGGTCGTGATAAATTTGGTATCAGAGCACTAGGTTGATAGATCCTCGGAGTTCAACACACCGCGTTGATTAGAGTCCGATTCATGGTTGTGTTGTGCACCACAATTATGAGTAGGAAGCTATGAGACGTTTTAGGAAATGTTTCCCTTCTTCATGTTCTAAGTCGTGCGGTAGAGTTGAATTAAGTTCTTTTTTCCCTAACAGTTGTTCTTTGCTATGCTAGATCATGCCTAATACAAGAGAAAGACGAGCCCGCGCACCCGAGGAACAACCGACCAATGAGGATCTTCGAGATGCCCTTACTTTATTTGCACAAGCTATGGCTAATCAAGCCAACCACGGGGCCCAAACCCCTCAGGCTCCTACCCCGGCATCTCGGGTGAGAGACTTCGTGCGGATGAATCCCCCGGAATTTTATGGGTCTAAGTTAGATGAAGACCCTCAAGAGTTCATTGATGAAGTCCACAAGATATTAGCTATCATGGGCGTGAGGTAAGAAGATAAGGCAGAGTTGGCAGCCTACCAACTAAAAGGGGTGGCCCAAATATGGTACAACCAATGGAAGGAAGAGAAGGGGGTAAACTATGTGGTGCATTGGGAAGAGTTCAAAACGGCTTTCCTTAATCGATTCTTTCCTCTTGAGCTTAGGGAAGCCAAATTGGTGGAGTTCATGAATTTAAAACAAGGGTCTATGAGTGTGAGGGAGTATGCCCTCAAGTTTAACCAACTTTCAAGATATGCTCCACACTTGGTTGCCGACTCATGGTCTAGAATGAACAAATTCGTGATGGGTGTGTCTGACCTAGTGAGTGAAGAATGCCGGTCTGCAATGTTTATTAGTGACATGGACTTGTCCCGCTTGATGGTCTATGCCGAGCAAATGGAGTAGGAGAAGTTGAGGAAGAGGAGGGGCCATGAGGCCAAGAGGGCCCGTTTTGAGGGCAAGTTCCAAAGTCAAAGGGGAGGCCGGTTTCATCAAGGCCAAGGGTCTTCTGATGCACCCCATAGGGGGTTTGCCAATGACATTCCAAGGGCCCAAGGCGTTGGTGGTATGGGTCCTATTGATGTATGTCCGAAGTGTGGTAAGGGTCATGGTGGCCCGTGCTTGAGAAATACCGATGCTTGCTATAGTTGTGGGGAAATGGGGCACAAGGCAATAGATTGTCCTCGGAATCGCAACAAGGGTAAGGAGGTCCGTCCACAAGGTATCAATGCGGTTCCTTTGGGGAGAAGGGGCCGACAAGGTGGTGCCCCTAAGCATGGGTTCAATTCCAAAACATTTTCAAAGGTTTATGTGTGATGAGTTATGACTGTATTTTTGAATTAATGATGAATTAAGATGGAATTTCCCTATGAACCCATGTTACCCCCAAAATATTAAATTGTGAATTGTGATTTGGGTTGATTGATTAGGGAAATATGTTGAATTGTTTATGTACATATTGAATTATTTATTGAATCATGATGCTCCTCTTATCTAATGTAGTATTCTAGATGTTTGGGTTGAGATTGATTCATAGCTTTGGACAGCAATTTTATGAAGCATTTATATATGATCATGATGTGAAGTATATGCATTTTGTTACAATGAAAGTATTATGATCATGTTTAGAATGTAACTATGTTATTATTGAAAGCTTACTCTCAATTAACACTCATGAATGATGATGATAGAATGTGAAGGGTTTCTTCAACGTACTGTTGTATCTTAAATTGGTAGGCCCAGGCATCCTCTTCCTGTATAAATAAAAGTAATGTGGATTGATGTATCTTGAATTGGTAAGCTTAGACATCCTCTTCTTGTGTAATGAATGTGTCTTGACTTAATGAATATGAATCGATAGGTTTATGGCATTCCTTTCATAAATGACTAATGTATGTGTCTTGACTTAATGAATATGAATCGATAGGCTTATGGCATTCCTTTCATAAACGACTAATGAATATATTCTAAGGCTATGTCTTGAATCGTTAGGCTAATGTCATTCCTTTCATAATGAGCCAATAATCTAATATAATGATGACTCTTGAATCGATATGCTTATGGCATTTCTTTCCTAAAGAGTCAATGAACTAATGTAATGATGAATCTTGAATCGATAGGCATATGGTGTTTCTTTCATGAGGATTCAATGAGCTAGCTTTATAATGTACCACGAATCAATAGGCTTATGGAGTTCTTTTCATGTGTAATAATGTCCCTTGGGTCAATAGGGCAATGGCATTCCTCTCAAGTACAATAATGTTAATGTGAATGAACTACTCTATGGGAATGGAGGCTAAGCACCGAGTTGAAATGGTAAGATGGAAACTCTCACCACGTTAGGTTAGGGTTCCTATGAACATATTCCTACCCCATAACTATGTGCCCAGATCGGTTATTAACTAGTGGGTCCACCTAAGCTCAAATGTTACCGGTCCTACTTTAGAAAAGTAGGCCACCTTTTTACGGTGTGGGGCAAGACACCGGATTCCATGTTAAGCTCACATGGTTTATGTCGGTTCAACACTTATTTCCATCATGTCAGATATGTGTTATAGTTACTTGAGAGGTTCTATGAAGTGTGGGTGGTAGTATGGGATGTCATCCATGCATTGCACGAGTAGGCTTTGAGAGGCTATGGTGTGATTCTACAATGTCTTAATGTCTAATGAATGAATGTGCTTAAAAGGAAGCTTATGAAGAATGTTGACTTAAATGCTTAATGTAATGATGCTTGCTTACTTAGATGATATTATGAGTTACTTCCTTGTCTTGACCTATAAAATGTTTACGTTCCTTATGTATGAGTATTGTCTAAAGATGAAAAGGAAGAATGGTAAGTTCACTTTTGGTTGCCTCAAAGTGGTACTTAGTATGGATGGTGGTATGGGACGCTATTCATACATTGTAGAAGTATAGCTTAGGTTTACTTAAGGTGAAAGCTCTAATATGATGAAATGACTTGTATGATGATTATGCTTGTATCTTATGACTTTTATACTTATGGTCATGAAGTTTTCTCAAATTGGCATATAACATGATTTTCAAATAAAATTTTTGTTTTAAGCATGGATTTTGCATGGCTATCATACTTAGTACATTAATTGTACTGACCCATATTTCTTTTATTTTCTACAAAGTGTAGGTTCTGGCATTTGAGTTGATTCTCTCTAGGGCTTGGATTGAGTTATTGCAAGACTAGTGGTATGTCCTCTTGGATTCGAGGACAAGTTCTTTATTGATCTTTATGTTCTTCATTGTACTAGACATTTGTTAGACTTCTATTGTAAAGGGTCGGCACCCTACTTTTGATTCAAAGATGTTTTTAGATGGCCATGTGGGACAAGTAGACTTTCGTTGTTTTAAATGATGTTTTAAATTATATGTACTAAAAAGAGTTTTATATTCCGTACTATTTCTATTATCTTATGTGATGACATGTTTTGAGGCTTGTATGAGACTTTTCAAATTCTTGTACGTCGTGTCACGTCCGGGGTTTAGGATCCGGTCGTGAAAAACATGGTATCAGAGAATAATATTTTGGTATGGCTTTTAGGATTGATGTCTCACAAGCCACGTCAAGTAGAGTATTGTTCATGAGTGTAAATCTCGATAGATTTATGAAAGAGAGGCTATAAGATGTTAGGAAACTTCACTTCTTTTCATTACTCTTGAAGTCGTGCCGTAGAGTTTAACTCAATAAAAGTCCTTTTCCTAACCCTTCTCTTGTGTTTATAGGATATGAATACAAGAAGGGTGAACGCAATAAAGAGGAAAGAGGAGATTGTGAATGAGAGAGTACCTCCCCAAGGTCCTCAAGGTGACCAAGTTTCTCAAGGTAATCAAGTTTCGATTGATACTTCGGCCATGTCTAATGAAGAAGTTAGATCGGCTCTTTTGATGATTGCTCAAGCCGTAACTACTCAAGCCCAAGCCATGACGGCCCAAGCTACTAGGGGTGTTGAAACTCATGTGAACCCTACTGTGAGCACTATGGCTTCTAGGTTGAAAGACTTTGTGTGGATGAATCCTCTAGTATTTCTTGGTTCCAAGGTGGGAGAGGATCCCCAAGAGTTTGTGGATGAGGTGTATAAGGTAGTTAATGCTATGGGGGGTGACTTTTATAGAAAAAGTGGAACTAGTTGTTTATCAATTGAAGGATGTTGCCCAAGTTTGGTTCACTCAATGGAATAGTAATAGGCCGCTAGGACTGGGGCCCATAGATTGGGAAATGTTCAAGGAAGCGTTCCTTGGTAGGTTTTTTCCCCATGAGAAGAGGTAAGCTACAATGGAGAAGTTTATAAACCTTAGGCAAGGTAGCTTGAGTGTGCAAGAGTATTCCTTGAAATTTACCCTATTGTCTATGTATGCTCCATCTTTGGTGTCTAACCCGAGGGATGAGATGAGTAGATATGTGACGGGTGTGTCTGGCCTAGTTGAGGAAGAGTGTCGTACGGCAATGCTCCATGATGACATGAATATCTCTAGCCACCAAAATAGGGCTTTTAACAAAGATTATTTAAGCATTTCTAGGGTTAACCAAGAGAAAGGCAATGGGTCTCCACTTCCTAAACCCACTTGCACCACTTGTGGAAAAAAGCATTATGGGAAGTGCCTAGCCGGTACTAATGGGTGTTATGGTTGAGGAAAAAGTGATAATCAAGTGAGAAATCGCCCTACACTCACGGCCAAAGGAAGAGAGGTCAAACAAACTTCTTTTGATGGTACGGTTCCTATTCCTCCAAATTACGGTCGTTTCTATGCACTTCGGTCTAAAGAAGACAAAGGAGACCTTCCGGATGAAGACACGGGTATGTTGATAAGTTTCTTATAGTTGTGAATGTCTTGTTAAGGTCCCTTTGTTATTTTCATGTTAGCTTTAAGTAAGGGTTTACTTCTAAGGGGGAGATGGTATGTTGAATAGTAAGGTTGTTGAGATTTCCAATATCCTTATCTCTTTCCTTCTATTCCATTCAAGCTTGAGACCAAGAGTGCCTTGTAGTTTGTTTCATGTTTTGGAGTCATGAGTGATTATGTGTTTCCATGGTCTCCTTATGTTATGCATGTTTTTGATGAATTTATGTTTAAATAAGAAAATGAGTTTTCATGATTGTTGTTCCTCATGTTGATGTGAATTTAGTATGAGTTGCATATATGCTTCATGAGGTGAATTGCTGAACATGCCTAAATGTGCTTTTAAGAGAAATTGCATAATGTGCTTAATGATGTTATGATGAGCATTATTTGTGTTTGAGAAGGTAATTCCTCCAATGAAATGATGAATGTTGAAGTTTTCGTGCATAATGAGTTTGTAGATGTAGTTCCTACTTTCTTGTGTTACATTGAGTATGTTTGAAATGGGGTTGATGTTTCCTCCTAGTTTTGTGCATTGTTTATGATGTTTCATGCATGATGGGTTGCTAGTCTTTAGTCTTTAATTTCCCTAAGGTGTTTAAAGTGTCATTCGAGGATGAATGTTCCTAAGGGGGAAATAATGTAACAACTAGGAAAACTACTACGTAAAACTAGAGCCTAACGAGTTTGTTTTTGAGTTTGATGTGGGCTTTTGAGTTGTAAAATGAGTTCCCGAGCTTTGGTTGAGGGGTTTAGGGGTTAAACGTCACGGTACGACCCCCAAAGGATCAACCAAGTGTCCTTGAGGGGGACCCTACAGCCTAACTCCAAGGCTTCCCCAACTTAGCAAAAGCTGTCAAAAAGAAGGGGACCTATGCCCCGTAGGTCCATCCACGCCACGTGGGAGTGGTCTGTAGGTCAAGGCCCCATGTTTCAAGTTCCAACCCAAACTATGGACCTTCAAGATTGAGAGTGATCCCACCTACTGTCCGTAGGTCTGGGGGCGTAGATTACCCCTATGTTGCTGTCAAGATTCGGCCAATGTAAGGGTAAATTAGTAAAAAATAATTTAGTTTAGTTAATTTAAGGGACGGTTATTATTGCTTTATTAAAGTATTTTAAGGCTTTTAAAAGTATTAAACACCTTTTTTAATTCATTATTCCAATACACAAAATTAGAAACTACCTCTCTTCCAAATATTCTCTATCTAGAAACCACCATTGGAGAAGAAGGAGCCAAGCTTTGAATCTCAAGATTTCACTTTTCTCACTCAATTTTTGTGGAGTTTCTTCCATAAAGGTATGGTAGTCTTCATCCTTGAATAAGTTTCATTCAAGGAGCCCTTTCAAAAGATGATTTTAAGTTTCTAAAATCCCCAAAAAAACTAGGGTTTCATTCTAAGCATGGGTTCAGTTCCAAAACGTTTTCAAAGGTTTATATGTGATGAGTTATGAATGGATTGTTCAATTAATGATGAATTAAGATGCAATTTTCCTATGAACCCATGTTACCCCCAAAATAATAAATTGTGAATTGTTATTTGGGTTGATTGATTATGGGAGTATGATGAACTGTTTATGTTTATATTGAATTAGTTATTGAATCATGATCTTCCCCTTATCTAATGTAGTATTCTAGATGTTTGGGTTGAGATTGATTCATAGCTATGGAGGGCAATTTTATCAAGGATTTATGTATGATCAGGATGTGAAGTATATGACTGTAGGTACAATGAAAGCATTATGATCATGCTTAGAATGTAATTGTGTTATTATTGAAAGCTTATTCTCAATTAACACTCATGAATGATGGTGATAGAATGTGAAGGGTTTCTTCAATGTAATGTTGTATCTTGAATTGGTAGGCTTAGGCATCCTCTTCTTGTATAAATGAAAGTAATGTGGATTGTTGTATCTTGAATTGGTAGGCTTAGACATCCTCTTCTTGTGTAATGAATGTGTCTTGACATAATAAATATGAATGGATAGTTTTATGGCATTCCTTTCATAAATGACCAATGAATGTGTCTTGATTTGATGAATATGAATCGATAAGCTTATGGAATTCCTTTCATAAATGACTAATGAATCTGTTCTAAAGCAATGTCTTGAATCGATAGACTTATGTCATTCCTTTCATTATGAGCCAATGAACAAATGTCTTGAATCGATAGACTTATGTCATTCCTTTCATTATGAGCCAATGAACAAATGTAATTATGACTCTTGAATCGATAGGCATATGGCATTCCTTTCTTAAATAGTGAATGAACTAATGTAATGATGAATCTTTAATCGATAGGCTTATGGCGTTCCTTTAATGAGGATTCAATGAGCTATCTTTATAATGTACCATGAATTGATAGGCTTATGGTGTTCCTTTCATGTGTAATAATGTACCTTAGGTCGAGATGCCAATGACATTTTTCTCAAGTTCAATAATGTTAATGTGAATGAACTACTCTATCAAAATGGAGGCTATGCACCGAGTGGATTTGGTAAGATGGAAACTCTCCCCACGTTAGGTTAGGGTTCCAATGAACATCTTCCTATCACATAACTATGTGCCCACATAGGTTATTAGCTAGTGGATCCACCTATGCTAAAATGTCACTGGTCCTACCTTAGGAAAGTAGACCACCTCTTTACGGTGTGGGGCAAGACACCGAATTCCACGTTAAGCTCACATGGTCTATGTTGGTTAAACGATTATTCCCATCATGTCAGATATGTGCTATAGTTACTTGAGAGATTCTATGAAGTGTGGGTGGTAGTATGAGATGCCGTCCATGCATTGCACGAGTAGGTTTTGAGAGTCTATGGTGTGATACTCCAATGTCTTAATGTCTAATGAATGAATGTGCTTAAAAGGAAGCTTATGAAGAATGTTGACTTAAATGCTTAATGTAATGATGTATGCTTACTTGGATGGTATTATGAGTTACTTACTTGTCATGACTTATGAAATGTTTACGTTCCTTATGTATGAGTATCATCTAAAGATGAAAAGGAAGAATGATAAGTTCACTTTTGGTGGCCTCAAAGTGGTACTTAGTATGGATGGTGGTATGGGACGCTATTCATGCATTGCACAAGTATAGCTTAGGGTTACTTAAGGTGAAAGCTCTAATATGATGAAATGACTTGTATAATGATTATCCTTGTATCTTATGCCTCTTATACTTATGGTCATGAAGTTTTCTCAAATTGGCATATAGCATGATTTTCAAATAAAAATTTTGTTTTAAGCATGGTTTTTGCATGGCTATCATACTTAGTACATTAAATGTGTTAACCCATATTTCTTCTAATTTCTACAAAGTGTAGGTTTCGGCATTTGAGTTGATTCTCTCTAGTTCAAGGGCTTGGATTGAGTTCTTCCAAGGCTAGTGATATGGCCTCATGGATTTGAGGACAGGTGATTTATTGATGTTTCTTTTCGTCATTGTACTAGACCTTTGTTAGACTTCTATTGTAAAGGGTCGTGACCCTACTTTTGATTCAAAGATGTTTTTAGATGGCCATGTGAGACAAGTAGACTTCCATTGTTTTAAATGATGTTTTAGATTGTATGGATTAAAAAGTGTTTTAAATTATGTACTATTTCTATTATCTTATGTGATGATACGCTATGAGGCTTGTATGAGACTTTTCGGAATCTTGTACGCCGTGTCATGTCCGGGGTGTAGGCTCGGGTCGTGACATGAGTCCAAAGGAAAGAAATGTATCTTTATAAGGTACTTTGAACACTCCAAAGGGTATGTGTTCATCGATGAGCTGGAGGATCGAAGTATTATTGAAATTATATCATGGGATGTTATGGAAAATGATTTTCCTAAAAAGGGTGAATTAGATTAAGTTTTGCCTCTGTACGAAATATTGAATTCAGAAGATCAGGTAATATTGTTAGACATACTTGATAATCCAAAGGATCAAGAAATGATTCCTGGTCCAAGTGGGAGTTATAAATCCCAAAATCCTATAGAGGAATCTGAACTTCAAATATGTAAGAGTACAAGAAAAGGTGTACCTAAACGATCTTATGAGATTAAGGATTATTGTTTCTTTACTACAACAAAAACAACTTTTAGCGGCAATAAATAGACACATTAATAAAGAGTGCTAAAGTCTTTACCATTATTAGTAAAGTGATATTAGATTTAAGGCCACTTAACCCTTTAGGGACATATACAAAGAATGTTAATTGCTGCTAAAAGTATATATTTAGCGGCAATTGCTAATTAATTGCCGCTCAAGATCATTTTTTATGTAGTACTTGGTATCTCCTACATAATTGGATGAACCTAATTCTGTAACTGAGGCCTTATCGATCCCTAAAAAGGATGAATGGTTAAAAGCGATAAAAGAAGAATTAGAGTCCATGAAAACCAATAAAGTTTGGGATCTAGTTGACCTTCCAAAAGAATGTAAAGTTATTAGAAATAAATGGATTCTCAAAGTTAGACGCAAAATGAATTGATAGAAAGACACCAAGAACGACTGGTGGCAAAACGTTTTACTCAAGAAGTTAGAACAGACTATGAGGAAACTTTTTCACCAGTTGTAAAATTTACCTCCATACGATTACTTTTAGCTTTTGTTGCACGTTTAGATCTTGAATTACATAAAATGAATGTGAAGACCATTTTTCTCCATGGAGAAATAAATAAGGAAATCTATGTGGAACAACCAGTGGGTTTTGTTGTTAAAGGCTAAGAAAAGAAAGTTTGTAAATTGAAAAGATGGCCTAAAGCAATCTTCAAGGCACTGGTACATGCGATTTCATAAGGAGGTGACGTCATTTGATTTCACCATGATCGATGAAGAATATTGCATCTATGTGAAAAAGTCCAATAAAAATTTTGTAAATCTTTCTCTCTACGTAGATGATATTTTATTAGCTGGAAATAATTTGCAGTATGTGAAAATTGTTAAGTCATGGCTTTCAAATCATTTGATATGAAAGATATTGGTGAAGTAGACTATATATTGGGTGTTAAGATCCAAAAAGATCATTCCAAGAATTTTTTGAGTTTATCTCAAGAAACTTATATAAATAAAATATTGGAACATTTTCGAATGAATAGTTGCAAATCAATGGATACTTCTGTAACAAGGGGTGAAACTTTGAGCCTTCAAATGCCTCCAAAGACTGAAAAAGAAAAGGAAAACATGTCTCGAATCCTTTATTCAAGTGTTGTCGAGAGTTACATGTATACAATGATGTGTACTCGCCTAGACATTTGTTATGCCAAGAGTCTAGTTAGAAAGTAGCAATCAAATCTTGGAAGAGATCATTGGAGAGTAGTAAAGAGAATATTCTGATACTGTAGGGAACTGCAGATTATACACTGTTTTATAGTGGATTTTATTTTATTCATAAGAAGTTATACAGATGCTGATTGGATTGTGATGTGTCGTAAAATGTTGGCACATTCTATGCTCAAAAATAAGGATTTATACTAGAAATCAAGTGCATTTATGTGGATATGATGTGTTTGGTAATGCTTGTACACGTAAAACACTTGGATGTAGAAAATAGAAAAAAGGAAGTTGATGATGACCAAATGCCCAAGTGAAGACCACAGAGCCTTTCATGGACTGTTTCCCTCATGATAGTTCGTGTAAGTGCATATGGTTAATGGTCAGTGTGCAGGCCTTGAGAAGATAAACTTGAGCAGTGCTGAGGAAGGACCACGGAGGCCCTAACATATTGTGATCCTCTTCATGACCCGTGGTAATAATCATGAGGCAGTTCCAGTGAGCAGACCTAGAACAACTAAAATGGGATTTTGACCAAGTGAAGACCACGGACACCTAGACAGACCGTGGTTTCTATAATGGTCTGTGGTGCATTTCCAGTACACAGGCTTTGAAGAACCAATTTTGCAACAACTAAGTAAAGGTCACGAAGGGCTTCACAGACCATAAAGCCATTGACGGGTCGTCTGACTGGCCGTGGAAAGCTGCGACATCTCAGTCCTACTTCGAGTAGGACTCTTTTTAGACTGATTATTTGAATTAAATAGTTTTGTATTTTGGTTTTATCTCGACATATCTGGAATGAGCGACTAAGTTTGAAATATTCTTAACTTTGGTTTTTATAGATTAACATTGAACTAATCTTCGTAGTTGGATTTCGATTTTCTGAATATCAAGCATTCATTGAATTTGCAGATTTTCATAAGTAATTTTCCTTAATGTTTCCATTACTAATCTCTATTTGTTCAGTGGAAATAATGAGTGCCTAATCACCGCAACTAGGGTTGTGGGAACTATGACGATAATCTAAATATGAATTCGTAAAGCGAGTAGAAGGTGAATTGTATTTGCAATATTTAACACATATTTCATTATCCATTTGTTCTAATGAGTGCACACATTAGATTCAGTCTATATCTATCAATTGTTTGAGAGAAACGAGATAGTTGGGAAAAAATGGAGTTAATCCGATAAAATGGCGTTAAAGGTCAAGTTTGAGAGAAGAGAACTTTAAAATCATTGTACGCGAGGGTAGAATTTGCCAACACTCGAGGACCAAGAGAAATTGAGTGGAAATTATCTAACTAGACTGAGAAGTGATAGATATAGTCAACTCGTATATAATTTGCAAAGACTAAATTACTTGAAACTCATTTATGGATGAACACTAGATGTAACATCATGGGAAACACAACTCTGGTTTCCTTCATTTATCAGTACAACTTTGGAATCAACGCTCTGTTAAGTGTTAATTTGGATTTTGTTTATCAATATTGGTTACTTGAACTCTACAACTAAACCCAATTTACTTTCCGTTATTACACTCTTTAGGAAATAATAACAATATTTGGATAAACGCGACAGTGAAATCATTTCTGTAAAGAAATTCTCTATGGGATCGACCTTAACTCACGTTGAGTTCTATAAATTGACTTCGACTGTTTATTCTTCTTAATTGAAGTGTAAGTTAGGACGTATTAGGCTGGTGACCGGAATGATAGAAAATCAACATCTGATTATGCTTTCTTACAAAATGGTGGTGCTATTTCATGGAAAAGTAAGAAGCAAACTTGCACAGCTCTTTCAACCATGAAATCTAAATTCGTGACTTGTGCGTCTGTAGTTCAAGAAGTTGTTTGGTTAAAGAGATTCTTTGAGTATTTCAGTATTGCAAAGAATTTTAAGGGTCCTATGATTCTAAATTGTTATAGTCAAGAGGCAATCGCATACACGAAGGATCCTAAGTATCACAGCAAGACCAAACACATTGACATAAAATATAACTTTGTAAGAGACGTAGTGGGAAGTGGAGAAATAACTTTGCAATACATTCCTACACGTGAAATGATAGTTGATCCTTTGACGAAGGCCATCTATAGAGACTTGTTCGAAACATGTTAAGGCTCTAGGTTTGCGTAGGAATTGATGATATTTCAGTATTGTAAAATAACTTGATTGTTATAATATTCTCTTCTAGATAATACTATTGGATTTATATTCAAATATAATATGCATGTGATATTTTGTAAAAAATAAAATGTGTCGAACAAGTCGTGAGATTGGCTTTCTCTGTAACACCCCAAATTTTTTTAGGTTAAAACTCGAACCATTCTTTAATTGTGAATAAGATTGTACCGGGTGATTCTTAAATTGCCCATATGTGTAAAGGTCAACTATTTAGTGTGGGGATGATTTCATATTTCAATTAAGGTCACTAAAATCTCCTAGCACAAACTTGAGTTGAAAGTTTCCTTACCGATTTAAGTTTTGATGTAAGATTTTACTTGGGTCAACTTTAAACGACCATATCTCTTAGAATATATAGAGTTACATGGCCAATAAGCTATCAAATAAAAGGTATTTGAATCATCTTTCCAACGACACCAATTTCGCAACAATCCTAGTTTGAGTAAAAAAGTTATGACCATTTTAGTAACTTGATACAGTGTAGTGACTAATTAGCCGATGGGTAAACATTCAAAAAGATCGTTTTTGTCTTTTTACCTCCAAGAAAACCAAAAATTAATTTATTGACTAATTATAGACCCGAAACAAACATATTTTCATCTCTTAATCCATCATTCTCTTCTCTCTCAAACCCTAAGGAAAAATCTAAGTAGAAGACTCAATTCAAGGTTCTTTCCATCTTTTTCAAGATTCTTCTTCAAGGTAAGTTCTTCTTCGAGAATTCCTATCTCTTCAACTCAAATTACTTCATATAATTATGAATCACTAATGAAAATCATAATTCTTGGTCATAGGGATTTCAAGAAACTAACTCAAGAATCTCAAGAAAGGTTTTCTTGATTGTTTTCCTTGAAGCGAGGGTTTCAAGCCTTCTAATCAAGTTCTTTTTCAAGATTCTTCAAAAACATTGTTCTTTCAAGTATGTAAGGCTATCATATTGTTAGAATAATTTTTCCTCATGCCCTACATCTACTTTCAAATGAGTAAAAAGAGTAATCTAGGATTCTATCCCTAGATTTGAGTATTCTTGAGATGAGTTGATTTTGAGTTCTTAAGTTCCGGATTATTTTTAAAATTCCATTACTAATTATTTAATTTCTATATGTTATACATTAAGATCGGGAAAAGGATCCGAAAAATACTCCAACTTTGGCCAAAATTGTTGTTACGGCAGCAAACTTTATGGATGACCTTTTACCCCCTGCACTATTTAATAGTGTATTTTAAAGATATATATGTGCACACGTGGACACATTACTATTTATAATGATGTAATATTTATGATGTCCATGTGGGCACATATATACTTTAGAATACACTATTAAATAGTGTAGGGGGTAAAAGGTCATTTCCAAAGTTTGATATTGTTACAATATATTTTGGTCAAAGTTCGGATATATTTCAGACATTTTTCTCATTAAGATTCTTGAGTTGGTTCGTTCATGTCTATATTTTCACATGAACCCTATGAATTGAGTATTTTTGAGATGAGTAGTATTGTTGAGTTTCGAGTACTCAGTTTCCATATTGCTATTAAGATCCCTGAGTTTAGTTGTTCATGTCCATAATTCCACATGAACCCTATGAATTGAGTTATAAATCTTGAGAAGTTTTCTTTAAAAAGCCAACATTTGAGTTTAAACTAAGTTTTTGAGGAAGTAAAGATGAGTTTTGAGAAAAAGATTCTAAAACATGATAAGTATGACAATCGAGTATATCATAAATGTTTAAGCAATATGGTATCTAGATATACCATCAATGTTTATGCAGTATGACTCACCGATCATCAATGATGATATCACAATATGATTTTGAAATATTTTTGAGAAAGAGTTTTCAAGTATGAATTTAGTAACAGTATAAGGGAACTATAAATATTCCCAAAGGTATCAGTTTTAACATTGATAAAAGAGAAACTTTGATTTCTAAATGAGTTATGAGTTAAAAGATATTTCAAGAGAAATTACCTATTTTAATTGGATAGTTTGAGCAATTATCTCAAACCAGAGGAAGAGTATGTTTTTAAACATTGAGCATAAAGTTATATCACGTATTTTGGGAGTAGTATCGAACACCGAATTAGGTTAGAATATTTTATGATTCAGAAGTCCCATAGAACTACGTATCCAGCGTAGGACAGGATAGCATTGACTCTTCATGCGACTCCTCACTGCCTCTGAGAAGGCCAATTAGATGGATCCAAAGTCACGATATCATCCTAGACCCCGGCAAAGTATAGGATGGCCCTGACAATGTGAGACGAAACATTGTATCATTGTCAGGCTCATGGTAATGGTTGTCGGTTAGAGAAACTCCTCACAAATAAAGTATATTATTTTCATGTTGCTTTCATTGTATATTTTATTGTAAAACTTAAATGGTTTTCACTTCATGTTCATTCATTGATTCAGTTGAGTGTGTGTGTATATATATATATATATATATATATATATTTCATCTCTTTCATTCAATTATTTGTTATTCACCTATATTACATACTCGTACGTACAATGTATTGATGTCATTCGACCTACATCTTTTAATGATCTGGATACAAGTTCTTATTATCCTCAACAAGAATCTATTGAGATCACTTCATTCGCTCGTTAGCTTTCGATCGAGGTCTCCTTGTTGCTGGAGGACTCCAATTTTTATGAGTTGTTACTAGTAGTTCTCTTGAGGAGTCATGGGTCTTGTCTAGACACTCATCCTTGTATACAGTAGAGGCTTCATAGATAGACAATTTTGGAGAGTCTTTTAGTTTTAGATATTTTGTTTAAAACTTATGTTTCATGCTCAATATATTCAGCGAAGTTTTGAGATTTAGTTAACTATTTTTAATTGTTTCTTTCAATTCGATGCTTATTTATGCTTGAGTTAGTCTTTCGCTTGTAATTAGCCACGATGAGGGTTCGCTTGGGGACAAACAATGGTTCTTGGGTGTCGGCCACATCCAGGGTGCAGGCTCGGGTCGTCACAAACTTGGTATGAGAGCACAGAGTTCAAGTCTCCCTGGGTGTCTATCATATAAGGTCATCCAACTGAAACAAGCCACTTAAGTGAATGTCCATGGCCACTTGTCTATCAACTGCTTGTTGGATCAAAGTTGTGTGTATGACTTCTTCACAGTGAATTTTAATTCCAACAACATTATATTCAAAAATAATTTATATTTAACCTTTATTATACTACTAGTGAGCATAGTCGAGCTTCGCGCGATAAAGGAAATATTAGTGAATAGACATATGTTTTTTGTAAATCTAGTCTTAATAAAAAATAAAATTATCTATATAAATTTTATTTGTTTAGATTACATTTACAAATATAAATAATTTTACAAGAAGTTTAAATATATTTTTAAGAAATAAAAATTTGTATAAAGAATCAAGCACTCCTACAAAAATAGAGAAAATTAAAACATAGAATAACATTTTCAACTTAATACAGTACATTATTATTTTAAAATATGACTTCTTATTACATTTACTTCACCACCAAAAATATATTGTTTTACTACATACATACATATGAATAGTGAATTTAACGTTGCACAAAATTTCTGTTTATATATTGAAAAAGCATATCATATCGTAGATGAGGAGAAATATCAATATTATCTTATCTGATAACTTGGGAAAATAGGGCAAACTCAAACTTTATCAGTATCTTGCAAAAATAGAGAGATTATTTCTAAAAGTTTATAGACTTAAATACAACAAATTCAAGCAAAAAAATGTAAAACAATATAACAACTAATAAAAGAAAATAGTGTAGAGCCCATAAAAAAAGAACCAAAATAATAAAATAGTACAACACTCCAAACATAATAAATAACAAACAATCATAAATATCAAGAGTAAAAACTATAAAAATAACTTCATTGAACACAAAATTTAAAAATGATGCATATCCTTCAACACATAAATTAAGTATTTATAGAGAACAATTTTTTTTAATATTTACTACAAAAATCACATGTGTAGTTATAGCCATCAAAATGGGCTTAGCCCATGGGGCCAATCCAACCCAACCCGTTATTCGGAGAGGATTGAGATAGCATTTTTCAAGTCCATTTAAAATTAGGGCCCGACCATACATGTCTTTGGCCCTTGAGACTTTATAACAATTCAATAAGTAGGCATAGAATTTCAAAAACAATCAGGAACATAAGAACTCAAAATCAACTCATCTCAAGAATATTCAAATCTAAGGATAGAACCTTAGATTACTCTTTTACTGATTTGAAAGTATATGTAAGGCATGAGGACGAACTAGTCCAATACTTGATAGCCTTACATACTTAGAAAGAACAAAGTTCTTGGCGAAATCAATGAAATTTGAATTAAAAACACTAGCTTTTCTCCTCTTGAATCATTTTTCTAAGTCTTTGAAGTGTTAAAGAATGTAAAATAATGTTTTACGTTGATAAAACCCTTAGTTAGGTGAAAAAAGGACGTGATTTAGGCTAAGAAGGGGTGGGAAAAGACTGAACTATCCCTCTTTAAAAGCTGACAAAAATTTCCTAACCAAGTGAAATACGTACTAATAACCTATTCATGCACCCAAGAACCGATTATTAGCTAGATGAGCAAACTAAAATAGAGTTTGCAGCTCGAGAATAGCAGTGCCAGAATATTTAAATACGTGATGAGTCTTAGTAATTTTCATTTATTGTTGCTCAATATATTCTTACAAACTCATTTTTCTCTAGAATAAGCTTTAAAATATTTCTATAAGAAAGATTGCTTACCGTGAATCTTTGCTCTCGGTTAGCATCTGGAACTCTTCCGGTGGTGATTTACTAGATACTAGATAGACAAGCCGGTTCCCAATGGCATAAGATCCTTCTCTGGTTGTGTAAGTCAAGCCAAATAGCAGTAATCACTCGAAATAGTCATGGAACACATGCAAGTCCTGATTGAAAGATAAGGAAGGCAAGTCAAAGCAGAAAGAAAGCCTAAGTCAGAGCAGTAGCCAGAGAAGCAAGGCTAAAAGTGGTCTTAGACATTCCAACTGCATGAACTCCAATCTTATCTATGTCACAGGTTTGATAATCGCTAACGCACACTTAGTCGATTTCTCTTGGCTAATATGTGTAAGGACTAAGGCCTACCGTTGTGCGTTGGCTTCAGGCGATGTAGTCTAGACAACTTGCATAGTGGTCCGCCCCTATTCATGGAGTAAAAGCTTAGAATTAATAGAACATTTTTTCTATTAGTTGACCTGATTGTTACACATTAATAGACTAATTTAAATTAGACAACTATTATAATTATAATTTTAAATAAGATAAGTATGAAAACTTAAAAAAGAGGTCAAATATCTGAGAAAAATAAGAAGATAAATGTCATTTTTGTCTTTAGAGACATGCCCTTTTGTTTCTACTTTATATATAGAGATTAGAACGAAAAATGCCTATAATGTTAGTAGAAATTTATGGGACCCAATTGCTTAATGAATGTAGCATGTTGTCTCACCGTCCTAATAAATATAACTCGAATTTTGTTCATTAATTTTTGAAAACTTTTTTTTTTATTTACACTTTTTTCCTTTTATTTCTCATATTTTCACATTAAAAATGAAAAATAATATTTTAAAAATCTAGATGATAATAGTCTAAAAAGTTCATGAGGGAAAGATATACAATTCTTTCGTTATCAAAAAAGGTTTTCATCAATCACATATTATTCTTTCGTGAGTTTTTAACTTGCCTTTTTGTTGATTAGCACATGAGCTTGTATCATTTAGAAAATAATTAATTTTCATATGAGTTTTCAAGTTACTTTTAATAATATTCATAATTATCCAATATTGTATATGTTTTTCTTTGCTTCATCATATTGATGTAAATTAACTAGCATGTAACATAGTTAAATTATTATGTTGTGGTATGTGGATGGGTATCTTCTTTCCAAAGAAATTTAATTGCCCTGAGAAGATAGTTGTTTGAGATAACCAATGAACCTATTATTTTTTTAAAAGAAGAAGAAGAGGAGGAAATGAAGTGTAACACCTCGGAATTTAGTAGTCTAAACAAGGGTCTAGATGACAAGTCACAAGCCAAGGTTTTGAGCCTGGGCACCCTTCATGAAGGCTAGATGGACTGTGAATGGCACCATAGGAGTGGTCTAGCCCGTGCTGGCTTACAGAACCCATCCAAGGGAAGATCACCTCCCATGAGCCCCAAAACAGCTCATGGTGGGAACCACGGCACGTGGTGATACCTGTGAAGAGGGAGGTTGTAGCCCCTTTGAGGCAGACCCTCCACACGAGCCACATGATGGCTCGTGAAGGCCTAGACGAGCCACGGGAAAGGTCATGAAGGTAAGGGGATTTAAGGGGTGGCTTTACAAGCCACTGGTCAAGAACCACGACTGCCATAAGGGGATGTAAAGTCCTTGATGGCTCGTGGAAGCCTCCACCATGAGGTTGCACTAGTTTTAAGTTAAGGGGCAGTAGGATCTTTTCCAGATTTCCTTAAAATAATACTATGTCATTATACCCATTCCTAGGACCCCAACATAAGTGATTTTAACCCCAAAACTTACCCATTCAAGTTATTTTATTAAATTCACCAAAAGAAATGGGTTTTTCATCTCCAAAATATTTCTCTCTCTAGAAACTTGAAGAAAAAGAAGGGTTGAAGCTAGGGCTCAAGGTCAAGTCTCCATTCTCCAATTGTTTGTGGGCTTTGATAGCAAGGTATGATAGCTTTTTAATCCATGGAATCCTTGCATCCATGGAGCCCTTAAGTTCAACCAATTGAAATGTAGAAAATCCCAAATTTGAGTTAGGGTTTTCTTCTAAGTAATGGGTCTTTATGAATGTTGATCCAATTGATTGAATTATGAATTATTATGCATGAATTTAGAGGATTACATGCTTTTATGATGAATTTCCATGTACCCATGTTTGACCGATGTTTCTAAGATGAAACTGATGTAAATGGGTTTTAATCTACGAAAGGACAAATTATGGGTTTATGTGTATTCTTATAGGACAAATAAGGTACATTATGAATTGCTTTAATATTGAAGCATATGTGATGATTATGATATGAATTGCTTTGAGAGTGGAGCCTATGTTATGAATTGTTGATTACTGATGTAATTGTTGTGGAAGGGATCTTTCCCACATGTTTTCTTATGTATGAATGTGAAAGGCTTTATCACATTGAATGATTTTAAGTTGAAAGAATTACTCACCTAAACCCAAGGTAAGAAGGGCTAGAGTCGATTACCCATGTCCCTTTATTGTAAGGCAAGAGGCGATTTCCCATGTCTTAAAATAATACGCTAGACTATGTTATGATAGGTGATGAGCTTGGATTGTTGCTTGAAGTTGCCTTCCATGATGAGTAAGACTAGTGGCGGATTACACATGTCTTGACTAAGTATGAATTGAGGTAACTTCAAGAAGTACCCCTTATATGTGAAATGATCTATTATGTGCATTGATTATGCTTTATGACTTATGTTGTCTACCTCTTATGTTATGTTTTTGCAAGCTATCATATTTAGTACATTTTTTTACTAACACATAATCTTGCCTACATTTATCATCAAAATGTAGGGTCTAGTCTTTCTGACTCTCATCTCCGTGGCTAAGATCTATACTAGAAGAAGAGGTTGAAGATTAGTGAGTCCTTATTCATCCGAGGATATGGACACTAAATTCCTTATGTTCTTTCCATTTTAGTTTTTAACATTGATGTATGGGTTGTGTCCCAAGATTTTATTTTACTAGATGATTTTTGAGACAAGTGTATTAGACTTTCGCTTCATTTTATAAACTTTGGCTATGTTTGAAATGTTTTCAATCTTATAGATTTTCTATTAACTTTAACTATAATTGCTAAGTTGCTTATATGAGGCCTATTGGGATCTTATTGAAACGACCCCAAAAATGCCCGAAAATGTGCTTCGGAAACACCTAAAATTGTAATTTCCATATATCTCAAAATCCGTGCATCATTTCGAAAATTCGATTTCATATTCTTATTTAGGGGGTCAAATTGAGTGGGAAATGGGTCTAACCCGAATTTTAGAGCAACCGTATCAAAATTCCGAAAATCGCAAAATGCGATTTTGAGGGTCAACTTTAAAGGGCATATATCTCAGCACACAAGGAACTAGAAGGAGCTCAAACTATCAAAATTGAAGCTCTATGAGTTAGCTTTCCAACGCAATTTGTTTCACCTCATTCCGAGTTAGGATGAAGGAGTTATGACCGTTTTCGTAAAACCTGTCCGGCAGAAAATGCAAATTCCAAAAGGGGACATATCCATACTTAGTCATTTAACTTCAAAACATCCAAAAACTCTCTCTAAGCCCTCCAAAAATTCCACCAAGATCATCCACCAAATTCAAGAATCCCAAGCTTTAATTCCGGATTCAAGATTCAATCTCAAGCAATTCTCCATTCCAATCTTCATCAAGAATTCTCCAAAGTTGAGGTATGTGGGTTGATTGTGGAAACCTTCCTTTCCACAAGTCCAACCATTTATCCTCTATTTTACTTCAAGTTTATGGGTCCTTATGATCATTTATGAACTCTTGAATTATGGAATCACTACTACACACCCTATTAAGGTCTATCTTGCATATTTTCATGAAATGGTATTATTATGTGATGTTTATGGTTTTCATGCCTCCATGATCAAATTATGAAGGTTGTTATATATGTATATATATATGTATGTTGTTGGTGGGCTGTTTTATATGGATTTTGAAAATTGGTTGGACTTAGTACTCTTGAAACACATAATTTTATTTACATGAACAAGTAGCCCACCATATGTTTGATAAAATGTCATTTATAGAATTCTTATGAAATGGAAGGTCCAATACCTCTTGAGTCGTTGATTATTTTTGAAATGATGATGAAATTTAGTATATTTTTCTACTAACACATAATCTTGCCTACATTTCTCCTAGTCAAAATAACCGTAGGGTCTTGTCTGCCTAGTACGAGTAGGCCCGTATAACCATATCGATTTGTACCTTGGTCCCTAGCTCGGGGGTGGTAGGCTAAGAGGGGTTTGTACTATGGTAGGCCTTGGAAATGCTATATTGATGGTCACTGAAGATATACTATGCCCTACTAAATATGATTTTTATATAAGCATCATTATACATATCATCTCATTAATATGTTATATGGACACTAAATTCCTTATGTTCTTTCCATTTTAGCCTATTTCCATCCATTGTTGCATTGATTGTCCCATATACTTAGTGTTCAAACGTACAAGATTTTATTGATGTCACCATAGATGATTTTTGATCCTCAAGTGGCTAATACGATTTCCTATTCATTTTATAAGTCCTCCATTGGCTTGCTCATTCTTTTGCTATGTAAAGACCTTTTCCTTTTTAATTATGTATCTTAGGGTGAGATTTTCTATATCCATGTTTAACTATAATTTTGAGCTAATGGTATTTATGTATTATTCTCTTTTTGTCTTGCTCCCTTAGTCCCAGATTATGCCTATTGGGATCTCATTTTAATTGTTCCGCGACCAAGGATGTGTAATGATATGCTATGAGGCTTGTGTCACATCCCCATTCGCCGGTCACGTCTAAGCCCTAGACTTGGGTCGTGACACTTGTATGCCGTGTCATATCTAAGGGGTACCCTCTGGGTCTTGACAAACTTGGAAATCATAGCACAAGGTTTAGAAAGGTTCTAGGATGTCTCAAAACCAGGTCAAATAGAGTCTTGTTCATGAGTGTGAAGCACGCCACATTTATGAATGAGAGGCTACAAGATGTTTAGGAAACTTCACTTCTTCATTACTCTAAGTCGTACGATAGAGTTTAACTCTATAAGGTCTCTCTCTTAATCCTTACTCAATGGTCTACAATATATGACTACTCAAAGAGCTTTTTCTAGAAGGAATAAGGGAGATAATGTTGGTCAAGAAGCTCTTCCTCAAGCTCATCAAGCTCCAATTGACCCTTTGGCCGAGCAAGTGATTAATACGATGTTTAGGACTGCTTTTCAAGTATTGGTTCAAGTCGTGATGGCCTAAGACAATAGGGAGGTTGTGGTCCCCGTGAACCCAAATGTGGGTACGACGACATCTAGAGTGAGGGATTTCACTAGGATTTCAACCTTCGGAACTCTATGGTTCTAAGGTTGAGAAAGATCCTCAAGATTTTATTGATGAGGCTTACAAGGTGCTGACTATTATGGGAGTGACTCTAGTGGAAAAGGTGAAACTATTCGCTTATCAACTTAAAGGTGTTGCTCAAATTTGGTTCAACCAATGGGAGGAAGCAAGACCGGAAGATGCGGGTCCCCTAGAATGGGAAAGGTTCAAGTCTGTTTTCCTTGATAGGTTCTTTCCTCTTGAGATGAGGGAGGCAAAAGTGCTTGAGTTTATCAATCTCTGATAAGGAAATATGAGTGTGAAAGAATATGCTTTGAGATTCACTCAATTGTCAAGGTATACTCCTTCTATAGTTGCCGACTCTAGGTCAAGGATGAGCAAGTTCATTTTGGGTGTGTCTGAATTGGTGGTGAAAGAATGTCGTACTTCTATGCTTTTCCGTGATATGGATATTTCTTGTCTAATGGTTCATACCCAACAAATTGAAGAAGGGAAACTTAAGAAGAGGCCTAGGGAGAAAAGAGGGCTAAAACCGGTGATGGTAATTTCGCTCATGCAAGGTCCGATGAACATAGTCGTCCTAGGTATCAAAAAAGGTTTTCCAGTCAAGATTGCTCCAATGCTCTTAAGTTAACAAAAAAGAAAAAAAGATGTCTAACCCTAAGCCCCAAGGAGGAAATGGTAGTGGGTCTTCATTGCCAAATTGTGCTAAGTGTGGAAGAAAGCATAAAGGAAATGTCTAGCGGGTTCCAATGCTTGTTTTGGTTGTGGTAAGATGGATCACAAGATAAGAGATTGTCCTTCAGTTGCTAAGAATAAGGGAGATAATTGTCGTAGGGCTCAAACTTATCCTTTATCCGGTCCAAGTAGTTCAGGTTCTAATGCACCCAAGCAAAATAAATGTTATGCTCTTCAGACTCGTGGTTAACAAGAGGGTTCTCCTGATATGGTTACTGGTATGTTGGAAGTTTATCAACTTGATGTTTATTATTTACTTGATCCCGATGCTACCTCGTCTTTTTTGACGCCGTAGATGGCTATGAGATTTGATGTGCTCCTTGATGTGTTATTAGATCATTTTTCTGTCTCTACTCCTATTGGGAATTCTTTTATAGCTAAGAGGGTCTATAGAAAGTGTCATGTATGCTTATCCCATAAAGTTACTCATATTGATTTGGTAGAGCTTGATATGCTAGATTTTGATGTTATCCTTGGTATGGATTGGTTGCACTCTTGTTATGCTTCTATTGATTGTAGAACCTGTGTAGTCAAATTTCAGTTTCCAAACGAGCCTATCCTAGAGTGGAAAGGGGTAATTCTATGCCGAAAGGTCTATTTATTTTTTGTCTTAAAGCTAGAAAGATGATTTCTAAGGGTTGCATGTACAATCTAGTTAGGGTAAGGGATGTGGATTTTGAAACCCGTACTCTTGAGTAGGTCCCTGTTGTTAATGAGTTTTTGAAAGTGTTCCCAGATGATCTACCTGGTATTCCTCCGAAAAGGGAAATAGATTTCAATATTGACCTTCTCCCAGATACGTAACCTATTTCTATTCCTCCTTACCGAATGGCACTGGTGGAACTTAAGGAATTAAAGGAGCAATTGAAAGATTTGTTGGATAAGGGTTTCATCTAACCGAATATATAAGTCCATGGGGTGCTCCAGTTTTGTTTGTTAAGAAGAAAGATGGTTCACTTTATATGTGTATTGACTACTAGTAATTGAATAAGGTGACCATTAAGAATAAGTATCCTCTTCCAAGAATAGATGATTTATTTGACCAACTCCAAGGAGCGAGTTACTTTCCCAAAATTGACTTAGGTCGGGTTTTCACTAGTTGAGAGTGAAGGACGATAATATTCCAAAAATGGCTTTTAGAACCCGATAGGGTCATTATGAGTTTTTAGTAATGTCGTTTGGTTTGACTAATGCTCCGGTGGCATTTATGGATTTGATGAATAGAGTGTTTAGACAATACATTGATATGTTTGTAATTGTGTTCATTGATGATATATTGATTTATTCGATAAGTGAGGATGATCACATCAATCATTTGAGGATTGTGTTGCAAATTCTTAAGGACCAACAACTCTTTGCTAAGTTTAACAAATGTGAGTTTTGGCTAAGGTCCGTAACTTTTCTTGGCCATATTGTTTCAAGTAAGGATATTGAGGTAGATCCTAAGAAGACAGATGCGGTCAAGAGTTGGCCTAGACCTTTATCCCCTTCGGAGATTAGAAGTTTCTTGGATTTAGCTGGTTACTACATAAGATTCGTTGAGGGATTTTATTCGATTGCCTCTCCATTGATAGTGTTGACTTAAATGAAGGCTAAGATTAGATGATCTGAAGCATGTGAGAAGAGTTTTTAGGAATTGAAGGATAGACTTACTTCCACTCAGGTGTTGACTTTACCGTAAGGGACAAATGGTTTTGTTGTTTATTGTGATGCCTCAAGAATTGGGTTAGAATGTGTGCTTATGCAAAATGGGAAGGTTATTGCCTATGCTTCAAGGCAACTTAAGGTTCATGAGAATAATTAACCTATCCATGATCTTGACTTAGCGGAGGTGGTTTT
Organism: Solanum commersonii; assembly: GCA_029007595.1. Lineage (NCBI taxonomy): Eukaryota > Viridiplantae > Streptophyta > Magnoliopsida > Solanales > Solanaceae > Solanum > Solanum commersonii. The sequence goes on along the minus strand of JAJTWQ010000227.1, from coordinate 492,765 downwards.
TGCCTTAAATATTTGGAGGCACTATTTTTATGGTGTTCATGTTGATGTTTTCACCGACCATAAGGGTTTGCAATATGTGTTTAATCAGAAATATCTTAATCTTCGCCAAAGAAGGTGGCTTGAGTTACTTAAGGATTATGATATGTGTGTTCTCTTATCAGCCTAGTAAGGCGAATGTGGTGGCGAATGCTCTTAGCCAACTATTGATGGGTAGTGTTACCCACATAGAAGAGGGTAAAAGATAATTGGTATGAGATGTACATATATTGACCCGATTGGTTGTTCGGTTGATGGACTCCACCAAGGATGGTATTGTGGTTCAAAATGGTTCAGAATCTTATTTTGTGATGGATGTGAAAGAAAACTCCCTTTCTGATGCTTCTCGTTACCAACGACACTAACTACGGTTCGAGTGTCTACGATCGTCGATAATATAGTAACCCAACCAAGGGTTGGGGTCGTGTCCTAAGGGAGTTGTAGTGAAAATAGTAGTTAATTAAAATTTCATTCTAATTAGCCATAGCTAAAGAGATTTGCAAATAAAAACATTGTAGATTCAATGGGGTGACATGAAAGTGTCAAATATCGATGGGGTTTTTGTCACAAGTATAGTAAAAACAACAAAAATAACAAGAAAATCAAGTATGGGGAGAAGTTCTTGGGGTGTAACCGCAATACAGGTTGAGATAAATAGATGGGTACATGCTTTCGATAGGAAATTTGCAAGATAATAGTGATTAGGCTAAGCTTCAGATGAAATAAGTTCCCTCTCGGGCAACTTACCCCGTTTCAAATGCATTCCTCTCGGACACCCATTTGCCGTATGAAAACCAGCCTACGCCTTACCCCACTCACTCTCTCGAGCTAAGTGTTAGGATATGGGACTAGGGCTCACCCTCTGGGATTGAACCTCATGTCGACCCACTCCATAGGCCATCAGTCTAGCAATCTTGGTTTGGCGACTTCCCTCTCAGACAAGCCGAAAACACATGGGTGGCTTTGTATGTGCAACTACAAACCCATTAAATTAAACCACAACCACTAGGTGAAATCACCATTAAAATACATCTAACCTATCAGCAAGAAACACCCAACAATAATATAAACACATATTTGCTAAATCACACCCCAAGAATGGAGGTTTTAGCTAGACATGAACAAAAGATAGAAATTTATACCTAAATGAGCTTGAATTCAAATGGGTATGAAGATTTCAGTCTTGTTACAGGCCAAGAATGAAGAATCCAAGAGACCTAACTTCAAATCTTGAAGATGAAAACCTTATTTTCCTTCAAGTCTCCAAAACTCTCTCAAGCTTAGAGAAAAACTATCAAAAAGTACTATTATATTGTGAAAAATTCTAATAATGGTTCGACCTTTAAAAATAATAACTAAGGCTAGTATTTATAGTTTTCAGATTTAGTGATGCGGCGGACCGTTCGGCGAGGTTAGTCACGATCGTCGAATGACTCAGTGAATCGCCCTTTTTCTGGTTCATCTCATTTTGTGCTTTGCCTTCAGCATGTTTGTGTTCTGGACCATTGGGTGGTATGGCATTGCTTCACGAAATTGTTCGGCGAAGCGCCGACTGCTCCTTTCATCGCCTTTTAGATCCATTTCCTTCAGGGCTTCGCATACTGGAACAAAGGGCAGAGTGCTTCCTTTCGGTGATTCACCAAGAGTGATTGGTGAAGCTCAGGCTTCAGTTTTTACATTCTTTCCAGCCTTTTTGTTCCTTTTTGCGCCTAAGTGTCCATGCTTCCTCTAAAACTTCAAATACCTGAAACTTAATAGTTTTCATCAGATATTGAGACAAAATAAGCATTTGAGGACACTATTTCTATTAAAATAAAGCCCTAAATAAGTCCAAATTGTGGACTCATCAACACCCCCAACTTAAACTTTTGCTTGTCCTCAAGCAAACACAAGTTTAGCCGCTCAAAAAGAGATGTCTCAAACAGTGCTACACACGACTCGATTATGAATGCACACAACAAGACTCAATTTACTTATGAAGTGTACTCAAAGATTCAAGTAGTGACTAACCAATATCAAATAGTCTCATGTGCACAATACTTGCTTCATATGCAAGTTCAAGTTCAACCAGAGTGTTAGAATGCCCTCACACAAAGAATGATTACATACTCACATATAGTGGTTTAATTAATTAAAGTTCTGGAATCAAATGCAACGCTCACACTCACAAATATGAATACAATGCATGCTTTCACCCATAGGTTTGCCCGTATTTTCCAATTGACATTTGTTTCAACTTACTCAAGATAAATAAAAAAAAGGTCTTTCTAAGGCTTGTAATGGGGTTGAGTGCAAAGGTATGGTCATTTAGGCTTAGTGACTCTTATCCTCATGAGATGTGGTATTCACAACACTTCATTTCCTATCCCTTTATCATTTTTTCTAGTGCTCTTAAGTCATCCCATTATTCACTTCCCATGGATTGTTCGGACTCCCCATTTCTTTGGTACTTTATTCCACAACTTTCTACTTCATTCTTCTACTTTTCTTTTTCTTCTTCTCTTTTTTTTTTATATATGGAGGGGTTCCAATTTTCTCAACACCATGGGTTAAGGGAGACTATTCTTGCACTTCTTGACTTTCCCCTTTCTTTTCACCACACCCCCAATTTAGGCTTTTGGCCTAAGTTGGCTATTCAACTAACCACAAATAAAGAGGATTATAGGTAGCGGATAAAGAAAAGTCTAGTTTTCATCAAGTTTCATCCAAAGAAAGTTCAGGCTCAAGGGGTGTTAAAAAGAGATTCACACTCACAAGGTAGGACACAAAAGAGGTATATGTCAAATTGGTTCACACTCTTTAAAGTTGCCTAAGATCATATCAAGAGATAGCCTTACTTAGTCGATCGGACCAACGGGGCTAATTCTAGGATCTGTCATGCATGTTTCAAAGTAAGCTCAACACACTAGGCATCGACACTACTAGTCAAACAAGATCTACATTTTTGCTAATGTGCAATGGTCATCACAAGAGACTCAATTAAATACTTGGCTAGTCAAAACAAGATGCAAAGAGTTCACATATTGTCAAATTGGTTCACACTCTTTTTACATTCTTTCCAGCCTTTTTGTTCCTTTTTGCGCCTAAGTATCCATGCTTCTCCTAAAACTTCAAATACCTGGAACTTAATAGTTTTCATCAGATATTGAGACAAAATAAGCATTTGAGGACACTATTTCTATTAAAATAAACCCCTAAGTAAGTCCAAATTGTGGACTCATCACTTTCCATAAGAAATTCATAAAAAAAATTCACATCTAACATCCACAATGCAATGTCCTGATCCGACCTTAGTAGAATTGAAAGAAGTGGTGCTTGGAAAGTTCGTTAAAGCTTTCTCCCAAGGGGGAAATGGTGTGCTTTGTTATCATGGTCGTTTGTCTGTTCCCGATGTTGATGACTTAAAAGAATAGATTTTATTAGAAGCCAATAGTTCACGATATTCCATTCACCTAGGAGCCACCAAGATGTACCGTGATTTGCGGAAGATCTATTGGTGGAATGGGATGAAGAAGGATATTGTGGAATTTGTGGCTAAGTGTCCTAATTATCAACAACTGAAAGTTGAACATCAGAAATCGAGAGGTTTGTCCCAAGACATTAGTATTCCTACTTGGAAGTGGGATGATTTGAATATGGACGTCATAGTAGGTTGCCTTGTACTCGGTGAGAATATGATTTGATTTGGGTTATAGTAGACGGAATGATGAAATTGGTTCATTTCATTCCCGTCAAAGTTTCTTATTCAATAGAATATTATGCTAAGTTGTATTTGAGGGAAATGGTAAGGTTGCATGGAGTGCCATTGTCCATTATCTCTGATTGAGGTACTCAATTAACTTCTCAATTTTGGAAATATTTCCAAAAATTTCTTGGTATTCATGTTAAGCTTAGCACGACTTTTCATCCACAAAACGATAGGAAAGCATAGCGTACTACCCAAACTTTGAAAGACATGATGAGAGCATGTGTCATTCATTTTAAGGGTAATTGAGATGACCATTTGCCATTGATTGAGTTTTCTTATAACAATAGTTACCACTCGAGTATTGGTATGGCTCCATTTGAGGCTCTCGACGATAGGAAGTGTAGATATCCTATAGGTTGGTTTGAGGTAGGTGAAGTTGCATCGATAGGACCCGAGTTAGTTCATGAAGCTATGGGAAAAGTCCAACTTATTAGAGAAAGGTTGAGAACAGCCCAAAGTCAACAAAAGTCCTATGCCAATGTTAGAAGAAGAGATCTTGAGTTTGATGTTCATGATTGGGTTTACTTTAAAATATCACTCATAAAGGGTGTAATGAGAATTGGGAAGAAAGGGAAGCTTAGTCCTGTTATGTGGGTACATATAAAATTTTGAGGCATGTGGGTAAGGTTGCTTATGAGCTAGAGTTGCCTAATGATTTGGCATCGGTGCATCGGGTTTTCCAAGTCTCTATGTTGAAAGAGTGTGTTGGAGATCCAACATCTATATTTCCCTTAGAAGGTTTGGGAGTTGATGAAAATCTTTCTTATGAGGATGTTCCGATTTAGATTTTAGACCGGCAAGTCAAAAAGTTGAGAAACAAGGAAGTTGCTTTCGTAAAAGTGTTGTCGAGGAATCAATTAGTTGAGGGCGCTACTTGGGAGGCTGAGGTCAATATGATGTCCTGATATCCTTATATCTTTCCTTTTACTCCTAATCTAGCTTGATGTAATGATTTCCTCATGATTTACTCTTTGTTTTGGTGTCAGGTGTTGAGATATTCCCATGATTTTCTTATTTTATGCATGTTCATGAAAGATTTGTGTTTCGAAAGAAAATGCATTTACATGATTGATTTTACTCATGTTATTGTGCATTGAGTATGAATTACATATAGACTTCCTGAGATGATGTTAAGCATGATTTAAGCTTGGAGATGGTAGTTCCTCCTCGAATATGAGTAATCTTGAAATTTCATGCATATTGGGTTGCTAGGTCTAGCTCTTATATTTTTTATGATGCTTTGGGTATGTTTAACTTAGAGTCGATGTTTCCTCCTCATATAAGTGCATTATGTGATTGCATGAATGATGGGTTGCTAGTCTTGAGTCTTTTCTATCATGAGATGTCTAGAATTCCATTCGAGGACGAATGTTCCCAAGGGGGAGATAATGTAACACATCAGAATCTAGTAGTCTAAGAAAGGGATAGGTGAAAATTACAAGCCAAGGTTTTGAGCCTGGGCACCATTCATGAAGGCCAGATGGACCGTGAAACGCACCACGAGGTATGGTATTGCCCGTGGTGGCTCATAAAACCCATTCAGGGGAAGCTCACCTCCTACGAGAATCAAGACGACTGGTGATGGGCACCATGGCACGTGGTGATGTCCGTGAAGAGGGAGGCAATAGTCCCTATGAGGCAGACCTCACACACGAGCCACATGACAGCCCTTGAACGCCTAGACGGGTCGTAGGAAGGGTCATAAAGGGAAGGGGGTTTAAGGGGTAGCTTGCCAAGCCACTAGTCAAGGACCACAGCTGCCACAACATGCCATGAAGTCCTTGACGGCTCGTGGAAGCCTCCATCATGAGGCTCCGTCAGTTTTAAGTTAAGGGGCAGTTGGGTCTTTCACAGATTTCTTTAAAATAATACTATGTCGTTTTACCTATTCCTAGGACCCCTATATAAGTAATTTTAACCCCAAAACTCACCCATTGAAGTCATTTTATTAAATTCACCAACAGAAATGGGTTCTTCCTCTCCAAAATATTTCTCTCTCTAGATACTTGAAGAATAAGAAAAAGGGTTGAAGCTAGGGCTCAAGGTCAAGTCTCTATTCTCCAATTGTTTGTGGGCTTTGATAGCAAGGTATGCTAGCTTTTTCATCCATGGAGCGCCTAGTCTATGAAACGAAAAATTATGGGTTTATATGTATTCTTATAGGACAAATAAGGTACATTATGAATTGCTTTGAGATTGAAGCATATGTGATGATTATGATATGAATTGCGTTGAGAGTGGAGCCTACGTTATGAATTGTTGATTATTGATGTAATTGTTGTGGGAGGGATCTTTCCCACATGATTTTCTTATGTATGAATGTGAAAGGCTTTCTCACATTGAATGACTCTAGGTTGAAAGGATTGCTCACCTAAAATGAATCTAAGCTTAGAAACTATGAATATGATGACTCTAGTAGTGATTACCCTTGACCTCTAATGAGAAGAATATGAGGTGATTACTTTTGTTCCTTAGAGTCAGACAAGAGGAAAATACCCATGATCTTAAGTAAAAGACAAGAGGTGAGTACCCATGTCATATGATAGAAAGACAAGAGGCGAGTACCCATGTCTCATGATGAAAAGGACAAGAGGCTACTAACCATGATCCTAAAGTGTGTTGGACAAGAGGAGACTACCCATGATCATAAGTAAGAGAGACAAGAGGCGACTACCCATGATCCCAAGGTAAGGGATAGAGGTGACTACCCATGTCCCTTTATAGTAAGGCAAGAGGCGATTTCCCATATCTTTAAAAGATAAGCTAGAATATGTTATGATAGGTGATGAGCTTGGATTGTTGCTTGAGGTTGCCTTCCATGATGACTAAGACTAGTGGTGGATTACCCATGTCTTCACTAAGTATGAATTGATGTTACTGATGTGAGGCTAAAATTATACATATTTAATCATTATTTGTCTCATATTTAATCTTTTAATTATCTTTTTTGAGAATAAATTTTATGGATAATTCTAATGTTGTCTATTTTATTTGTAGGATTAAAATGGTGTGAAGATGAAGAAATTTGGAGCACAAATTGATTAAAAATAAGAAATCATAGAAGGAAATCAAATTGACAGCTTAATAGATTAAATTTAATATAATAATATATTTATATATAAAGTTGGCTATATGAAGAATTGCGCAGAATTTCAAATAAAGCAAATCCACTTATTGCCACATGGCAATTTTTGAGGCCACCAAGATATTTAAGGCGGTGCAGGCTGTTGTTCTACGCGTACAACACGGAAACCCCAATTTAATTGGGTTTTGGCTTCCTAATTTATCTTGAACTCAATTATTTTATTTAGGGTTTTTATATCTATAAATAGGGCATAAAAATTATTCTTTAGGGAGCCAAGAATCAAGAAACAATACACAATATAAAGTCTTTATAGCTTAGGAACTTTGGAAGAGCCGTCGTGGAGGCCAGAGAATTGTGGTTTATTCTTTCTTCTCCTTTATTATTTATTTGTATCTGTGACTAGTAAAAGATGGTTTATATATTGTTCTTGATTTTTTATGATTAACACAAGCATATTTATTTAATAAATTTTGATTGTGGTTTTGAGATAATGAGTAGCTAAATTTCATAACTAGGGTTGTGGGAACCATGATGAATTATTAAAGTAAGTTTATGTACAAAGTGATTCTTGAATGATTTTTATGCATGTATTGTTAATCTTTTTGTTGAAAAGTCTTTCTAGCGGTTCGCAACATTAGAACTCGCCTCGTTCCTACTTGCCTTACCAAGGGGGTAATGAATGAGAAAAGGATTAAACAGAGATTTAGTTAAAGATTTGCTGCTATCTAATAGTCTGACTTTAATCTATTGACGTGAGGGTGAATACCCAACTCAATTGACACGAGGACTAATATGGGGTAAAGGTATGGGTTAGTAAAGCACACACCCGTAGACTTACCAAGTTGCGAGGTGAAAGTTCCTACTTGGATTATCAATCACTTAGGGATACCTAACTTATCAGTCTTGCATGCTAAAAATTGAAATAGATCACTAGTACAATATTCTTGCTATTTTATGAAATCATGGGGAACACATTCCTAGCTATTTCTAATAATCTGAATATAAATAAATACTTAGTTCAAAGCTATTTTTATTCTTTTTATTTTTGTTTCAATTTAAATTCCCCTTTTTTAAATAATGACTATTGATTTAAATATTTACTATTGACAATATTCTTCCATATTCTCTGTGGGATCGACCCCGACTCATAGTTGGGTAAATATATTGCATATGACCGTTTATATTTCCTTTCAAGAAGTATATTTGGACGTTATCAATTACTTCAAGAAGTATCCCTTATATGTGAAATGATCTATTATGTGCATTGATTATGCTTTATGACTTATGTTGTCTAACTCTTATGTTATGTTTTTGCAAGCTATCATATTTAGTACATTTTTGTACTAACGCATACTCTTGCCTACATTTCTCATCCAAATGTAGAGTCTGGCGTTTCCAACTCTCTACCACGTGGCTAGGATCTATACTAGAAGAAGAAGTTAAAGATTGGTGAGTCCTCATTCATCCGAGGATATGGCCACTACTTTCCTTATGTTCTTTCCATTTTAGTTTTGAACATTGATCTATGGGTTGTGTCCCAAGATTTTATTGTACTAGATGGTTTTTGAGACAAGTGTATTAGACTTTCGCTTCTTTTTATAAGCTTTGGTTATGTTTGAAATGTTTTCAATCTTATAGATTTTCTATTAACTTTAACTAGGAATGCTAAGTACCTTATATGAGGCCTCTTTGGGTATTGTATACCATGTCACATCTCGGGGGTACCCCCTGGGTCGTGACAGGAAGTTACATGAATAGTGAATGATTTTTTTTTTTATCATAATGACTTAGCGACCAGTGAAGAAAATTAATATGCTTCCTATCTATGGTGAGAAAAAAAGTATGTGGTAACTCATGGAAAAGACCATACACCTAGTTGTAAAAGCTCCATTAGTGAGAAAATTATATAATGTGTTTTTGATGGATTTTCTTCGATTATCTCCCATACAAGAAGTAGACACCTAGCACATTTTGATACCTCCATATTATATGCCACCAATGGAATTGAAATAGCTAAGAAATAGTTGTCGGATCTATAGGAAGGGGCTTTGTAGAACCCAATGGTACACAAATGTCGTTGTGGAACAAAAATGGTAGATACTTGAGACCATGTATAAATATATTGACTACTAATAGTTGAACCATGAAATCCTGACACATTTGATGCTCAAAACAAAGGATTAATGCGAGAACTTGACTATGTTTATGTCGATATGATGTGTTCTTTGATGTTTGAACAAGTAAAACACTTGGACGTGAAAGATAGAAAAATGGGAAGAAAGGGAGCTGAAGCAACACCACAGAGCCCAGACGAGCCGTCTGAGGGCTCGTGAACCTGAAGCAGTGAAGGCTAAAAAAATGATCAAGTGTAAGGTGAAGATCCCGGAGCCCCAGACGGGCCGTGGTCCACTTGATGGGCCTTCTGAAGGCTCGTGCGAGAGAAACAACGCAAGGCCCTTGGGAGTTAAGTGTTAACTAAAGAGCACGGAACCCAAGATGGGTCGTGGTTGAATTGACGAGGAGTATGGTTGCTTTTGAACAAGAGGCAGAAAATTAATGAAAACTCAAAGTCAAATGCAAGTTCATGGAGCTCTAGAGAGTCGTCTAGTAGCTCGTGAAGGTCTTCAAGAAAGAAGACCCACATTGTCTAAGTGTGGGATGACGAGAGGGTTCACGGGCCATCTGGCACGTGATGAGTCGTCAACTTGGTCGTGAAATGTTGCGATAAGTCAGTCCTACTCCGAGTAGGACTTGATTTTACTGACTATTTTAATTATTTAGGGTTTTATTTTTGAACCTTACTTCTGATCGTTCCACATTGGTGACAGTTTCCATATTCAAAACTTGGATTTTGTCAATTATTTTCTGATCAACAGTTCGTGATCGTGACTAAGTCTTGATAATCAAGATTTCTTGTTGGTTTGCAATTATTGTAAGTTTATTACTTTATTATGCTTTCAATAACAATTACTGTTTCTTTTCTTGAAAGTATGACTGACTAAACACCAGAACTAGAGTTGTGAAAACCATGACTAAAATCTAGTAATGAATTCAAAGTATGAGTAATGTATCATTAAAAGCTATGTGTGTGATACTTTCTTTCATCATAAATACTTTTTAATGAGGGAACACATCAGAACTTGCCCATATTTACTACTTGTTTGAGAGAAAAGTAGTAATTAGCAAAAAGTAGAATCATATCTTATCAACTTGTAGTGAAGATTCGAGTCCGAGAGAAGTGAATTTCATTAACAAGCATGCAAGGGTAAACATGAAAACACTCTATGACCGAGAGGAAAAGAGTGAAAGTCACCTAATAGGGCTAGAAGAGCTTAGATGCATTTAACTTGCTAAGAACGTATAATGCTAACAACTGATCACCGCCTGTATGTAACTCAATGCTAAGCTAGAAGTCATGGGAACATGATCCTAGTCTCATTAATCAATTACTACAATCTTGAAGTTAAAGCTATTGTTACTTTTGTTAACTTGGATATTCAATTCAACATTGGTTACTAAAACACAAACAACCCCATATTTACTTTATGTACTTATTTTCTTTTGGAAATCATAACCACAATTCAGTAAGAGCATCAATAAGGCTATTTCTGTAAGCAAATTCCATATGGGGTCAACCTCAACTCAGTTTTGTTCTGTAAATTGACTTCGACTATTTATACTTCTTAATTGAGGTGTAAGTTTGGACATATTAGTATTATTTGTACTTTGCAATGCGGTACACCGACCTAACCCATAGCTTTGTGGATGAAAAGTCCATCTGGCGAATGCGAAACACAAAATTAACCCAACTAAGAGACTTCTCTTTGAAAATGTAATATCCAAGTCTCAAATGCAATGGACACTGACTCCAACCCTTTGCGAACGTAATCCTTCCTATGAAAATAAGGACACCAGCTGCACTAATAGCTATGGGATTAGCTAATACCAAAACTCGAAACATTGTTAGAAAATTATCCATATGCCTCCAAAAATTGACCTATAGTATAAATCGATCACAAGAACATTAATTACTTGATAGAATCATTAAACACCCTTCAAAGGTAATTCTGACTAAATTTTAATGTAACACTCCAAAAGCTCTTAAGTTCAGATCAGATCTTGGAAAGCTTAGAATACTAAGTCCGTAGAAACTTCTATAATTTACGAATGCCATCTATGGGCCGTAAACAACACTACAGACCGTAGATGGGATCCATAGATCAGCTTCAGAGAATTTTGAATTAGGTTTGAGATTTATGAACCAGGATTATGGGACGTAAAACCTTTTTACGAGTCATAGATTGGTGCGTAAATCAAACTACTAAAGCTTGAAAACCAGCCTGAGTTTCATGAACCCAACCACGGACCATAAAACCTATTACCGATCATAGATAGGCTCGTGAATAAAACTTCAAAGACTATGTATTTTAGGCTATTTTCTACGGATAGAGATATATGACCCGTAAATGGAATCATGGACCATAGATTCCCTCGTGAAACCTGTCAATGTCCATTTTCTTTTAGGTTCATTTAGATATTTTCCCACTATTTTAATCTATATACTATATCGTTTTAACCAATTATCAGTGAAATTAACGAAAATAAGTCGACCCAAAATATCTCCATTCATGTACGAACCTCATAAATTAGATTCTTCTCATTCAAGGCTTCTTTCAAGCAAGAACTAGGGCTCTTCATCTTCAAGTCTTTGTTCAAGAATTTAAGCTAATATCTTCTTTTCAGGGATGTGAGATTTTATCAATGGTATCCTTTCACCCACTTATTCCTAAAAGCAACCTAATTTTCAATTTATATTCTACAAATCTTAGGGTTTTATGAGAAGCATGAATTCAATGATAGTTTTCATTCTTCATCATAAATGGATTAATTATGTGTTTTCAAATTATAGTTCAGTATTTCTAAACACTATTTTCATGAATCCTCAGAATGTAGATATTTGCATGTCGCATAACTGTGTTATTTCAGATGTATATCTCAGATTATTAGTTTTCATAATTTAGGAAGTTTTAGATAAAGTATCCTTTAATATTTAAAATTTGATCAATATTCATGAGCTACTAAGTATTTATCAACATCATTCAGTATTATTATATTATTACTATTTCAGTTTATGAACATTTTTTCCATTGGGAGTTTTACTTAATACCTAGTGAACCTAGGGATAAAGGCTCACTTGTTAGTTAAGGACTAAGACCTTTAGTAGCATTCCCTAATCCCTAAAGTCCATGTCACCATAGGATTATAATTGTCACCCATTAGACCAGGACTGACTCCTTAGTCTTTTACAAATATTATCTTATTGGTACTACCTTAGCTTATATCAACCTTTAGACCCCAATAATGTGGATTAGGCCCTTTTGGTACGGATTGTTCATCAAACTCTCAGTTGTATCTCACATGGTTATATCTTGGTTTATAGTATCTCCCATAGTTCAGTCCCATTTGTCGCATGACCTTGTAGTTAATTATATCAATTTCATTTATCTTTCAGTTGCATGTTTTACTACTTGGTCATTTCATCTTTACATGACATCTCGTACAACATTATTCAGTATGTCTAGATATTATTTTATCATGTATATCCCATAGACTAAATGCATACTCCCACACATTATTATTTCAACACTAAGACTATGGTAAGTACAATTTCCAATCGGCAGAACAGTAGTGTTGGTGAGTCCTCATCTTTTAAGGACAACATTTATCTTTATTTGAGTTCATTAGTCTTTTTTATTTTCAAACAACTACAGTTAGCTAAGGGCTTGTCCTAGCAAATCCTCATAATAGAGGTTTTTCAGACAGACAGATTTAGTATCAACTTTTATTGATATTTAGCTATTATTCTATTTAAGTAATTGAATTCTTATAGAGCATTTCAAATTTAGCTTCGACACCAGTATTTTCAATTATTTATGTTAAATCTTAGCGCCATGCTAGAGCATGGGTTAGCTTGGGATCATATGTATTTCTAAACATCGTGTTATGACTAGGGGATAATGTACTGTTGTGAAAAACTTCGTATTAGAGCATCAGGTTTAAAGTGTCCTCAGGTGTCTTAAAGTCGTGTTAAGTAGAGTCTTATGCATGGGTGTGAAAAACACAACATCAATGAATGATAGGTTATGAAACATTCTAGGAAATACTCACTTTTTTCATATTCTTATCATGTGATAGTGTCAACTCCAATCATCTCCCTTTTAATTCATGTTTTTCTCATTTTTAGAAGCATACCTTTGAAAATAGCTTAGGTTAGAAAGAACAAGAACGAGGACAAGCCAACACCACAAGCTCTTCTAAACCCTTTGAATGAGCAATTATTCATGATGAACTTAAGGCTGCATTCCAAGTGTTCGCTCAAGATAATCGGCAAATTATGGACCTAGCCAATCCAAATTGAAATACGACTACAGCTAGAGTTTTGGATTTCACTTGGATGAATCCTCCAGAATTCTATGGTTAAAAGGTGAAGGAATACCCACAAGAGTTTATTAAGGGCATCCAAAAGATTCTCTAATTATTGGTGCCACTTTAGTTGAGAGTTCAGACTTAACCGCTTACCAGCTATAATGAGTGGCTTGGATTTTGTACTAACAATGGAAGGAATATATGGTTGTTGATGGAGGCCCACTAGACTGGATAAGTTTAAGGTTGCATATTTGGACAGATTTTGTCCACTTTAGTTGAGGGAAGCTAAGATCCAGAAATTCATCAATCTGAAGTAAGGTAACAATACTGTGAAAGAGTACTCTCTGAAATTCACTCAGCTATCTAAATATGCTCTAACTATGGTGGCCAACTCTAGGGCCCATAAGAGTGAGTTTGTCTCCGGTGTTTCTAAAATAGTGGTGAAAGAGTATAGGAATACGATGTTGATTAATGAAATGGACATCTCCCAATTTATCACTAATGCTTAGTAAATTAAAGAATAAAAGATTAAGGAGAGTGCTAGCGATAAAAAGTGGGCTAGTACAGATAGTGTGGACTACTCAAAACAGAAACCAAGAAGTGGAAATCGGTCTTAGTTTCACTAGAGGTATTCTGGTCCAGCCTTATCATGTGCTAGTGCTCCAGTGCCTAAGTTAAGATAGGGGAACAAGGATAAGGTGCCACACTCTAAGTCACATGGTGGTATCACTAGTGGTCTCACTTTCTGACTTGTTAGAAGTGTGGTAAGAGTGCATGGCCAATAGTGGTGGCTACTTTTGTTGTGGTAAGACACGCCATAGATTTAGGGATTGCACAATAACCTCAGGTAGGGTCAAGGTTGTTTGTCAGTAGACTCAACCTAATATATTAGCAACTTGAGGAAGTCGTTCGACTCAGCAGGGCACCTCATAGAATACTAGTGGTAGATAATGCCAGAACAAGTTCTATGTTTTTTAGACTCAACAGGTTCAAGAGGATTTTCTTGATGTAGTCATCGTTATGTTACATGTCTTTCAATTTCATGTTTAAGTATTGTTAGATCGGGGAGCTACACTTTCTTTCATGACTCCGTATATTGCATTAAGTTTCAATATCAGTCCCGAAATCCTATCATAACTCTTTTTAATATCCACTCTTGTTGGTGAGTCAATCTTCGCTAAATTGGTATACAAAATTGCATAATTTCAGGTTTTTAGAAATTCATTACAGTTGATCTAGTGTAGTTACTTTGTATGTTTAATATACTTGTATATTATTTTTATCTCCTCCTCAAATTGAAAAAATATATTCATTTGAGACCTACACATGTGGATTTCGAAAGATACCTAACACTTTCCTTTTGGAATAACTTAAACCCCCTACCTAGAATATATAGGTTTCATAGACATTTCTTTTTTATTTCATTTATTCATTGGTTTTCATAGTTTTTCCTAAAATAAGGCGGCGACTCCCTTCCCCTTAATACTTTTAAAGTTCTGTTCATCCTTATAAAATTATTTATTTATTGTGAGTCACCACGACGTTGCGCCCTCTCAAGAAATGTCAACAGAATGGTGAATCCACTGGGGATATAAAGGTTATAACCATTATGAGTTCATTTTTTCAAATTGAGAAGGCTATTCTTTTATTGTGTTATTCATTATTTTGTATATTTAGTCAATTATTTGCATATTATACTCATTATTTATTCATTGTTTGTTATACATAATGTATCATGGCATAATTTTCACTAAACGGCAAATAGAATGCATTAGGACAAGGACGGTTACGTGGTTATCCGTGACCTTTCTTCAGAAAAACACCCTATTTTTTAGTAGTAAACGGGTAGTTGGTTCGTTGTCGAACAAGGTTGTTTATTGTCTCTACCCCGGAGATTGTCCAACTCAGTTCACCGGTCCACTTTCAAATAACGCCTACTCTTAGTCATCTCTCATTAGAGCATTCATAGTTTGAGTTCATCTTCATTCAAGTTGCAATCTGTTGGAACTACGTTTGACCTGATTCTTGCTTCAACGGGATACGTAGGCGCCACAACAGCTTGGTCATGTTCCCCGTAAGTTTTCCATTATTTCAAATTAAACTGGGGAATTGTTTTTTAAAAGATCTCCAAAATTTTCACAAAGGAGACAGTTGCTACAAATTGAATACTGAAAGGTTCTTAAAAGTTAAAACAGGGGTAAAAGTTTTAAAGAATTCCCTCATAAATTTCACCAAGTTTGTACTCAGACCCCATATATATGAGGCATCACTCTGAATTATTTTATTTGTTTTAATTTTTGTACATGATGTTATATTCATTATATGTCTTGATTTTATTTCTCTTATATTTTATTTTTTTAAATTGTTTGATATTTTTAAAGTTTGGGTGGTCTGTATTTCAATGTGACTCATTAATTTTTTATTTTTGTTACTTTCTTTTTAATAATAATAAATATTTTTTGTTAAATTTGGGTGGTCCACCCTTCAATGTGACTCATTGATTTCTTCATTCTTGTTAAGTTTTCTTTAAATATTAAAAAAATAAATTGTTAAATTTGGGTTACCCGTCATTCAATGTGGCTCATTGATTTTAATTCTGTTTATTTTTCTTTCAAAAAATATGTTTTATATCATATCTGAACGAACTACGCAAACTTGATGTTTATAATTTTGAAATTATTTTTTGACTTGGTTGGTGCCAACACAATGTCAGAGTACATATGTAAAAATAATTGAATCAATGGAGAAGATTGACCTCTTATTAAGCCATCGATTCTTTTGGTACCTCTCATTCATACTTTTGTTACACTTGAAAATATTTTTTTGCATTCATTCAATATTAGAAAAAACCTTGATTCATTATTTCATGTGCATTGTGTGGTGAGTTTTGAATTAAATTCAATTGTGTTGCATTGTTGTTGGAGGAATTGACACAAAGGCACAATTGCTACATAGAATTAGCAATTTATAGCCCAATTTTATTTAGCAATTAATAGTCCAAAAAAAAAAAAATAGCATATATTAGCCCAAAAGTAAATTAACTGTATTTTTATAGATTTACTTTTTTACCATCTTACAACCAATTGGCAATAAATAGAAGACGTGGGATTGTTTTATGATTTTAATACCTATAACTAAGGAAGTTAGCATTTCAGTTTCCTTAAATTTCTAAACCCAACTCCATTATTAGTATTTCTTTTTTTTTAATAAAAAACAACATAGAGCAAATAAGAGCATCAAGATATAAATGGCACCTTTGATTGTTTTGCTTCATTATAATTGAGAATGGGATAGTAATAATAATTTTGTAGATTGTTCCATAGAAACGGTGGTTATCAATACGGATATTGATTTCAAATCCTTTATATGTTGATACTTCTATTAATTCTTTTGAATTTCATTATAAAATCGACGTTCAATATCGATGTTGAAACCAAACAATATAGAATTTTGAGTATACATACAATTGAAGAAAGAATAGGAAACTTTCAAATACTATCCATGATGTATAACTTGAAAAGTTATTGGCATACATTATACACTTTCAAGTGCTAAATTTGAAGATGGAATTGTCAATACCAATTTGATTGCTATTGGTGTCAACAACACAAACACTTTATATTTTATTGGTTACAATCATATGATTGTCTGAGAGACTGAATTTTAATGAATGCAATATTATTGCTTGTGTTACTAAAACTATACTAACAGAATGTCAAGTTTACAAGAAATTTCTCTCTCTAATATCTATGGTAAAAATAATTATGCTATTCGAATGATGTTTCAATTTAAGGTGAGAAATTTAAATACGTCAAGGTATTATCAATTAAAAAAACAATTATGTATACATTATGCATTCTCTAAAATAAATGATGTATATACTTATGTAACGCATTTATTAAGCTAATGTATTCAATCAGTTCAGTATGAATCCATAATGTTTCACTCAAAGAATATTTATGAATACATTATAAATTTATGTATACATTGTTAATTGTGTATACATAAAAATATTGTGTATTCATTCAATTAGTTTATGTATACAATTAAACGTATGGTTTCTACTGCAATGTATACACATTTATGTATACATTAAATATGACTAATTCGTGTATTGATTCAATTAGTAGTTGTATACATTAAATTGAATGACTTTATACCAATGTATACACAATCATGTATACAAATATTATGTGTTAAATATTACTAATTCAAACCAAATGGCATTACTAATAAAAAATACTTTCTTTTGTAAAAAATGTATAGAATTGTAGTAAATAAAATTCTGTAAACAGATTCTACATTCAAGTTACACACTGTTTTGTACTTATACCACCCAAAAAAAATCTATGAAATTAAGATTTATTTTTTCAAAAGACTCATGAGATTCCTTTTACCCATGAAAATAAATATAAAAAATAAACACATTATAATCTCAATTTTTGCCCAATTAAATTGAAATCCTCAATTCCACAATATAAAATTCATATAGTTTTGGAAATGACAAATTATATATATATATATATATATATATATATATATATATATATATATATATATATGATAGAGCAAATATAGTCAAGAACAATGAAAAGAAATGATTTAGTATATGAACATAAATATGGAAGAGAAAATTTAAGCAAATACAGATTATATGCATGTGTGAAGAATTTGTAAGAAGATAAAAAAAAAAGGTAAAAAGAAATGTTGAAAGAACCATTATTAACAAAGAATTGTTTAAAATAAGAAATGAGAAGAAGAAAGAATCAAATTTTAACTTTTCAATAAATAAAGGATCGGTGAAAGAAAAAACATGTCTTGAGAAAATTTTGGAGAAAATTAGGGAATAAAATAACTTTTTAGAAGAAAAAAAAACCCCAGTTTCGAGTAAAAGAAAATATGGTTAATAAATGCCAAATAGATTTTCAAAAATCTTTGTTTTGCTAAAAGATTATAAATGGGCTATTTATTGCCAATTTTAACTATAACATGTCATGCTATGCCAATTTTTCTTGTTGATGTAGAACTAGCCTTAAATATTTGTTGAGGCGAAATCTTGAGTGATGTTTGATTTGAAAAATGATTTTAGGGCATCTTTGACCCGCTTGTGCCTTTCAAAGCCCACCAAATAATATTAATTCTAGTATGTCCCACTTTGAGCGTTAAGTCTTTTCTTTTACAACCACATTTTAGTCTATACCCTTTTTGAGTGTTTATACACACTATCTCTCTTTTGGCTTGACTTTGTTGAGCGCACTGAAGATGTGCAATATTACAAAAGAAGATTCAAAGTTCAACTTTGTCAAAGACAAAAGTTACAAAGTTCTTGAAAGTCAAAAATACAAAAATAACTTCAAAATAAAGTAGAAAGAGTTGAAAATTCTCGACAAGTTCAAACAAGGCGAATTTCAATAAAAGAAGAAGATTACTCCAAACAAT
Source organism: Solanum commersonii (assembly GCA_029007595.1). Lineage (NCBI taxonomy): Eukaryota > Viridiplantae > Streptophyta > Magnoliopsida > Solanales > Solanaceae > Solanum > Solanum commersonii. The sequence continues at coordinate 474,031 of JAJTWQ010000227.1, read as the reverse complement.
CAGGAGAAACTTCAAAAGATGATGAGAAGGGAAAAATTTCAGACAAGCAAAGCTTCAAAAGAAGTCAAAAAGTACAAAAAGAAGGGACAACAAAGAGGATCAAACTTTAAAAGTAAAGCAAACGTTGAAAACACACATTTAGTGCAATGCTCAAGAAGGGATTAAGTCACTTTTTTCCCAAATGAATATCCTACTTGTACCAAAGCCTATATTACAAGCCATTTACAAGCCCTGCATGATTTCAGTTCAAATGTTCTCGCATTAGTGAAAATTTACATGGAGGCCAAGCCTATGGTATCACAAATACATGGATTGAATATTTTTTTGAGTGTGAATAAATTTTGCGAATTGTCTTCAAATCCAAACACTTAAATGTATGCAAGTTAGAATTTTCTTTGTGGTGAGGGCACTTGAAACATGATGTTTTATCTATTTCAAAACCTTTGTTTGAAGCAAGATGAACAAATGTTGTCGTTACTTAAGTGTATATGAGGTACTACTTGAATCCGTATGGATTCCCTCGAAGTTAATCTTAGTTGAAAGAAAAAGAATTGTGAGAATTTTTTGTGAAATATTATTGTTAGTGCTAACCAAGTTAAAATATGTTTCATTGTTCAAAAAATAAAAATGGGTTCACACCCACTTTTCAGTACTTATTCAAACCAATTTTGTGGACCGTTTCATTGTCGATACTTGTCCAAAGTAACTTTGTAGATTGTTTCGTAGTTAAAATTGTATTTTGGGTCGTCATATCCTTCAAAATGACATTTTTTTTTATCTTTGGGTCTTCATACCCTTCAAAATGACATTTTTTAAAAACTTATTTTTATTCCGATAACATGATGCTTTTTAAAATTTCTTTGTCATACCATTCAAAATGACACTTTATTTTGTTATTCCATTCACATTGACATTTTTGCTTATACTCATGATGTTATTATGTTTGAAATGTTGCATTAGTTAATCACCTTGTTCAGTGTTCATTGTTATTTGAGGCCATGTTTGCATAATTTATGTTGCACTTATGTTACATTTATTACTAACATTGTTATCATAGATTTTTGTGGTACACCATTCATATCATATTAAAATTGGGTCGTCTTCCTTTCAAGAGACACATTGAGTTGTCACATTGTTGAAAGTGACATGTTATATTCAAATTGGGTTGTCTTCCTTTCACGAGACAGGTTGGGTTGTCACCTCCCTTCAAGTGATATGTTATATTCAAATTGGGTTGTCTTCCTTTCAAGAGTCACATTGTGTTGTCACCTTCATTCAAGTGACATGTTACATTCAAATTGGGTTGTTCGCCTGTAAAAGAGACACATTGGGTTGTCACTCGTTCAAAGTGACATATTATATTCAAATTAAGTTGTCTGTCTTTCAAGAGAAACGTTGGGTTGTCACCTCCTTTCAAGTGACATGTTGCTTTCAAATTGGGCCATCTGCCTTTCAAAGAGAGACATTGGGTTGTCACCTCGTTAAAAGTGGCATGTTATATTCGAATCGAGTTGTTCGCCTTTCAAAGAGACATGATGATTTTTCACATCATTTCAAGTGACATATTAAGTTCAGGATTTGGTTGTCATCTCCCTTCAAGTGACATGTTAAATTCAATTTGGGTGTTCTTCTTTTCAAAAGACACGTTGGGTTGTCATCTCCCTTCAAGTGACTTATCATGTTCAAATTAGGTCATCTATCAACCACTAAACACATTGGGTTGCAACCTCGTTCAAAGTGACATGTTATATTCAAATTGGGTCGTCCACCTTTCAAAGAGACATGATGGGTTGTCACATCCCTTCAAGTGACATATTAAGTTCAAAATTCATTTATCATATGTTTTTTGCTTTTCAAGAGACAAGTGAAGTTGTCATCTCGTTCAAAGTGACATATTATTCGCATCATCCTTTTTTCAAAGAGGTACAGTACATTCATTGTGCAATTTTGAAAGTAACATCAAAGGTATGTGAATATTTTTTCAGTTTATGATCAATCCTTACGTTTTGTTTATTATTTTCAACCCCGTTGACGGATGTAGAGTATTGTTCAAAATCTTAACTAACGTCTCATATTGTTTTGTTCGAACTTTATCAAACCAAATTTGGGTTCATCAACTTTGTTTGACCAGGATCTCTTTCATCGATCCTAATCAAACGAAGGGGCAAGTTGCTGACACCAAATTTTGTTAAAATTAATATTGTTAAGTATTTTATTCGTTAAATGGTTTGAATGCAATTTTAATGCAATTTGTTGATAATGATCCTTATTTGTCAAAATATTATGATTTTTATCGGTCAATTCTGTTTATATTATTTTTGTGACAGTGATTGAATATATTTAAATATTTGTTCGGTTTGATTAAATCATTATATTTGTTAAATTGCATTTTTTATGTCATTGGTTACATTTTTTATATTCATTTTATTTGTTAGTAGTCATTTTGATATTTTTGCGCAATCTAGAAATTTATTCAAATATGAATAAGATCACATACACAAATATTTTATTAATCAGTGATTTTGGTCCATGATTTTAAGATAATGATATTGTACTATTGGTGATTTTGGTCCACAGTTTTAAGATAATGGTATTTCACTATTGATGATTTTCAATTTCCTATTGAAGCAATAGTTTGATCGTTAAGTTAGTAATTATGGATAAGATTTTAGGGATTATTTTTGGATTTGTTACCCTTCAAAAATTTCTCTTTTACTGTTCCTCATTTTTTTCTCGGCAGTTCTGTCGGAATTCGGCGAGTTCACCACCAACCCCCCCCCCCCTTTTCTCCATTATTTCCAATGAGCATCACCCACGAAGCTAACGACCTCACCTTCTCCGACTACCCTTCAACCCACTTCACCACCAGAACCCCATCTTCTCCAGCAAACACCATCGAAACGACCTCTTCCACACAACAAATGAACCACCAGTAGCTCGCCTCCAAGCTCCGGTAGACCCAAAACCACCTCTCTCCTCTCCTCCACAGACTAGAACCCAACCGGAAAAACCACCCAAACCCGGCCTAACCAACGAGTTTGTCGCAGCCCATCGCTCCCCCAGTGAGCTCGTGGCTCACCAACAAACACCAAATAGAGCCCAAACAACCCAGAAGATAGAGCAACCACTACACTCTTCTTCTTTAGCTACAACAAAGCCAACAAAACCCCAAACCCACTTCTGTCCAACCGCCTAAAACCTCACCTGAAACAGCCAACAACAACGACATTTATGGTGAACAACAACAACCACGTGAACCAGCAGCCATGGAGCTTCGGCAACACGCGGCTAACGAGTCGAAGCTCCACCACGTTGCTGCAGCTTGCCTTCTCAGGCGAAACAACGAACTCCGACGGAATCTTTCTTCCAAATCTGACCGGACTCATTATTTTTCGGTAACCACACTTATTGCCTCTCTTTGTTTATTTCTATTGATTATTATGTATCTCTTTTGAGTTAACTAGATAATTTAAGGCCCGTCAATATAATTTCACATATTTTTTTGAAAAATTACATAAATTCACAACTTAAGATATTATAATCCTCTCTTGGATACATTTCTATTTTCTCTTGAATACATGAGGGCTAGACATAATATGGTTTAAATCGAAAAAATTGACCGAACCAGTTTTTTTAAAATTTTGGTTTCGGTTTTTTAGTTATTTCGATCGATTTTGATTTCGGTTTCAGTTTCCAATATTTAAGTTTTTTGGTTCGATTTTCAGTTATTAGCTAAAAAAATTGGTTAATCAAAAAAATCAAAATTATATGTACCCTTAATTAAATGTGAGCCCAGGCCCAGTCAACCCATATTCCAATCAGAAATCCCTAAATTGATTTCCCTAACACAAACCACTGTAAGTCATAACTCTTATCTCTCAACTCTCGTTAGTCGTCTCGTCTCGTCTCAGTTATGACTTACGCCGCATCTCGTCTCTCAACTCTCATCTCTCAGCTCGTCGTCCATCGTCTCTTAAGTCTCAGGCCAGCTGCTGCTCCTAGCTCCTCGCTGAGTGCTCGCGCCTCGCAACCTGCAATTGCTCAGTGCTCGCGACTCGAAAGTCAAAGGTCGATGCTCACTAGCCAGTGGCCACTGCTCATCGCGTCTTAAGTATTAATTTCATCTAGAAATCCTTATATATGTTATATTCAATTTCAAATACGATATGAGTAGTAAGTATTGAGGGGTGTGCTTGTAAGTTGTAATTGTCATACCCTGTAAATGTAAGCATGTAACAACATATATTTAATTCGTTATAGCCAGCAATGGATGTTGGCCATGAAACTCCGATGATGTTTGCTTATAATAGAAACATAATTCTGCTTCAAAATTTTCAATATGTTAACAATACTGGGTGTCTTAACAGATATGATAATCTCCAGTTTGAAATGTTTAGCCGATCTTGAAGATAGATACATATAGATTAGTCGTGAATGGTTCATTTGTTTGTATATATTGTTAGTATCCCCAGTTATAAAGAGGAGTGTCCAGTTCTGGGGATATGCAAAAGAATATGACCATTTCTGAAGCCACCATTTTTCGGATTAGAAAATATTATCTTTATTTTTAATCCGTCATAGTTTTCATATGTTTTTTCATCTATTGCGTATTCTTCTTTATTCATTTATAGATTATGTTGAAGTTTATATTCTAAACTTTCTATTTGTCTTTCTAGATTAAAAAAAATAGTTTTTCTCTGTACTATTATTGATTTTTTACAAATTTCTGCGAATATGTTATTATTAAGTCTATTTTGCCTATGTTATAATATTTGTCTTTTCGCTATAATTATTTCAGTAAGTTTTTCTTTATATTCATTATTCTCGTTATTCATTGTATCTTTAAATATTGAATATATTTATATTACATTTTAGATATATTATTTATTAATTGATCTAATTTTTTGTTATCAATTTTTATGATATTCAATTGTTTATATTTCGGATATAATTTGTTTAATTTTCTTCTTATTTTTCTTAACTTTCTACTAGTATGTTTCTCACCATGTTTCTTATTATCCATAGCTCTGATAATAAGAAACATACTAGTAGAAGGTTAAGAAAAATAAGAAGAAAATTAAACAAATTATAGTTGGAATATAAACAACTTAATATCACAAAAATGGATAACGAAAAATTAAATCAATTAATAGATAATATATCTAAAGTAGAATATAAATATATTCAATATTTAAAATTACAATGAATAACGAGAATAGCGAATATAGACAAAAACTTAATGAAATAATTATAGCAAAACCATTTTTCGATGCGAAATTCATTTTACTGGTAAGTGAGGAATTGGTAGTTGGTGAATTCATATTCTTGGTAGTATGGTAGGTGAGTAATTTATTTGAAAGATTTTATTTTTTGCTAACTGTCTTAATCTTGATATTTCCTTAATATTATTTTTTTGGGGTGCTGAATTAATGGTAAAATGTAATAATATTTATTATAATATTCTTTCGATAGTTGTTTTAATCTAAATATTTCATTAATATTATTTATGATATATTCTAGATATAACATATCTTGGGTTCTTTGGTACATATATAATTTTTTCTCCATTAATTGTTCTAATAGTTTTATATCTTTCATAGATTCTGTCCAATATTGTAAATATTCGTAGTTCATCTTAGTGTGAATTTATTTCTAAATCATACCATTCTATTTTTTCGTAGTCTAAATCATGTAGGTCTATTTCATATCATTGTTGGTTCAATATATCTTCTGATTCGTTATCATTAAATATGTTTTCCCATATGATTCTTCTTAATTCAATTATTTTTATATCTTTAAGTATAAATAAGATTAAAGTTTCATAATTTTTTATCATTTCATCATGAACGTATGTAGTCATGTTCTTTATCATGCAGGTTCTTTATTTCAAATTATTCCTTCCTATCATATTCATAATTGATTAAATTCATATTAAATTATTATGAACTAGATTATCTTTATCATGTTTTTCTGTCACTACTAGCATCGTACTTTAGCGGATACTTCCTTCTTATCAGCGCCTCAACTTTGTTTACTCCTCTAAACGGCTTTCCTCGCCTACCGATTTCAACATTAGGATGGCATAGTATAGAAGTTTTCTCCCTGTTTTCAGTGTGCTAATAAACTAGAAATCATGATTCAAATAATTCTAATACATAATAACTAATATAAATTTATTCAATCATATATATGATATTCAGGAATATATGAAATTAGTTCTGCATATTTTTTGAACAATATACCTTTGCTTCTTGCTTAGCCATGCTATTTGAAATATCTGATTGGATTTCAGATTTATCCATTAACTTTCAAGTATTTAGTACCTTGAGAGAGTTTTTTAAATGAGAGTTTTATCTATTAGGCATTGTCTGCCTTTTCATTTGCATATGCCTTCCTTTATATAGAAAGGATTTGCTACTTTACAACCTTTCACAATACTACACGTACATGCTACTTAATAATGTACCTATATAGTATAATAATGTGTCTAATAATATAGTATGACACATCTACTTATGACACACCATACCTACTTTATAACTACTTTACATCTTTTTACTATTCTTACTTTACACATGTCTACTACTATTTCTAATAAGTTAAATAACTTTATGACTTTTACGTCTTTGCAATAATACGTAGATGACTTTAGCTTTCTTGGTTTCTTTTTCTTTTATCTTTTTTCATGCTTATCTCTTTCCATGCTTATCTCCTTTTTCCATTTGAATTATTCTAGATGGACATCTGGTATCACATTATCTTCTCCATTGCATTTTGAACATATGTAATTTGGATATTTGTGTCAAATTAACTTGCAATATCTGGTTAATAACTCTGCCAAAATAAATCCTGTTTTTAGTGCCGTGTTGTAGGTCGTTCTTCTGGCTTAAGTAATGATAAAATCCATATTTGCCTTCCTTAGCTCCCTTGAATTGGAATAAATCATTAATTGATCTCTTGCATAATAGATCCATATAGCGTTTTCGTTTAAATAATTATTTGCTAGTTCTTGTATAATGGTTGATATACCAATTATTCTCTTATTGGCATTAAAACTGGGTATCTCATTTTTTTGTATCTTTGGTTGCTATTCGATATCTTTCGGTATTATCATATCTTTTGTTAGTCCTATCTTTACCACTTGTATCAGAGGTTTTATTTCCTCGTATAATATTTCTGGTGTTGCCGTATAAAATTTTACATAGAATAAATTTTCCTTAGTAACTCTCTTATATGTAATAAATGCTTTATGTAGTTTCGATATTCCACTTAGTTCCTCTCCGTCATATGTATATATTGTATTTAATAGTCCATAGTTATAACATGTCCTTACTAAGTTGGAGTTAGTTTTCGGTTGTGCAATCAGTTTATTATAACCTTATAATTTTTGGGTTAAATAATCCTGGTTGGATTCTTGGGTTGTAGTAGATCTGGGTTTAAGGTTTAAAAATGTTTGGATTTTGTATATATTTTCTATATAGGTTTGCGTAATATGGTTATATGCTATTTTGTCATGGTGTAGGTTATCCGTGTATGTAGAAGTTTGTGGTTCTATAGTTAATGTATTTTTTGGTGTTAGCCTCGGGGTAAATGATTTTTTGAATAACTGGTTTAAGTTTGAATTCTTATGTTTTTCACTAACTCGTTGGCTTGTACCTGCAGCTGTATTTAAACAAATGTTATGGGTTTTTAGGTGTTTTCCAACGTCACCTTTTAGCTGTGGATTTTTTCTGTCTTCCGATCGACATAGCTCCGCATTTTTATAGTCATGCTGCTGACTTATACTAGCTTTAGACTTCAGATTATCTTCATTAGTCTTTAGCTTTTGTATCTCGTTGTCCATACTATCCACTTTTGTACAAAGTGTAATAATAGCTTTGAGTATCTTTTCAATCGTATCTTCTTCCTCGCCTCGCCCGAGTAGCTTTGTCGTGATAGATAATCTGCAATAACATTCTTATCAGTTTTTATTACTTCAATTGTAAATGTAAAATTTAATATATTTAATATCAATCTCCCTATTTCTTTTGTTGTTATCGAATCTTGTATTTTTCTTGTTAGCCACCATTTTACTTGTGTATTATATGTTTTTATAATAAATTCGTTATATACAATATATGATTCAAATGATAATAAACATTTATATACCGAGTATAATTCTTTTCTATTTATTTCCCATCTTATTTATACATTAGTAAATGTTCCTGAATAATATCTAGAATGATGTTCTATTTTTTCTTCTCCATATCTATATTTTAATACTCCTCCATAACTTTTTTCACTGGCGTCTGATTCTACTATATAAGTAAATTTTTTATTTTCATCCGGAAAATATAGTTTAGGTAGGTTCTTACATAATAATTTTATTTTTTTTATTTGTGTTTGGTTTGTCTTATCAAACTGGTATTCTACATCTTTCTTTAATTTTTGTTGTAATGATTTTAAATTCTCTGCTAATTTTGGTATGTATTCTCTTACTTTTACTAGTCCTAGAAATGATTATAATTTCTTTTTTATATCTAGCTGTTCATTTGAGTTAATTATTTTTTATACTACATGCGTTTGCATTTTTATTTCATTTTTATCTATTTGTATTCCTAAGAATTCTATTTAGTTTTTCATTATGTCTGCTTTTTTTTTACTTAGACTTATGCATGAACATTTTATAATATATATGAATTTGTCTAATAATCTTATGTGTTCATCTTATGCCTGAATATTCTATAATATATATGAATTTTTCTAATAATCTTATGTGTTCATCTTGAGTTTTAGAATATAGTAATATATCATCAATATATATACTACACAATTTTCTAATTGTTTAAAGTAGTTATCCATAAAGTGTTGATATCTACCTGGTGCATTTTTATATCCAATGGCAATACATTTCATTCATAGAATCCTTGTAGTACAGTGAATGTTGTTAGTTTTTTAGATTCTTCTTCTAGTTTTAAGTGATAAAATCCTGATTTACAATCAAATTTGCTAAAATAATTATATTCTTGTATTTGTCTTATCTTTAGTATTTTATTTGGTATCGAATAATTATATGTTTTAATTTTTGCATTTAAATTCCTATAATCTATAACCATTCTTCTTTTTCCTCTTTTTTGTTCACTATGTTTATTTACGATAAATGCCGGGCTTGTGTGCTTACTATTGCTTTTTTGTATATATATCCTTTTTCTAGTAATTCATTTATATGTATCTTAAATTCGGTTAAATCATTAAAATTATACTTTAATGGTTTTTGGGTTATTATGCTATTATTATCAATTAGCTCAATTTTAGCGGAGAGGGTGACTTAATTTCACTCTTTATCATCCCTTACTACTCCCCAATTCCCATCAAGTGTTGTCTTATTTCCCAAGCCACTGCTCAATCCTCCTTTTCTGATTGATTGAAAGTAGCAAGGAAAGACAAGCAAAAACTTTGTTGGCTCAAGAAGCAACTGAGGAGAGAGAAAGTTACTTTTGTTTTATGTTTCTCCCATTCTTGTAAAGGATCCTCACTATATAATAATTCTAACTTATCTTGAATTATTTTTATTTTATCTATAGAGAATATAATTAATTCTATTTTAGGGTCTTCTTCTTTTATATTTTTTTATTTTTGTGTAATTTTTTCGCTTCCTTTTATCCATTCTGTTATTTTTCATTTTTTGTTATTTACTCTTTTTGCTCCTATTTTTTGTTTACACGGTGTTGTGAACCACCAATGTGTTTTTGTTATTATATGTGGGTATAATTTTTCTAAAATTGGCATCCCTAATAGCATATCTTTTGTAGTCAATTCAAAGTTATATATTTCATCTATAGTTAATGTAACACCCCGTATCCAAAAATAGAGATTTTAGATTTCTGGTGTTACAGGTGGGACTTACGGACACCATCCACGGACCATAGATGGACTTACAGTCCGTCCTGCAGGTTCGTGGTTCGTGACAGAAAACTTCTCCAGAACTCAGTCAGAAAATTTGGCTAACTGTTGACCCACGACCGGACTTACGGTTCGTAGGTCAGGTCACGGATCGTAGTTCGTGTCCGTGGATCAATGCCCCAAAAGCCCAGCTTCAGTCCCGATTGACGGTGGACCAGCACAGACCGTCAATCGATCCACGGTCCGTAGGTCTGATCGTAGATGAGAATCAGCAACCAGTTAACTGAAAATTCTGATGAGTCAACTTCAGATGGTCATAACTTTTAGCACAAAATGAATTGTGTGTCCCATTACCTATGATATGATATATAATTGAATTATCTTTCCAACGCCACCGAGTTTCCTAAATTTCGACCTTTGAGTAAAAAGTTATGCCTGTTTTAGTGAAGCCCTGTCGGGCAGAATCGATCGATGGACCCAATCTATGAACCGTCGATTAAATGACAGCCCGTCAGTCCATTCCGTCAATCACTCCGACAGCAGTTATTTTAGGGGTCTTTTGGTCTTTTCCTATTTCGTTTAACCCCTTAGATACGTCTTTTAAATCCTAAATCATGAGGTTTTAGTCAGTTTAAGCCTAGAAACATAACTAGAACTTACCTTAGTCAAAATCATTAATCAAATTTAGAAAATTAGAAGCAAGAGAGGAGAAAAAGGTCAAGAACCCTAGTTCAAGAACGCAGCAAGGTTCCATCAGTTCCAGCCCCGAAATTGAAAGATTTCTCCGTGGAATTCGTCACCAGGTATGTGGGATTTCACTAATAGGTTCTTTTCGCCCATTAGGTCCCTAGAATTCAGTCAGATTATTGATTCCATGATTATGAACAGACCTAGGGTTTCTAGAATTACAGTAGATCATCATGAATTAGTTATTTAAATGTTCCAAATCAGATTATCATGTTATTGCTCAGTTTATCGCATGAATTTCAAACCCTAGCTATGTATTTCTTTAGTTCTTGAATTACACATGCTAGGTCGGATATTTCGTATTCGGTTTTACATGCCTCGGTTTATGAATGCATCATTATCGATTAATTGTTGCATTCTCGGTTGCATGTTCAGTTTCGAGCTATCTAGTATTTACGTAAATTCTGTCATAACCAGTTAACCACTTAATTCATTGGGAGTAGCATAATACCGAGTTGGACTAGGGTTCAGCGTACCCATATAGTCCCAGAACTACGAGCCATGTAGGTGTAAGTCCCCTCTGTGGGCAACATCAATTTAGTGATCACGCTAACATGCCTCTATACCTCTGGCAGGGTATATTAGGTCCTCTCGATGGGGCGTATACATCGGACTCCACATTTAGTTCATGTGGTTTTATGTCGGTTATTAGTAGCTCCCCCAGTTCAGTCAGACTTTATTGCATTAACCATATTTCAGTACAGTCAGTATTCAGTATCAGCATGTTATAAATTTGGTCATTGCATTCAGTTAGCTCCGGTATTCGCATATTCGTATCTATATCATGTTCGATTAGTTCATTGCTTTATTGCTTTGTTCGGTTATATGTTATTTCAGCTTTACTCTATCCCGCATGCTCGCACCTCTCAAGTGCGACGCATACGTGCGCTACATCTTCTCGTGATGTAGGTTCGGGTTCTCGGCATCCGAGATCACGCTTAGATCTATTCCCGATCTTCAGTTCAGCAACATCAGTGGTGAGTCTTCATTCTTCGAGGACTAGTGACATGTTTGTCTTTATCGCTTTTAGTCTTTAGTTTCAGTTTTGCTAGATCTAGTTGGGGCATGTCCCAACATTTCTAATCAGTTTAGAGGCTTATTTTAGACATAGTTAGATTTAGCTTAGTATTTTGAGTTTGATATTCCTTTTGTATTAAACTCTCAAATTTGATATATATTCAGTTATAGTATATGGGTATTCCCCATCTCTTCAGTTTATTTATGATTTAGCTTCCGCATCAGTTTATTTTCTTTAGTATGCTCATGATCATGCCAGCAGGGTTAGCTTGGGATCACTTGTGGTCCTAGGTCCCGTGTCCGCGTCTCGGGGGTAGCTCGGGGCGTGACAGTTAATATCTTATCCCATATTTGTATTTTTATATTTTTTGTCTTATATGTGATCATGCTTCCTTCATTATTAAATCCTGTTACTACTATCGGTGTTTTTAATTTTTCCCACTTATCTTCTGGTAAACAATTGTATTTACATATATTAGCTTCTGTTCCCGTATCTATCATTGGTGTATAATATCTATTGTAATATCTGTCTACTATTATCTTTGCAAGTATATATATTTTCATATTTTTATCATACTAAAGTCCTTTTTATTATTACTCTTTTATTTTCATAATTTATTATTAACTGTTTGTCTTCTAGATTATATGATTTTACTTGTTCTAGCCATTTTATTCCTAAAGTGATATTTTCATCTCCTTGATATATTTTAAATTTTATTACTATTGGTACGCATTATTTCCTTTTCTGTAGTTTCTTCGGTATACATTAATGCTTTTGGTAGTTTGGGGCATAATTGTTCAGTAGTTATTATTTCATCTTCCGTCACTATTCTCTTATAATATAGTTTTCTTCTAGTCTTGTATTTATTAATATTAAATATTTTCGTTGTTCTATTATTCCCGTTATGTAGTAATGATGTGGTTTTATTTCTTGTTCTATTGATTTTTGTGGGATTTTATCTATTCTTCTTGAGGTACTCATTTTTTATGATATTTGGGATATCTCATTGTTTATTATTTTCGATGTACTTAGTCTTTCTTTTACTATTTCTAAATCTTATTCTATATCAATTTCATTATAACTATAATCATTATTATCTATGACTGTAACTATCCTTTCAAAGGGGTCTTCTATTTTTATTTTATCTATTTTATTTTTTGCTGTTATTTTAAGTTTTGTTGTTAGAACATATAAGTTTTTACATCTAGCTGTAAATATTTTACTTTCCGGGGCTAGTTCTATTCCTGACATTCTCCAATATAATACTAGTGATTTATCTATGTTCCTGTCATTTATTGCTACTAAGTAGTTAGCACTTATTATAAATTTAAATTTTTGGTATATGAGGTTACCTTTTACTGCACTTATTATACTTTTTTCTATAGGTTGTACGATTCTATCATCCGCTAAGTATATTTCTATGGGTGTATCTATTCCTTCTCTAAAACAAGTTTTTATTAATATTTTCGTTCCTCCTAAATGTACATATTTAATTAGATTTTTAGCCTTAATATCTTGTATTTCTTTATTTATTATTCGTTTGTTTATTATTGGTATTTTAGCCTTTTCTTTGGTGTATTTGCAATCTATGATATGTTCTCTTTGACTTACTACATAATATTCTTATTTTTGTCGTTTAAACCAGTTTCTTATTGTTGGTATTTCGAATATTTTTGCTATGCTTAGATCTAATTCTTTTCCTTTTATTTGTTCAAATATATTATTATCAAATATTATTTTTTGTTCTACCGATTCTTCATCTTGATATATTTCTTTAGTTATTATTTGTATATTTATTTCAGTCATTTATATTGTTTTCATTATTTGATTCTATTAATGAATTCTTTTCCATTTCGTCTGTTTTGTTTTCTGATAATTCATATACGCTATCTTCACTTTCTAATTCATAATTTACGTATTCTATTTGTGTATATTTTTTATTGTCTATTATTATTTCTGATATTTGTCTTTTCTTTGGATTTTTAGGTAATTTACAATCTCTAGCTATATGTCCTAATTTTCCACAATTATAACAAGTACATTCCGTTAGTTTTCTTTTTGGTCTATATGGTCTTTTGATTTTGTAGTTTTTTACATAGTATCTTCTTCTTGGTTTTTTATATTTATATTTTGATCTGTATTTTTTATTATATTTCTTTCTATTTTTATAATACATATCCCTACAACCAAATTGAGGTGCTGTTTTATTTTTGCAACATGCCAAGTTTTTTACTAATATTTTTTCCATTTTTATTTCTTCTTTATGTTTTTCACATAGTTCCATAAACAATCGTTGCAAGAATTTCATTCTAGCTCCTAAGGTATCTGTTAATTTTGATTTATTCCAACTTTTTATTACTTTTGAATTAAAAGGTTCTGGTTATTTTGTAAAATATAATTTTCTTATTTCTTTACTTTCTTTTGTGCTATATGTTCCTTTATAATAATATTCTCTAAATTTACATTTATATTCATTTATATAACACATATTACATATTGCTAATTTTGTCATTCAATTCATGTTCATAATTTTTTCTTTATTTTGTTCTTCTACTTCTGTTGTCATACTGCTAAATTCATTTCTTATAGCTATTTCGTATTTATGTAATATTTTCATAGTTGTAGTAGTTAATTCTCCGTCAAATTTCTTATTACTTCTTAAAGTGTTCAGACTTTCCATTGTTAAATTTTGTAGCCATAATTTTACTATTCCTATAAGCGTTCTTTTTATATATCATGGTGTCTTTGTTATTACTATTTTGTTATCTATTAATTGTTTTGATATATATCCTATCCATAATTAGATTGTTTTATTTATATTTGCTACACAGTCTAAATCTAAAAAATCATTTCATTCAGTTATTGGTTTAGGTGTCCATTTTTTATTTAATCTTTTATCCCATATAATTTTTTCTCTATCATATTGTCCATAGTTTTCATTATAATATTTTGGATTTAAATTTTTTGGGTTTTTTTTACTCCTGATGTACTAGGTTTTTCATCCATGTCTACGTCTCCTGTATTTGCTTCTAAATTCTTTGTATTGTCCATGTTTGTTAAATGTTCCATATAGGTTTTGCTTGTTTCTAAACGTTGTTCATCTGGATCGTTGTCATTTATTTCATCAATTTTTATTTCAGGTAGATTATTTTGGTTATTTTCTTTTTTTTCTTCTAATTTATCTTCTAATTGCAATTTTTCTTTAAATTTAATTATCTCATTTGCTAATTTTGTTTTTTGTTCTTTTTCTTTTTGTTTGATTTCATACATTTCTTTTAATATTGCTAGCTCTTTTTCTAGCTCTATTATTTTAGTATTTTTTATTTCTTCTAATTGTTGTACTTTCTTTTTTGTTTGTTGTTTTATTTTTTCAATTTCCATTTTTCTTTCTATTTCTTCATTTTCTTTTGATATTCTTATCATAACAGTTAAACTATCTTCTAGTTTTACCGTTTCTTTTTCTAACATTAAACTTAGATTGTCACCTATTTTCTTATATCTTCTTCCTAGATTAGAAAATATTATCTTTATTTTTAATCCGTCATAGGTTTCATATGTTTTTTTATCTATTGTATATTCTTCTTTATTCATTTATAAATTATGTTGTAGTTTATATTCTAAGTTATTTATTTGTATTTCTAGCTATAAAATAGTCTTTCTCTGTGCTATTATAGATTTTTTACAATTTTCTGTGAATATATTATTATTAAGTCTATTTTGCCTATGTTCTAATTCTTGTCTTTTTGCTATAATTATCTCATTAAGTTTTTGTCTATATTCGTTATTCTCGTTATTCATTATAATTTTAAGTATTGAATATATTTATATTCTATTTTAGATATATTATTTATTAATTGATTTAATTTATCGTTATCAGTCTTTGTGATATTAAGTTGTTTATATTTCGGATATAATTTGTTTAATTTTCTTCTTATTTTTCTTAACTTTCTACTAGTATGTTTTTTACTAAAAGTGGATAGTATGGACAACGAGATACAAAAGCTAAAGACTAATGAAGATAATCTGAAGTCTAAAACTAGTCAGCAATATGACTATAAAAATGCGGAGTTACGTCGATCGGAAGACGAAAAAAACCCAGAGCTAAAAGGAGACGATGGGAAACTCTTTAAAACCCATAATGTTTGTTTAAATACAGCTACAGGTACAAGCAAACAAGTTAGCGATAAACAACATAAAAATGCGAACTTAAACCAGCTATTCGAAAATTCATTTACCCAAAGGACACCTAGACATATGTCCATAGATTGTTCATAGTTTTTATTGTAATATCTTGGATTTAAATCTTTTGGATTTTTTACTCCAGATGTGCTAGGTTATTCATCCATGTCTATGTCTCCTGTATTTATTTCTAAATTCTTTGTATTATCTATGTTTGCTAAAAGTTCCGTATATGTTTCGCTTATTTCCGAATGTTATTCTAGATCACCGTCGTTTATTTCATCAACTCTTATTTTAGGTAGATTATCTTGGTTATTTTCTTCATTTTCTTCTAATTCATCTTCTAGTTGCAATTTTTCTTTAAATTTAATTATCTCATTTGCTAATTTTGTTTTTTGTTCTTTTTCTTTTTGTTTTATTTCATACATTTCTTTTAATATTGCTAGCTCTTTTTCCAGCTTTATTATTTTGGTATTTTTTACTTCTTCTAATTGTTGTACTTCCTTTTTTGCTTGTTGTTTTATTTTTTCAATTTTCGTTTTTTTATCTATTTTTTCATTTTCTTTTGCTATTCTTATCATAACAGTTAAACTATCTTCTAGTTTTACCATTTCTTTTTCTAACATTAGACTTATATTGTCACCTATTTTCTTATATCTTCTTCCTAAATTAGAAAATATTATCTTTATTTTTAGTCCGTCATAGTTTTCATATGTTTTTTCATCTATTGCGTATCCTTCTTTATTCATTTATAGATTGTGTTGAAGTTTATATTCTAAGTTATTTATTTGTGTTTCTAGATATAAAATAGTCTTTCTTTGTGCTATTATAGATTTGTGATAAATTCCTGCAAATATATTACTGTTAAGTCTATTTTGCCTATGTGCTAATTCTTGTTTTTTTGCTGTAATTATTTCATTAAGTTTTTGTCTATATTTGCTATTCTATTTATTCATTGTAATTTTAAATATTGAATATATTTATATTCTAATTTAGATATATTATCTATTAATTGATTTAATTTTTCGTTATCAGTTTTTGTGATAATAAGTTATTTATATTTCAGATATAATTTGTTTAATTTTCTTCTTATTTATCTTAACTTTCTATTAGCATGGTATCAGAGCTATGGATAATAAAAAAACATAGTAAGACAGTTAGCAAAAAATAAAATCTTTAAAATAAATTACTCACCTACCACACTATCAAGAATATGAATTCACCAACTACCAATTCCTCACCTACCAGTAAAATGAATTCCGCACCGAAAAATGATATCAGAGCTATGGATAATAAGAAACATGGTAAGAAACATACTAATAGAAAGTTAAGAAAATTAAGAAGAAAATTAAACAAATTATATCCCGAAATAAATAACTCAATATCATAAAAACTGATAACGAAAAATTAGATCAATTAATAGATAATATATCTAAAATGGAATATAAATATATTTAATATTTAAAGATACAATGAATAGCAAGAATAATGAATATAAAGAAAAACTTACTGAAATAATAATAGCGAAAAGGCAAGAATTAGAATATAGGCAAAATAGACTTAATAATAACATATTCGCAGAAATTTGTAAAAAATCTATAATAGCACAGAGAAAAACTATTTTTTTTTATCTAGAAATACAAATAGAAAGTTTAGAATATAAACTTCAACACAATCTATAAATGAATAAAGAAGAATACGCAATAGATGAAAAAACATATGAAAACTATGATGAATTAAAAATAAAGATAATATTTTCTAATCTAGAAAGAAGATATAAGAAAATAAGTGACAATATAAGTTTAATATTAGAAAAAGAAATGGTAAAACTAGAAGATAGTTTAACTGCTATGATAAGAATAACAAAAGAAAATGAAGAAATAGATAGAAAAATGGAGATTGAAAAAATAAAACAACAAACAAAAAAGTAAGTACAACAATTAGAAGAAGTAAAAAATACTAAAATAATAGAACTAGAAAAAGAGCTGGCCATGTTAAAAGAAATGTATGAAATAAAACAAAAAGAAAAAGAACAAAAAGCAAAATTAGCAAATGAGATAAATAAATTTAAAGAAAAATTGCAATTAGAAGAGGAATTAGAAGAAAAAGAAGAAAATAACCAAAATAATCTACCAGAAATAAGAGTTGATGAAATAAATGACGATGATCTAGAACAACATTCAGAAACAAGCGAAATATATACGAAACTTTTAGCAAACATGGACAATACAAAGGATTTAGAAGTAAATACAGCAGACGTAGACATGGATAAAAAACCTAGCACATCAGGAGTAAAAAACCTAAAAAATTTAAATCCAAAATATTATAATGAAAACTATGGACAATATGAGAAAAAAAAAATTATATGGGATAAAAGATTAAATAAAACATTGATGCCTAAACCCATAGCTGAACAACACAATTTTTTAGATTTAGACTGTGTAGCAGATATAAATAAAACAATCCAATTATGGATTGGATATATATCAAAACAATTAATAGATAACAAAATAATAGTAACAGAAACACCAGGATATATAGAAGGAACACTTATAGGAATAGTAAAATTATGGCAACAAAATTTATCAGATGAAAGTTTATAAACTCTAAGAAGTAACATAAAATTTGATGGTGACATAGCTACTACAACTATGAAAATATTATATAAATACGAAATAGCTATAAGAAATTAATTTAGTAGTATGACAACAGAAGTATAAGAACAAAATAAAGAAAAAATCATAAACCGGAATCTAATGATAAAATTAGCAATATGTAACATGTGTTATATAGATGAATATACATGTGCATTTAAAGAATACTATTATAAAGGAACATACAGCATATATGAAAGTAAAGAAATAAGAAAATTATATTTTACAAAATTACCGGAACCTTTTAATTCAAAAGTAATAAAAAGCTGAAATGAAGCAAGATTAACAGATACCTTAGGAGCTAGAATAAAATTCTTACAACGATGGTTTATGGAACTATGTGAAAAACATAAAGAAGAAATAAAAATGGAAAAAATATTAGTAAAAAACTTGGCATGTAGCAAAAATAAAACAACACCTCAATTTGGTTGTACGGATAGGTATTACAAAAATAGAAAGAAATATAATAAAAAATACATATCAAAATATAATTATAAAAAACCAAGAAGAAGGTACTATGTAAAAAACTACAAAACCAAAAGACCATATAGACCAAAAAGAAAATTAACGGAATGTACTTGTTATAATTGTAGAAAATTAGGACATATAGCTAGAGATTGTAAATTATCAAAAAATCCGAAGAAAAAACAAATATCAGAAATAATAATAAACGATGAAAAATATACGCCGATAGAATACATAGATTATGAATTAGAAAGTGAAGATAGCATATATGAATTATCAGAAAATGAAATAGATAATGATATAGAAATAGAATCAGACAATGAATTCTATAATATAACAAATGATTGAAACAGATATACAAATAATAAATAAAGAAGAACATCAAGACGAAGAATCTTTAGAACAAAAAATAATATTTGATAATAATATATTTGAACAAATAAAAGGAAAAGAATTAGATCTAAGCATAGCAAAAATATTCGAAATACCAACAATAAGAAACTGGTTTAAATGACAAAAAGAAGAATATTATGTAGTAAGTCAAAGAGAACATATCATAGATTGCAAATACATCAAAGGAAAGGCTAAAATACCAATAATAAACAAACGAATAATAAATAAAGAAATACAAGATATTAAGGCTAAAAATTCAATTAAATATGCACATTTAGGAGGAACGAAAATATTAATAAAAACATGTTTTAGAGAAGGAATAGATACACCCATAGAAATATACTTAGCGGATGATAAAATCATACAACCTATAGAAAAAGTATAATAAGTGCAGTAAAATATAACCTCATATACCAAAAATTTAAATTTATAATAAGTGCTAATTACTTAGTAGCAATAAATGACAGGAACATAGATAAATCACTAGTATTATATTGGAGAATGTTAGGAATAGAACTAGCCTCGAGAAGTAAAATATTTACAGCTAGATGTAAAAACTTATATGTTTAACAACAAAACATAAAATAACAACAACAAATAAAATAAATAAAATAAAAATAGAAAATCCTTTTGAAAGGATAGTTACATCCATAGATAAAAATGATTATAGTTATAATGAGATTGATATAGAAGAAGATTTAGAAATAGTAAAAGAAAGATTAAGCACATCAAAAAGAATAAACTGTGAAATACCACAAATTTAATAAAAAATGAGTACCTAAAAAAAAATAGATAAAACTCCACAAAAATCAATGGAAAAAGATATAAAACCACATCATTACTACATAACGGGAATAATGGAATAACGAAAATATTTAATATTAATAAATACAGGACTAGAAGAAAATTATATTATTAGAGAATTAGTGACGGAAGATGAAATAATAACTACTGAACAATTATGCCCCGAACTACCAAAAGCATTAATGTATACCGAAGAAACTACAGAAAAGAAAATAATCATTGGAGGCGTAACAAGAGTAATAAAATTTAAAATATATCAAGGAGATGAAAATATCACTTTAGGAATAAAATGGCTAGAGCAAGTAAAACCATATAATCTAGAAGACAAACAGTTAATAATAAATTATGAAAATAAAAGAGTAATAATAAAAAGGATTTTAGTATGATAAAAATATGAAAATATATATACTTGTAAAGATAATAATAGAAGAATATTACAGCAGATATTATACACCAATGATAGATACGGGAGCAGAAGTTAATATATGTAAATACAATTGTTTACCAGAAGATAAGTGGAAAAAATTAAAAACACCGATAGTAGTAACAAGATTTAATAATGAATGAAGCATGATCACATATAAGGCCAAAAATATAAAAATACAAATATTGGATAAGATATTAACTATAGAATAAATATATAACTTTGAATTGACTATAAAAGATATACTATTAGGAATGACATTTTTAGAAAAATTATACCCACATATAATAACAAAAACACACTGCTGGTTCACAATACCGTGTAAACAAAAAATAGGAGCAAAAAGAGTAAATAACAAAAAGCGAAAAACAACAGAATGGATAAAAGGAAGTGAAAAAATTACACAAAAATTAGAAAATATAAAAGAGGAAGACCCCAAGATAGAATTAATTATATTCTCTACAGATAAAGTAAAAATAATCCAAGATAAGTTAGAATTATTATATAGTGAAGACCCTTTACAAGGATGGGAAAAACATAAAACAAAAATAAAATTGAGCTAATTGATAATAATAGTATAATAACCCAAAAATCATTAAAATATCATTTTAATGATTTAACAGAATTTAATATACATATAAGTGAATTAATAGAAAAATGGTACATACAAGAAAGCAATAGCAAGCATACAAGCTCAGCATTTATAGTAAACAAACATAGTGAACAAAAAAGAGGAAAAAGTAGAATAGTTATTAATTATAGAAATTTAAATGCAAAAACTAAAACATATAATTACTCAATACCAAATAAAATATTAAAAATAAGACAAATACAAGGATATAATTATTTTAGCAAATTTGATTGTAAATCAAGATTTTATCACTTAAAACTAGAAAAAGAATCTAAAAAACTAACGGTATTCACTGTACCACACGGATTCTATAAATGGAATGTATTACCATTTGAATATAAAAATGCACCAGGTAGATATCAACACTTATGGATAACTACTTTAAACAATTATAAAATTGTGTAGTATATATATTGATGATATGTTACTATATTCTAAAATCCAAGATGAACACATAAGATTATTAGAAAATTTCATACAAATTATAGAATATTCAGGCATAAGTCTAAGTAAAAAGAAAGCAGTCATAATGAAAAACGAAATAGAATTCTTCGAAATACAAATAGATAAAAATGGAATAAAAATGCAAACACATATATTACAAAAAATAATTAACTCAAATGAATAGCTAGATACGAAAAAGAAATTACAATCATTTCTAGGAATAGTAAATCAAGTAAGAGAATACATACCAAAATTAGCAGAGAATTTAAAACCATTACAACAAAAATTAAAGAAAGATGTAGAATACCAGTTTGATAAGAAAGACCAAACACAAATACAAAAAATAAAATTATTATGTAAGAACCTACCTAAACTATATTTTTCGGATGAAAATAAAAAATTTACTTATATAGTATAATCAGACGCCAGTGAAAAAAGTTATGGAGGAGTATTAAAATATAGGTATGGAGAAGAAAAAATAAAACATCATTGTAAATATTATTCAGGAACATTTACTAATGCATAAATAAGATGGGAAATAAATAGGAAAGAATAATATTCGGTATATAAATGTTTATTATCATTTGAACCGTATATTGTATATAATGAATTTATTATAAGAACAGATAATACACAAGTAAAATGGTGGCTAACAAGAAAAATACAAGATTCGGTAACAACAAAAGAAATAAGAAGATTGGTATTAAATATATTAAATTTTACATTTACAATTGAAGTAATAAAAACTGATAAGAATGTTATTGCAAATTACCTATCACGACAAAGCTAGTCAGACTGAGACCGAGGAAGAAGATACGATTGAAAAGATACTCAAAGCTATTATTACACTTTGTACAAAAGTGGATAGTATGGACAACGAGATACAAAAGCTAAAGACTAATGAACATAATCTATAAGTCAGTAGCATGACTATAAAAATGCGAGCTATGTTGATCGAAAGACATTTAAAAAATCCAGAGCTAAAAGGTGACGTTGGGAAACACCTAAAAACCCATAACATTTGTTTAAATACAGCTGCAGGTACAAGCCAACGAGTTAGTGAAAAACATAAGAATTCAAACTTAAACCAATTATTCGAAAAACCATTTACCCCGAGGCTAACACAAAAAAATACATTAACTATAAAACCACAAACTTCTACATATGCGGATAGCCTACACCTTGACAAAATAACATATAACCATATTACGCGAACCTATATAGAAAATATATACAAAATCCAAACATTTTTAAACCTTAAACCCAGATCTACTACAACCCAAGAATCCAACCAGGATTATTTAACCCAAAAATTACAAGGTTATAATAAACTGATTGCACAATCGAAAACTAACGCCAACTTAATAAGGACATGTTATAACTATGGACTATTAAATATAGTATATACATATGACGGAGAGGAACTAAGTGGAATACCAGAACTACATAAAGCATTTATTACATATAAATTTATTACATATAAGAGAGTTACTAATGGAAATTTATTCTATGTAAAATTTTATACGGCAACAACAGAGATATTATACGAGAAAATAAAACCTCCGATACAAGTAGTAAAGATAGGACTAACAAAAAGATATGATAATACCGGAAAATATCGAACAACAACCAGAGATAAAAAAAAAGCGAGATACTCAGTTTTTATGCCAATAAGAGAATAATTGGTATATCAACCATTATACAAGAGCTAGAAAATAATTATTTAAACGGAAACGCTATATGGAGCTACTATGCAAGAGATCAGTTAATGATTTATTTCAATTCAAGGGAGCTAAGGAAAGCAGATATGGATGAAGTCCAAATATGGATTTTATCATTACTTAAGCCAGAAGAACGACCTACAACACGAGCACTAAAAGCAGGATTTATTTCGACAGAGTTATTAACCAGATATTGCAAGTTAATTGGACACAAATATTCAGATCACATATGTTCAAAATGCAATGGAGAAAATAATGTGATACCAGATGTCCATCTAGAATAATCCAAATGGCAAAAGAATATAAGCATGGAAAGAGATAAGCATGGAAAAAGATAAAAGAAAAAGAAGCCAAGAAAGCTAAAGTCATCTACGTATTATTGCAAAGATTTAAAAGTTATAAAGTTATTTAACTTACTAGAAATAGTAGCAGACATGTGTAAAGTAAGAATAGTAAAAAGATGTAAAATAGTCATAAAGTAGGTATGGTGTGTCATAAGTAGATGTGTCATACTATATTATTAGGCACATTATTATACTATATAGGTATATTATTAAGTAGCATGTACGTGTAGTATTGTGAAAGGTTGTAAAGTAGCAAATCCTTTCTATATAAAGGAAGTCATATGTAAATGAAAAGGTAGGCAATGCCTAATATATAAAACTCTCCTTTCAAAAAGTCTCTCAAGGTACTAAATACTTAAAAGTTAATGGATAAATCTGAAATCCAATCAGATATTTCAGATAGCATGGCTAAGCAAGAAGCAAAGATATATTGTTCAAAAAATATGCAGAACTAATTTCATATATTCCTGAATATCATATATATGATTGAATAAATTTATGTTAGCTATTATGTATTATAATTATTTGAATCATAATTTCTAGTTTATTAGCACACTGAAAACAGGGAGAAAACTTCTATACTATGTCATCCTAATGTTGAAACCGGTAGGCGAGAAAAGCCGTTTAGGGGAGTAAACATAGTTGAGGCACTGATAAGAAGGAAGTATCCACTAAAGTACGATGCTAGTAGTGGCAGAAAAACATGATAAAGATAATCTGGTTCATAATGATCTAATATGAATTTAATCAATTATGAATATGATAGGAAGGAATAATTTAAAATAAAAAACCTGCATGATAAAGAACATGACTACATACGTTCATGATGAAATGATAAAAAACTATGAAACTTTAATCTTATATATACTTAAAGATATAAAAATAATTGAATTAAGAAGAATCATATGGGAAAAAATATTTAATGATAACGAATCAGAAGATATATTGAACCAACAATGGTATGAAATAGACCTACGTGATTTAGACTACGAAAGAATAGAATGGTACGATTTAGAAATAAATTCAAACTAAAATGAACTACGAATATTTACAATATTGAACAGAATCTATGAAAGATATAAAACTATTAGAACAATTAATGGAGGAAAATTTATATATGTACCAAAGAACCCAATATATGTTATATCTAGAATATAGCATAAATAATATTAATGAAATATTCAGATTAAAACAACTATCGAAAGAATACTATAATAAATATTATTACATTTTACAATGAATTCTGCATCCCCAAAAAATAATATTAAAGAAATATCAAGATTAAGATAGTTAGCAAAAAAATAAAATATTTAAAATAAATTACTCACCTACCACACTACCAAGAATATGAATTCACCAACTACCAATTCCTCACCTACTAGTAAAATGAATTCAGCACCGAAAAATGCCACAGCCCACTGATAATTAAATTTGGTTAAACCGAAAATCGAACCGAAATAAGTTGTACTCAAATGTTAAAAACCAAACCGAATTGAATTTATTTCAGTTTGGTTTGGTTTCACATTTTTGCCAAACCAAAAATTGAAAAACCGAATCGAAATTTACAAACCAAATCGAATCGACCAAATGCCCAACCCTTCATACATCTATCCCCTCTCGAATACATTCCTCCCCCGAAGTAACATGTCATTTGCAATGTATTGGACAACCAAGGAATGTATTCGAGAGCAATGAAAAATTTGAGATTTTTGTAATTGAGAAAACTTCTCGGATATGATGTAATTAGCCTCCAAAGATATGAGATTTCTGTACTTTATATTATTTTTATCTTTAGTAAGCAACTTCAATATATTACTTTATAATCTATTTCAAATTGTCATACAACATAAATGTGTCGTTTACAACCTAAGTTGAGAAAGTTGAATTCTAAAAATTCTATGCAGCAAGGAAATAGAGAATTGTGTTAGATTATGAGTTAAAACATTTTGTGTTCGAGGAATACATAAAATATTGATATCTTTGAAAAAGTTCATCGATCTTCATATATATTCGCAAGTGATATCTATTTTCCACAATGTTATTATCTTCGTTTTGTAATATTTGCACCATAAGCTTTGCATCTGATAAAATACTAATCATTGATCAATCAATTCGTAAAGATCGATTTAAAGTTTTTCAAATCTCAATTGATTCAACTTAAGTATATTGTGTTTGTAATTGACTTTGTCGATGAATTTTGTGATACATTTTATTATTGTCTTCGATAAATAGAAATACTTAAAAAATTGATTTATAACTTCACAACAATAAAAACAATCAAGAAAGCAACTTTATTCCTATATACAATAACAATTATCGTGATGTTATATTCTAAATATTAAAAGTATTTATTAAAAAATAATTTTGAACTCCACAACAATAAAAACAATCATAAAAGAAATTTTATTTCTATATACAATAACAATTATCGTAATGTTATATTCTAAATTACATTAATTATTTTTTTTTGATACTACACTCTTAATATCATGCCGTAAAGAAAATTCTAAATCTTACCCCCAAAAAATAACCAATATACTTTTTTTCAGGTTGTTTTTTCCTAATTTTTTTTTTTTTTAAATTTCTTCCTCTATATTTCTCAAAAAAGTCTTTTTCTATTGACATTTTTCTTTTGTTGTTCTTCTTTATTTTTTAACTACTCATTTTTCTTTAGTTTGAGTATTAATATTCATTAGAATTTGAATGTTAAATGATTTCCTTGTCAAATTTTCTCTGTTAAATAGTTTATCATATTTGATATTAAGAAAATATAGAAATGAAAATTTTATATTTTTTAATCTTTCGATGAATACATTATCAAATTATTGATTTCTTGATAGTCAAACATTGTTCATTCTTTTAGTCACAAAATTTGATATTATCTTCAAATTAATTAAAAAATACTGATACGTCATTTTAAAGACTATTTTAATAATCAAGAAATGAATTTAGTGGTCATATTATGTAACATAATATTAAAAACATGTTTATGCAATAATCCTTTAAAGTATTTCTAGGAACAAAATATTAACTATTCAAACACATTTTATTTTAATTAGTTCAAAATTTTCTTTCTAAAATATGTCAAAACAAACTTAGCATTTATTATTGTTTGTAAGAAGTTAAGTAATAAAAACTCTTCATTTTAACAAAATTACAACAATATCCTTATGGGCCCATAACAAAAGTTAAGACATGTATGAATTCTTCTAGATTTTCATTTTGACCATTAATTATACAATTATTAATTTTCCCTTAAATGATGTTAAAATTGCTAAAATGCCAATGGGCTGTCCTTCTCATTGCTCTTCTATATAATAGAAATATATACATTTCTCAACAAAGTCTTTTTCTATTGACATTTTCTTTTGTTGTTCTTCTTTATTTTTTAACAACTCATTTTTCTTTAGTTTGAATTTTAATATTCATTAGAATTTGAATGTTAAATGTTTTCCTTGTAAAATTTTCTCTGTTAAATAGTTTATCATATTTGATATTAAGAAAATATAGAAATGAAAATTTTATATTTTTTAATCTTTCGATGAATACATTATCAAATTATTGATTTCTTGATAGTCAAACATTGTTCATTCTTTTAGTCACGAAATTTGGTATTATCTTCAAATTAAGTAAAAAATACTGATACGTCATTTTAAAGACTATTTTAATAATCAAGAAATGAATTTAGTGGTCATATTATGTAACATAATATTAAAAACATGTTTATGCAATAATCCTTTAAAGTATTTCTAGGAACAAAATATTAACTATTCAAACACATTTTGTTTTAATTAGTTCAAAATTTTCTTTCTAAAGTGTGTCAAAACAAGCTTAACATTTATTATTGTTTGTAAGAAGTTAACTAATAGAAACTCTTCATTTTAACAAAATTACAATAATATCCTTATGAGCTCATAACAAAAGTTAAGATAGGTATGGATTCTTCTAGATTTTCATTTTGACCATTAATTATACAATTATTATTTTGCCCTTAAATGATGTTAAAATTACTAAAATACCATTGATCGTCCTTCTCGTGGCTCTTCTATATAATAGAATAGAAATATTAGTGTTGTTGGTTTGATTGTAAAATTTATTTAAAATGGTTTGTTGTTATTATTATTTAAGTTTGTTTCAAATTTACTGTTTATTATGTTTTTCTTCTCATTTTTTTTAATATTTGGAATGATAAAGTTTTTTTCCAATTTTTATTATTTTGTTATATTGGTTGGATTATAATTTTAGTTTGGGTTGATATTATTTTATTTTGGGGTTGTTTTACGAGTTTGAATGATTTCAACAAATATTTCATGGTATTGTTTCTGTCTTTACTATTTAGAAATACTTACTTGATGTGTTTTTCTTGAAAAAAAAAATAGATGTTATTATCTTGTTTAAATTAATTTACTACATTTTTGGTTCATTTGTTTCGTCATTTTTGTTTGGTTTAGTATGTTTCTTATATAGATATGCCCATATTTAGTACTTTCTGGAAAATTGCATCGTTATCATTTAGTTGTTCACTAATTTTTATTCACTTTTTGTTTTTAGTTCAAAATTGATTGTTATTTTATTATTTTTTTAATTTATTTTATTTCCAGAATGTTGCTTTGATTACTGTGTTGTTAATTGTTGCATATTATTTTATTTTTATCTTTGTTAGCTTCTTATGATTTGGTATTATTTGATTTATTTGTTTTTATTCATTTATTAATATTTTTACTATGTGTCTTTACAGGTCCCATTGAAGCTATTCGGATAGAGTTTAAATTATATTTTTTGTTCATTATTGTGTATAGTATTGACGTTAGGCAAATCTTAAACTGTTTCTTATATTATTATTTTATTATTTTATTATTTTATTTGTGATTATTGCATATTGTACTTGTATATTATTTTTATCTCCTCCTCAATTTGAAAAAAATAATTCAGCTGGGACCCACAATTGTGGATTTCAAAGAATGCCTAATATCTTCCTTTCGGAATAACTTGAATCTCTTCTTACCTAGAATCAATTAGTTTCATAGACATTTCTTTTTTATTTAATTTATTAATTGATTTCCTAGTTTTTCCTAAAATTAGGTGGTGACTCCCTTTCTCTGTAATCTTTTTAAAGTTATTTATTTTTTGTGAGTCATGCGATGTTGCGCACTCTCAAGGGATATCAACAAACACTGGATTCAATTTAATACTCCCTCCGTTTAAAAAAGAGTGGTCTAGTTTGACTTGACACAGAGTTCAAGAAAATAAAGAAGACTTTTGAATCTTGTGGTCTTAAATTAAAGTTATGTCAAATGTACAAAATTGCCCTTTAATCTTGTGGTCTTAAATATGTCACATGGAAATGTGAAAGTAAAATGTTACCAAAAAATGAAAGAGATCATTCTTTTTTAAACAAACTAAAAAGGAAAGGAAGTCATTATTTTTTAAACGAAGGGAATAGCTTACATGGTCTATATAGGTTAAATGGTAAACATCCCACAATAATGAACTGAGGCTACTGTCAAAGTATCTAACAAAGTGTTTTAACGATGTTATGCTTGCATTGACCATGACTATGACTTATGTTTTCTAACATTCTATCTTATGATTTTGGTTTGTTATTTCATGTCATGTAAAGTCCTTTAGCATGATTTCATTACTGTTATGCATTGATATCATACTTAGTACTTTCTATGTACTAATGCGTACATGTGTCTATATTGTTTCACTAATGTAGGGTCTGATACTTAACCTCTCATACTCGTGGCTAATTGATCTCTTGGCATTAAAAGATTGGTGAATCCTCACATTTCGAAAATCGAGACACTTTTACATGTTTCTTAATTTTAGTTTTCTAACATTTGTATGTGATGTATGAGTTACATCCCAACCACTTTATTTTGATGTAATAGATAACTTGTTGAGACTATGTTAGACTTCAACTTTATCAAAGTCTTGTATGATATATGATAAGTGGCTTGTATAGGGTATTTTGGAGTTCTATACGTCATGTTACGCCTAGAGTATACTTTAGGTTGTGACAATATAAGAGTGGTAGTCAGCTCCTTGAGCTTTAAAAATCTCAACTTACACTCCTTAGACCACTCAAAATGAACATCAAGGTGAGTCAACCTAGTCAAAGGTGTTGCATTGGTGGAGAAGCCCTCATCAAACCGTATGTAGTAGCCTGCTAATCCGATGAAGTTCCAAATCGTAGTACCTGAAGTGGGCCTAGCCCAATTATGAATAGCCTCTATCTTTGTCGGATCTACCATGATGCCATCTTTAGACACCACGTGCCCCAATAATGCTACAGAGTCATGTAAAAACTTCCACTTTGAGAACTTGGCATAAAATTGTTGATCTCTCAAAGTCTGGAGTACAATCCTCAAGTGCTGCTCATGATCACTCCTACTCTGTAAATATACCAAAATGTCATCTATGAACACAATAACGAACAAATTAAGATACGGTCTGAACACTCGCATTATCAAGTCCATGAAGGTAGCATAAACACTAGTCAACCCAAAAGACATCACTAGGACCTCGTAGTGGCCATAACGAGTCCTAAATGCAGTCTTACAGATGTTTGTTTCCCTAATCCTCAACTGATGGTAATCGAATCTCAAGTCAATCTTTGAAAATATTGCGGCACCTTGAAGCTGGTCAAACATATAATCAATCCTAGGCATGGGGTAACGATTCTTCACTGTCAGCTTATTTAACTTTCTATAATCAATACACATGTTCATCACGCTGTCCTTCTTCTTCACAAAGAGAACGGGAGCTCCCCAAGGTGATAAACTAGGCTTGATGAACCTATTACCCAAGAGATCTTAAAGATGAACACTGAGCTCCTTGAGCTCTGTAGGAGCCATCTGGTATAGAAGAATAGAAATAGGTCGAGTGCCCGACTCAAGCTCAATAGGGAAATAAATATTAGGCTTTGGGGGTAGTTCAAGTAGGTCGTTAGGAAACACGTCTACAAAATGATGACCAACTGGAACAAACTCATCTTAAAGGACCTCCCTACTCAGATCTTTCATATAATATAAATAGGACAAACACCAACTAACCTCCGAGCCTGAATAAAGAGATAACCCCAACCGGTATGCTACTAATGCATCCCTGCCACACCATCGAGAGAATACCAAGCATGGTTAAGGTAACAGTCTTAGAGAAGCAGTCTAAAATCGCACGATAAGGGGATAACCAATATATGCCCAGAATCACATCAAAATCAAGCATGTCTAACAATATAAGGTCAGCCAAGGTGTCATGCCCATGGATAGTAACTAAGCAAGATCGAAACACCCCGATCCACTACTAAAGACTCACCCACATAGGTAGACACACATAACAGTGAGACCATAGGCTAAGAACTCATACCCAAAGAAGAAGAATAATACACAAACACATAAGAATAGGTAGAACCTGGATCAAATAAGGCTGAGGTGGTCTGATGGCATATAAGAATCGTACATGTGATCAGATTGTCCAATGCTTCAGCCTCCGCCCTTGCTGGAACTGCATAGAAATGGCTCTATCTTTCTCTTCCCTAGCCATCAGTCCTACCACTTGACACTGATCTTGACCCTTAGGTAGAGGTATTGTTGGTGGAGCTGCCTGTGGAGTGGAAGCAATCCACCTACTTATGGGACAATCTCAGGACTTATGGTCAAGCTCCCACACTCAAAAAAACCTAAAGATCTACTCCTAAAAGAATGACTACCATGACTTAAAGCATAAGATTGGGATCCATGACCAGGACTAGAGCCAACTGCACTCCAACTTTACCAGTCACCCTTTGAAGCCTGTAATGAGGCCTGAATAGGACGGATGGGTTGGCCCTGCTGAAACCACTTCCTGGGCCTATCATATGAGTCCCCCTGCATGGAACAAGATCCGTTATAGTTTCCCTCATATCTACCCCTCTAGTCGCTTCCCCCTTAGGCTTAAAGATGAAGCTGCTCAATAGTGAGGGCTTGATAAAAATAAACATTTACTAAGGAATGACCTGCATAGGCCATATAATGAGTCCTAATCCGCAACTGATGTCTTAACCCATAAACAAAACACCAAACTCTCTACTCTTCAATAGGTAAAATCATGGTAGCATGATGGGAGAGCTCATGAAATCTCGCCTCATATTCAGACACAGTCATAGACATCTGCTCAACCTGAAGAATTGATCCCTGAGATGATCTCTGACACTGCGAGGGATGAACAAGGCCAAAAACGCTTCATAAAACTTTGTCCAAGTGACTGGAAATGACCCAACTAGTCTGGTCTCAATAAAGGTACATCACCGCTGTTTGGCTAGACCATTTAGCTATTAAGTAGGGAAGGTGGCTCCTCTCGACTCCACCAGACCCAAAGTACACAGCCGTTTATGGCAGGTGGTAAGAAACTCATGAGCATCCTCACCCATAGCCCTAGAACACCTTGGAGGTGAAAACCTAAAAATCACTTCGAGCATCTTCTGATCCTCTAGAGGCATAGCTCCAGGCACAATCACGGACTGGGCACCTCCAGGAGGTACCTAGTCCAGAGGTGCCTCTTATGTAGATTAATCCTTCTAACTTGATGCTGGTGTAGGTGCTAGTGGTGGTGTTGGTGCTTGTGTTGGTGTTGGTAGTGATGTCGGGGCTTTATGTATGCCACCCAGTATAATCACAAGCTGAGTATTGGCTGTTTGAAGGTCTGGAGCCATAGCCGGTCCAAGTGGTGGCTGAGCTGGTTCTGGCCCTACCGGCTGCTCTAGAACATGGGCTGTTAGAGGATTCGTTTCTAGCTCTTGACCCCTCCATCTATCTGGGGTAGTGTTGCGCCCCTATCAGGCATGGTGGTCGACCTTTAACCCAAGCTGCCACACGACGCGTGTGAGCTATCTTGCGAAAAGAGTGAAACATGTGATATTTAAAGAAACCAATAATACATACTGCACAAAGCAAAATAAAAGAGAAGAATACATAAAGACACTATGTAGCCTCCCAAAGATAGGATAAGGATGTCTCTGCACCGATCCGTAGGACTCTACTAGGTATTTTCTCTGTACAAGTAAGACTGATGAACCTGGGGCTCTGATACCAACTTGTCATGACCTGAATTCTCGAGTCATGATTGCACCTACTATAACCCACCAGTAGGTAAGTTAGCCCGTACCCAGAAGGACAAGTAATGAGTCTAAGGATAGAACTAATAAAGAATAATACTAACAATAAGGAAGGACAAAAATGGAAGCCAACCAAAAACTATATACAATAGAAACCCTCCTAGAACCTGGAAGCCATAAGTATAGAGCGGTCTAAGATGAAAAAATACAAGTCCCAAAAGTGGACCATAATAAGTCGTCTCAAAGGAAAAAGACTACCTAACATATATACATAAGGAGAAAGGATGATCTAGGATGCCAAGTACTCACCCTCATCTTTGGCATCCACAAGTTGCTGAAGATGGCATGAATAATCACTGTTGGTAGCTCGTACTAGGACCTTCATTATGAAAAAATGTAGAGTGTAGCATAAAACCAAAACAAAGGTACTCAGTAGGCATCATAAGCCGATTATGCACGAAATAAAGACAATTGGATAAGATAGAGCCTAGACACAAACATAGGTCAAAGAAGATAAGAAAAGAAAGCATACAAGCATACTGAAATTAAATCTAAGTACAACTAAACTAAACCTAACTAGACCCCATAAGAAAAGTAGGTACACAATGCTTATCGTGACTAACGACACTAACCTATAGTTCGAGTGTCTACGATATACTAACCCAACCAAGGGTTGGGGTCGTGTCTCAAGGGAGTGGTAGTGAAAATAGTAGTTAATAGGCAAGAATTTTGTTCTAGTTAGCTGTAGTTTGAGAAATTATCGAATAAAAACAAAGTGAATTCAAGTGGGTGACACCAAAGTGTCAAATATCAATGGAGGTTTGTCACAAGTATAGCTAAAACAACAAAAATAAAGAGAAAATTCAAGTATGGGGAGAAACTCTTAGGGTGTGACCACAATATATATTGATATAAATCGTTGGGTACATGCTTTCGATAGGAAATTTGCAAGATAATAGTGACTAGGCTAAGCTTTAGATGGAAATAAGTTCCCTCTCGAGCAACTTACCCTTTTCAAATGTGTTCCTCTCGGACACCCATTTGCCGCATGAAGGCCAGCCTACGCCTTACCCCACTCACTCTCTCAAGCTGAGTGTTAGGATATGGGACTAGGGTTCACCCTCTCGGGATGAACCTCATGTCGACCCACTCCTTAGGCCATCAGTCTAGCGGTCTTGGTTTCGCAACCTCTCTCTCTCGCAAGCCGAAACACATGGGTGGTTTTGTATTTGCAACTACAAACCCATTAAATTAAACCACAACCACTAAGTGAAATCACCATTAAAATGCATCTAACCTATCAGCAAGCAAGACCCAACAATAATATCAACACATATTTGCTAAATCACACCCCAAGAATACGGGTTTTTAGCCACACATCAAGAAATAAGAAATTATACCTAAAATGATAGAGAAACCGAATGAGGATTAGAAATTAAACATTGATTTAAGCAAAGAAAGAAGAATAGAGAAGACCCACTTCCAATTTGGGGAAGATGAACTCCTTTCTTCAAGTCTCCCACAAAACCCTCTCCAAACTTGAGAGAAAATATGAAAGCTAAAGTGAAAATTACACTAATGTTTTTTTTTACCCTAATGTTTCAAACAAAAACTAGTAAAGAGTTTAGTATTTATAGACTTCAGAAAATAGTGTTGGCGGATCGCTCGGCGAGGTTAGTCGCGAACGCCAAATGACTCGGCGATTTGCCTTTCTTCTAGTTCATCGCCGTTTGTGCTTTTGCCTTCAGCATCTATGCGTTCTGGATCATTGGGCGGTATACTTCTGCTTCGCGGAACTGATCGGCGAAGCATTGACTGCTCCTTTCATCGCCTTTTTGATCCTTCTCTCTTAGAGTTTCGCGTACTGGAACAAAGGGAAGAGTGTGTCCCTTCGGCGAATTGCAAAGCATGTTTGGCGATGCTCAGGCTTTAGCTTCTTCGTTCTTTTTAGCCTTTTTGTGCCTAAGTGTCCATGCTTCCTCTAAAAATTCAAATACCAGAAACTCAAGTGTTTTCATCAGATATTTAGACTAAATAAGCATTTGAGGACACTAGTTCTATTAAAATAAAGCCCTAAATGAGTCCAATTTGTGGACTTATCAGTACACTCGTGCACAAATTTAAATAGAATCCAAATTGACCCCATAAGCCCGACATATACACAAAATAACTAAGTGTATAAGAAAAGAGTGCCTCCAAACTGGATCCAACAAGTGGACACTAGGCCTTACATACTGAATGATAGTCTCTAACTAGAGGTGACGACCTCAAATCGTAAAGTATCAGCCTTGGACTGGGAATATGGCCTTGAACCATGAATATCAGCCTTAGACTAGAGATAATGGCCTTAAACCGTGAACATCGACCTTCAACCGAAAATAGTCATAGTGTCTAGTCAACTCCCAGCCCAACTAGAAAGAGTGAAAAAGGGCATGTCGATTTTGAAGAGGATTCTAATATCAAGACTAAGTTGTTGTGGAATGACATCCACCCACAAGCATCCATAGGAGGCTCCAAGCCTAGAACAACCCAGTCTAATGTCACCATTAATACACACCCATGCGGTAACCCCTCAGAGCTGTATAGATAGGTAGAGAAAGTAAAGGATCTACAAGTTGCATAAACTCCTAAAATAAGGCTCATACTATAAAACTCAGGTGTGTTGTTCTAGTCTACAAGGATCTAATTCGTCCGAAACAACATCGGAGACATGCCAAAGCTACAAGGCTTGTGTGTCTCATACAACACTATTCTACTCTAAAATAAGGTTGAACGTGCTTTAGAAAATAAGAAATAACACAAGTCAATCACACAGTATGCAACAACACATATATAACCCTAACTTACAAGGTACTACCCTCGAAACAGTGTCGATAAATCCTAAAACATGTTTGCTAAGAGGAAAAGTAGGAATAACTAGGTATCAACCCCCAATTCACACTAATCATCATGAATTCACACATTCAAGCTCAATCTATTTAGAAAGGTAGTTGTAGCCTACATGTAGGCCAACCACTCAAAAGGTCAAATCTTTTTCTTTTCGAACAGACTCCAACCCCTTCCATGCTATCAAGAATAGGATCGCAATGTTAGTACGGTCGTTTAGGTACCAAAATCACACAAAATGAAAATGGACCAATTTTAAAGTCAAACGGGAATTTTGAGATTGCACCCGAATTTCTAGAATTGACTCAGTCAAGAAGTCCT
The DNA here is from genome assembly GCA_029007595.1 of Solanum commersonii. Lineage (NCBI taxonomy): Eukaryota > Viridiplantae > Streptophyta > Magnoliopsida > Solanales > Solanaceae > Solanum > Solanum commersonii. The sequence goes on along the minus strand of JAJTWQ010000227.1, from coordinate 438,021 downwards.
AAACTATGTCAAGAACTTGTGTTCCAAAATTGAACACAATTCGAGGCCTAAAATAGCCAACACAACAACATGCAACCATAATCAAGACACCATGCTAAGGAAGCCCCAAACACACCCAAATTCACCTTAAACTGAAGTTCTCCAATAGCTCCCAATAACTAACCATGTAGCACTCTTCCAATGAACAAACAACTCTTCAAAACACATAAATCGGAGCTCAGAAGAGGGAGATATTGCAAATTTAATCCTTGAACTAAGGTTGCCTTTACGTCTGTCTTTATTTAAAGACTGGGCCAAAAACTCCTCTTCCTGAACATGGAGGAGAGGCATGAATGAGCCTCGTAATCCAGTTGGGCACCGAAAACGCAACAACCTAACACGAACGCGTAGGCTAGGCCTACTGCCACCCACGAACGTGACAGCCTTACATGAACGCGCTGGCAAGGGTGCCAGCCTTATGTGAACACGACCCTAGGTGCGCGAATATGGGGCATGCAATGAGCTGCACCAGCTATCAACACATCAACTGATATGCTAAGGCACCAAAACCTTCGACGGGGTGGTCGAAAATAATTTGAAACCCTGTCCATGCAAACAAATTATGGTACGCCTTCAGATTCAGCATTTCAGACTCAATAGAACCATTGAAACTTCCATCTGTGGTCGTTTTGATGAAAAGTGAGTCACATACTCAAGTTCCATTTTAAGCAAAAATCCACAAAGGGGGCATGGAATCAGCCTGGAAGCCTCGAGATCCAAACGAACGGTCGTTCTAGACCAAACTCAACATTCTGGGGATAGCCATGATGGAGGTATTTTAATCCAAGCTTGTTTACTAAGAATGTCAACTAAACTCAAACTTAGGCGTTAACGTGGAAGTTAAAATGCCTAATCACACAGACTCACACTGAAAGCTTTGGGAGTCATGTCGACTATGCTACTAGCCTAAAATGACCCTTTTTTGGAGTTGATGGGGTCATAAGAATTGGATTTTGAGGTTAGCTTCTTGAAATTTTTATAAAAATGACTGCTCAAAATTCAAAAGCTCCAAAACGCTAAAACTTGCATAAAAACTAAACAAATGACCAGGTGATTGAATTGTCTACCCCAACAAGTCATAACTGAATTGGGTCATTATAGGAAAGATATAACCGATGAACACTAGGCATAAACATAGAAATGACCTGGATGTCATTATTCAACTATTCGATTTTAAAAAATTATTCTTGTTTTTTTCTATTCTTATACCCATTACGTGTCGTTTCAGGTTAGGAATTGGTTACCTACTTGTAGGTTATAGTAGGTGTCATCATGAATCAAAAAAATTGATCGTGACAAATAAACTTTGCAAACATGGAGCAATTAACTACGACATTGATACCAATGAAAGATAATCAGAGAAAAATTGATGGGTTGTGTACCTTATATTTGCAATGGAAGTTGTTGATTTTGTGACCAAACACAAGTTTCTAAATCCCTCTTTGAATCACTAGAAAACAAAATTTTTGATTCACAAACTGAATGTCTATTTGGTGTTGATGTTAATATGAAAGAAAGAAATGTGTTTTCTGTTTCAACCCTTTTGATCCATGTATCTCTTGTGGAAGAAGAACTAAAATATAAAGGGGAGTTCATCAGTTACTACATAACTATTTTCCCAAACATTTCAAATTCGCAGATAACCCACCATATTATCTTCTTCTAAGAAGCAAAACGGGTGGGATTGATACATATGGGAGATCTATGACCCCTGAAATCTAACATATTTGCATGTTAGGCAACAAATTAATTTATTAAGCCTCCAAAATTATTTTTTGAATAACTTATTTGGACAAAGTAGGTGTAGTTAGGAAGGCATGCACTTATGAATTTGTTTCTCCGACAACATTTTAAGGGAATATTAGTGCATCATCCGCTTCAACTTCTCGGTTCAAGATCGTAATTTTAATGCTCGGATGAAGGAATGTATTGTATACCATTTACAAGAGATAAGGGATGAGATGAACCATGACATGTGATAAAATATGAGACTATAAATAAAAGTAAAAAATAAGATGAGAAATGTTTTAGAAATGAGACCTCTTTCAGATTTTTAAATTCTATAAATTAATATAATTATTAAGGATAAAATTCTTACTATAAGGGTCGTTTGGTTGGAACAAGTTATTTCAGGATTAGTTATCCCGGGGTTAGCTGTCTTGGGATAACTTATCACATCACTATGATATAAATGGTGGGATAAGTTATCCCAAATATAGAAATCAAACAAGATACAATAATTTTATCCCATCGCCAATTAGTTTTAATCTCTCACACCAAACAACCCCTAAAGTTGTAATTGAGTTAGTAGTATTAAAAACACATTGCCAATTAACTAGTAAACGAATATCAAACTCTAATGATATATTACCAACAAAAATTAACAAGTATTCCTAAATTTCCTAACAATTATTCATGAAAGTTTTCCGTTGCTAAAATTACTAGTGTAATTTAGCAAAAATAAATAATCATGCTTACTAACATATTTAAAATTCGTAGATAAATTACCAACATAAATTTTCTGTAGCTAAAATTGTCAACCAATTACAAATGTTTCTTGAAAAATTACTATTGGCCTTGCCAACCACATTAGTATCCATTAGTACAATTGCTACCAGAATACGAACACATTCAGTCTTTGTTACTGTAATTAACAACATATTTACAAACAGAATTGAGTAATAAAGTACCAAATTTAGTAGTCGTTAGTAAAGATATTGATGATATACCAATAAAAAATTGGTTAGTGAATTTACCAACGAAAGTTTCAGGTCAAGTTTTAAAATTCTCCAACAACATCTTTGGGTGTTTACCAACTGCTTTTTAGTTGATAATTTTACCAACAAATTAAAATTGGTTGGCAAAATTTACCATCAAGCCTTTTAGCAAAAAAAATTAATATCAGTTGGTAGCTAAATTTGCCAACTGATTTGATCAATTTACGAACAAAAGTTTCTGTTGGTAATTGGGGTTTCTTTTGTAGCATTTTAACTAACTTTCTTAACCGTGTTCCACACCTCAAATAATCATTTATTTTGAAATGGAGAGAGTTTTTATCGGTAATGTTAAATGGCCAGAAAATTAAAAAGTCTATAATATTTTTTTAATTTTAAAATAAACTAGTTTTTTTTAATTTTTTAGTTAAACGATATTAAAGTTAAAAGTGTAAAAATGTTCAAAAAAGTAAAATAATATAGATAAAATACCATTCTGACCAAATTTTGGCCAAATCTTCTGCCCAAAAGGATTTTTCCTTACCACAAAAGAGTTTTAAATACACATGGAAAATTCTTCTTTTTTTTTTTTTTTTTTTTGGTTGAAAACTATGTGCTACTTAATCTTGATAATGTGAAACAATTACACCTTGATATGGAATGTTAATGTGTGTATCATGCTTAGGGTCCTCTTTTTGGAATAGAAATCAAACTTTCCTTGAAAACTATGACTCTCAAACTTTTTGGATAAGCATGTAAGTCGAATTCCTTGACTTGATTGGAGTTGAGATCATAGGAAATCAGAAGTCCACTTTTACTTTGAAGAAGCAATAAATGATCCCTCCAAGTTGTTAATGGGAATTCAAAAGGAAATGGTTTAATCATATACATTTTAGTCCAAGACTCGTGTACATTATACTCCATCATTATCCAGATGTCCATGGTATGTTGAGTGAGATCATTATTGCTATTTGGAGGGGGATAACAAATCAAGGTTTGTAACTGATTCATGACTGTGAGGCTATAACACTTACCATCAAAGACATTACAAGAATCAGGCAAATTCATATTGTGAAAAATCTCAGTATTAATAATTTTGTACAAAAATATATAAAAAAGTAATAATTTTATAAAAATAAAAATAAAAAAAATAGAAGTTGTTTTGCTATGTTTTGATGTTCTACATTATTACATATAAAGGCGTACATTAAAATATCAGACTATGTAATCATTTTTCTTTGCTTGTCTTACTTGAATCAGTATTACCACAACAAATCACAGGTGTAGTCATTTCTTTGGTATGATTGAATATTTTTTAAGACTATAATGACCAAAATTTATGTTGAGTTCTTATTGTGTTTTGAAAAATGTAATTGCAATTTCTTCTATAATATTCTATGTTGATTTCACAACCTTATTTCTTAGGTCATGATGGAACCTACTACATCCCACCAATAGGTAAGCCTAACCCATAGCCCAAAACCATAAGAAACGGGCTATCACGCTAGATATAAACGTGAAGGACCAATGAGCAATAACAAGGAGAAGAAACAGAAATAAGCAGATATATACACTAAACCATGCCCAGGACCTGACATCAGTCGGTAATCAAGCATCTCGTCAAAATATGAGTACAACACTCTTTATAAGTACAAAATATACAGAATTGTCTCCGAAAGCAAACAGACACTAGTAATAGTCAACATAGAGGGAGATCAGCACCTCTGAACGCCAAGAGCTCATCCTTGTCTCTGAATCTCAAAAGTTTCTCCACACGAGATCCAACTCGAAGGAGATAACTCGTACTATGATCTGCAGGATATAAAAGTTTAGTATTAGTACCAATAAGTGGTACAGTAGGACTGCACTCCAAATATAAAACTTGTATGAACAATAGGTAAATAAGGAAGGTACAGTACAAGTATCTCACAAGGAAATATATCATCGTAATACAGGTAGTAAGAACGAAAGAATATGATACACATATTAAGAGGCTGAGACAAAAGAACATACCTGGAGGCGCAAACCCACCAACCTACTCGCAAAGGAATAATACTACGGAAGTTAACTAACCAAATGAGGGAGTGCCACATCAATACAAGTCTAATCCACACACCTAACCAATTATCAGTACAACAAAACAAGACACTAACTTAATCAAACAATAACTTAATCGGACCCCATAAGCCCAAAAGGTACAAACTATTAAATAGAACCCAACTCCCCTCGATAATACCGGTAGGTGCAAACAACAAAAAATATACTGGTGAGAGATAATGCATATGAATGCAGGTAATGTAGAAGAAACCAGCTAAACCATTAGCATCAAGTGCCACAGAACAAAGTATATACACATACCTCATGTGCCTACAGGTAGTGTCACGCCCCGAGCCTACACCCTAGACGTGGCCAACACTTGAGAACCATTGCTGGCCCCAAGAGAACCCTTGGCCTGACTTACTTACTCAATGAAAGACATAACTTAACAAGATGATCTTAAAACATAACTTTTTCTTGATATAAAACTTAGCCAAAGCGGCAATTGAAGTCTTTAAACAACATCTGAATGATAATGTAAAGACAACTGAACTACTAGCTGTCTATGAAGCCTCTAAAACAAATAGGGATGTCGGGACAAGACCCCCGATCATCCTAACAATGAAAATACTGAAAGCAAAGTAAAATGAGTCCTCCAGAATGCAAGGAGGCTCACCAATATGACTCTGAGTGCTCAACTGGATCAACAAGGTACTCGGTGCTGATCCTGGTTACCTGCGTTTGCATCATAAGATGATGCAGGCCAACTGGCATCAATACATTGAATATACGAGTATGCGAGTTGGAATGCTAAACACAACTTAAGCTTGAAAGGAATCTGGAAAGAACACTTACCTTGGCTTTACTCAACTTCTGAACAACTTAACTCAATATAAAGCAAATAAACACATGCAATATATATAAAGCTTTGTAAACCAGTGGAAAACAACTTAGTTCGTTAAAGAAAATGCAATAACAAACCCAACTTTACTTATATAATAAAGTAATATAGTTTCTGTGGGAGATTATCTAACCGACAACCACCACTATGAGCCTAAGTGGTGATACAACGTCTTGCCCACACTGCCAGAACTGTCCTATACTTTGCCGTCATATAAAACGCTTAACTTAGTGGATCCACTAGTCTATGCTAAAAGCATCTTAAGGAGTCATCTAAAAAGTATGATCCTTTACTACCCATGATGGCTACATGATTTATAGAGACTTGAGTTAAATAAACACGCATCCCTATATCGGTGCTCAATACTACTCCTAAAATATACTTAGCTCATAAGTTTTAAAAACAAACTTCTTTCTTTGGTTTGAGATAATTACTCAAAGCTTAGCTTAAAAGCTCTCTTGGAATCGATGTTCCCTTTTCTTTCTCAAATGTGAAAACATTTATAAACTCTTTGGGAACATAGTTCCCTTATAGCTTTTTGAGAAATGAACTCAACTCTTTACTTTTTGCTTAACTTGAAACTTAAGTCTTAAACAAAGTTAAAGCGTTTGTGAAAGACTTTTGAAACCTTTATAAACTTCTCTTGACTTGCTTCTTAACTTCTAGACTTGACTCTTAACTTTCCTTGAATTGAAGTATTGATTCAAGGTTCATGATCTCATGTTTATGGATGATTTCATGATGTTTAGACGTACCTTAGAGTGTTGGAATCAACTAGAAAACATAGGTACATCACTAAGGAACTAGTACAAAAAGATAGGGGAGGAATGGGGGGAACTGACGTCCCTAGCGCTCTGAGAGACGTGGGGCACCAGCCCTCAAAATTCAGAGGGCAAGTTGGGATGCTCTGGCTGGTGCGTCGCCCCAGAGCCCCACAATCAAAGGCTTCTTTGGGGCGCACTGGCTGGTGCGATGCCCCACCCCCTTCTCCAGGTGTTTGACGACTTTTCTTCTTCGTTTTTCAACTCTAAACCCTCTAAACTTCAATGGTTCTTTCCCCAAATGGTTAGAATCATTTATACCCTCAATATATGATAGATTAAAACCAAAATTACACCCAAAAACATGAATCAATTCGCAAGAAACTTCAACAACACAACCCACAAGAATTCAAACGAAACCTTCAACAATTTTCATCAAGAACTCAATTTCTAAACTTTCAAAGACTTAAATTCGCTGAATTAAATCATAGTTGGCGCGTGGGTGAACTAACCCTACAGTATGTGATCTTACATACGTTTTAGGGATCACCCGCGACGAAATCCACAAGCTACCCTTGACGAAATCGACGAATCTTGAACGTTCTTCTCCTTTCTCCTCTTTTCTCCTCTTCTCCAAGCCCTAGCGTGAAATTCACTTTTCTAAAACTGACTAAAATATGAATTTACCCCAATTAAACTCCTAAAAACGAATTGGAACAATTAGGTAAGGAAAAGACTAAATTACCTTTCCAAAATCCGGATTAGACTTTCCTTAATCCAACAACCCAACTTCCAAAGGGCATAACTTACTCATACGAACTTGGAGTCGCGCAAACTCGGTGGCATTGGAAAGATTATTCCAAGAGATTTCCAACCATATCTGGAAGTACACCTAACTCATCCTGAACTAGGAGTTATGGCCGTTTGAAGCTGACCAAAGCTCAACTTTTCCTAACTTAAATTTCCATTCTTTCCAAAAATCACTATTTCCAATTCTTCACTCCTTCCTAATTATTTCAACTTGAGAGATGTTACAACTAGGTAGGAACGATGTGGCTCCCTCATCTGGTTCAATCTTTCACACAACCATAGGGACCCATAGGGGAATCTAGAATTTTGTATACATTGCTGGTCCTAATCTTGGGCTTCTAAATATAGAAATATCCATTGTGCTACTGGATCCTCTCTGTCATGGTATCAGAGTTACAAATAGCAAAACCAATGCAGGAAAGAGCAACGCTACACCGACTAATCAAGTAAAAAGGTGAGTGCATCCATGATGCGTCTAATGTTTTAAGGTAGTAAGGGAACGCATTCTCAATGCCTCATTTATCTTTATAATTTGTGTATCAAAGAAATACAGGTGATAACTTTCGTTATCCAATTTAAAAAAAGTAATAGTGTGAAAACATCTTTCTAAAAAATAACCATAATAATCCAATGTATGAACTGAGATTGTACAACAAAATGAGTGAAATCAAGTGTCACAATGCAATGCATGTGGTCACCAGCATCCAAACAATAGCATACAAACATCTAGATAAACACTATTGATAATACTACTCTTTTGAAGCAAGGAAGACTAACCTAAACTCTGGTTGATCCTCGACCAAGGCCTCGGGCCCAAAAATATACTTACATCCTTAACAGTAAAAGCATAGCAAGTTCATCAGCTCCCAAGAAATTAAGGAAATGGGAAAGGGCTTCAAAAATCCAACAGGGAATACCTCAAGGATCGACACCTTACCCTGAACATACCATAAAACAACAACCAATCCTAGTCTAATCCATCTCATGGCTATGACAAATAACTAAGGCCCGAGCATAACATAAAGTAACAATAACTGCAACTACCAAGTGTAACGAATAAAGGATCACTAAAATGTGACTAAAGCACCTAAGTCTCAAATTAGAATAAGGTATGAAGTATCAATCCTAAAAAAATTAGGGCACCAACCATACTATGAGCAAGGGCTACTAGCCTGAGCTAAGGATCCCGCCACCCAAGACAGGCTGAAGGCTTCTACTGGCATCCAACGAATGAAAACAAGGAAGGGATATTTGAACCCAGCATATACAATCCTAGTTCACATTCAATTCATACTAAACCTTATCTAATAGACAAAGTAAAAAAAAGTAGACTATAGCCTACTTCGAAGCCAATTACGAGTTTTCCAAATCCACTTTATCAGGGCTCTCCACTTTTGAAACACCTCTGATCACTGCAATACTATAAAAAATATTAATCACAACAAAAATACAGATTTTTAGATACCAAAAATACAATAATTGAAGCAAATGAAAATGGGAATGTAGAACATGTGTTGAGAATCCCGAAATTGACTCTATCAAAAAGTCTGATTTAACTTGCCGAGCTTGTGACCCAAAATTGAACACAATTCGATGCTCATAGAGAGGATAAAGTAGTATATGCATAAAAAAACTGAAAATATCACCATTAAAAGCTTGGGTAGCCCCGTCGGGGTACAAATAACGTAAATCCAATGACTTCCACACTTTCCTAATAACTCCATTATGTAGCCACGCCAAAACCCAACAACATGCAACAAAAATCATCCAAAAACAGAGCTCTATGTCTCAACTTATCAAATTTAGAATAATTGGAATAAGGCTAAAATCCACCTTAGTCTTTATTTGAAAGACCATGGAACTGTCTTCCGTGAATGTCGGACCTTATCCATGAACACGAAGCTCCACGAAATAAATGCCTAGCCCGCAAACACAGAGGGTCAACCTCTTAGACCTTTGTGAATGAGGGTGGATGCCCGCAAACGTGATGCTCGACTTCCAAAGCTCAACGAATGCAACATTTGACTCGTGAATGTGGTGGCCAAAATCGCTGTCTTCCATAAACGTTGACAGAGACATGTGAATGTGAAAAAGACCAGGTGGTGCACTAGCAGGTGGTATACCAACCCAAGTTAGAATGCAAAATGCCCCGATGTGGGATTGAGATACGTACGGAATCTCATGCATGCAAATGAGATATGATACCCCGCAAATTTGACATTCCAAACTCAATAGAGATGTCGATACTTTTAATTTAGGTTGTCTCAATGATAAGTAGGTCTCATTCCTTTGCTTTTTTTGAAGCCAAACTTTATAAGGGAGCTTGGAATGAGTCTAGAAGCCTTGGGATCCACACCTAAGGTCCTTCTAGACCAAACTTTGATGTTTTAGAACTAACAAAACCTTCAAAATTCCATTTTGAGGCCGTATACCAGAAGTTTTTTTGTCAAAATCAACTGTTCAATCCTTAGAAGGTCCAAAATTTTAAAACTTTCACTGAACTCATACAAACAATTAGGCGACGGAACAATTAGTCCCATCAAGAAAAAATTATCATGTATGAGGCAGGTCAAGTCATGCTTGCATGAGACATTATTTGATTGACAAGTGGACTAGACCCATCTACCAAGTGACTAAGGGGCATCTATTAAGTCCTCTCGGCCATTTTTTTTTGTTTCACATTTATTCCAATATATTTTTTGTTTTCATTTTTAAAATGTTTTTTTCATTCTTAACTAATTTAATTAGTTTATATTTTTTCTTTTTCTTTTTTTGTTTTCCACTTATTTCAATATATTATTTTGTTTCATTTTTAAATGTTTTTTTCATTCTTAACTAATCTAATTAGTTTATGTTTTTTCTTTTTCATGTAGTGAATTTTGATTTAATTATTTACGATCATTGCATAAGTTTTTATTTTGTTATATTAATTTTTTTCTATTCTATGTTATTTATTCATATTATAATAAATAGTTGTTTTTATTTAATTTTATATTTATAAAATCAAGATATAAGTAATTTTTTTTAATTCTAACAATTAGTTTTTTCTTAAATTATAAATAAAATTTGTAAAGTCGCAAAACGCCTTTTAAGGAATAAATCAATAAAATTACCATTTTATTTAAAATTTCCTAAGAAACATGTAAGGAAAGTAGATAAACACAATATTTATTAAATTTCACCTACCTTCAATTTCAGGGATCAAAAATATCGTATAAATTGATAGAAAGATTATGTATTTATGTAGGTGTTTATGGATATTTTTCATTTTTTAATTTCGTGAAAATAGTATCAAAACTTATGCAATTGTTTGTCAAGTTTATTGTTGCTCTTTCCATTATATTTTCTTATTGAAGAGTATTTGATGGATTTAAGTGCTTATGAAAACATGAAATTGTCGAGAGAAGAATAAAAGAACAAATTAATTTTATACCTTTTTTCTTTTTCATATTAATAGTCTACTTTTTATTTTACGAATTTCTTAAGAAATCATAAATAAAGTAATAGTTTTACTAATTTATACCTTTATCTTTTTTATAACTTTACCAAATTTTACCTACATTTTCAAAAATAATTAATTGTTATAATAAAATAGAAAATTTGTAATTAATTATATCTTAATTTATAAATTAACAAATAATTTTATATAAATATTTTTAGCAATATAAGTAATTAGCATCGAGATGGAAAATAACGTCCAAAAAATGTTAGAAACAGAATGAATTAGACAATTTTTTTTTTATTTCATACTTTTCATGAATAAAATTATTAAAGTATGGAAGTGCAAAATTTGGAATAATAGTTGGAGAAGAAATCAAACAAAAAAAGTAAGAGAGAGAAAGAGGAGTTTGGGCCATTTTTAAAAATGGACTCAATTATCTACTTGTCAAAGAATAAGTGGAGCCTCATATAAGTTTTTTCTACCACATCATATTTGTGCCTCGTTCATGATAAAAAAAAAATTATCCCTTCAAGTCATAAATGACTTTGGGTTGCTACAGGAAATCTCTAAACTCGGAAAAGATCGGAAAACAGAGGAAATGACCTGGAGGGTCATTACAATGGAAATGTGTTTAAATCCTACAGATGTAATGTTTGAAGACCAATTGCCTAATTTCCTCGATTTTTTTTATTAAAATTAATCAAATTTATGACTATTACATCTATGTTGAAGGCTATGTTGGTTTAGGTATTTTGTATAATTCCTTACCAGATTATTGGCAGAAGGAACTAGCAGATCTATCATGATTTTGGTCCTAACGAACCATTATGGAGGTTCACAGTGAATCTTGAAGCTAGATGGTCAGCGTGATCACATAGAATCATAGTCTAATATATCAGTATTTATTTTGATTTTGTATATTATGTAATGAACACCTTTGATTATGTTTTAATATGAATATATGTGTTTTGTGTTTCATCCTATTTTGGATAGATGTGTTGTTATTCTTTTATGCATTATCATATGGTGTTATTTTTTAGATATATAACTCCTTGTAATTATGGCCTAAAATATATTAGGAAACACATTAAGAAACTAATGTCAATTTTTGATTAAATATTTAGTTTGTAGATGATGATTGGATGCTTACGTGTCTTTTTGATTTTACATTAAATATGAAACCTTTATGAGAATTAATTTTCTTGAATGTGTATGTCACATGCAAAATCAATTTAGAATTCTTGCCTTCTTATCTCTCAAAACTGACATGGCATCAAAAATAAAATAGTTGACTTAAACAAAGGCGAAAAACTGAACGATGACAACTATGACATATGGAGTCATAAAGTATGATATTTATTGAAAGAGCAAAATCCTCTGGAAGGTATAAATCATGTTTTGAATCAGATAGAAGAGGAAAATACTGCACAACACAGAAGAGATCTTGAAGCTTATAAAGCTTTGAAAAAGGCTAATTCCACTGCACGTGGAATCATAGTTAGTTATGTGGTTCATGACCTCATACATGAATGTGAGGAATTTCCTACTACTCATGCTATGTGGGCACATCTGCGAGGAACCTATGGGGGTACGTTTGTAACCTGCTTCCGACAATAACTATCAAATTTGACACTTATAAGAAGCGTTATGATCAAAATATCAAACAATACCTAAGGGTGATGTGAAACATGATAGCTCAACTCAAGAGTGTTGGCCATGTTCTTTTAGATAAGCTACAAGTTCAGGCAGTGATTCGGTCTCTTCCCAAATAATTAAGAACATTTAAAGGTTAAACTTGACCCATAATGATAGCATCAAAACCTTTTCTGATTTTACTCGCCATATTGAACTTGAAGATGAGTGGCTTGATGCTGCTAGTGCTGCTTCTAATGCCTTTGTGGCAGAGTCAAGTGGTGCAAAATTTTCAGGCTTCAAACGCAAGAATAATTGAAAAAGAAATGGGAAAGACAAAGAGACTGTAGAAGGACCCTCTAAGAAAAAGAAAAAGTTAAATTCCAAGAAAGGAAAATGGTTTTTCAACAAGAGAGACAGGAGCAAAATGAAGTGCTACAATTGCTAAGTGCTAGGGCATTTTGCTCATGAATGTACTTAGCCAAAAAAGGTAGCATTTTTGAACGCATCTCAAGTGCTACATATGTTTCTAGCACTTCTTTACTAACTGAATCTTATCCTATGTGGATTGTAGACTCGGGATCCACCGACCACATGAGTCGAGATTGAGAAGCATTTGTGGAGTATCGTCCAGTTTCATCTAAATCAAGGTGGATCTATGTAGGAATTAATGTCAAACTAGAAGTCAAAGGGATAGGCACTTGCAAAGTGGACTTGCGTGGTGGCCGTTTTTTGATGTTTCATGACATTTTATATGCTCTAGAGATTTGACGAAACTTAGTATCTGTGTCTTTTCTTTTAGATGTTTGTTTTGATTTGTTGTTTTAGTCCTAATAGTGTTAGAGTAACTCTAGATAATATTTTATATGGTTTTGGACTTCGTTATGATCGTTTTAACATTTGAGATTGTAATTCTTCAACTTTTGACTATTATGTTGACCGTTGTGTAATGGCATGTTATTCAAGTAACAATGATATTGGTATTATTACATGGCATGCAAGATTAGGTCACATAGGGCAAGATCGAATGAATAGGTTAGCAAAGGAAGGGCATTTAGGTTCTTTCACCAAAATTGATATGCCAACTTGTGAAAATTGTCTTGCTAGAAAGATTACGCTTAAACCATTTGGATAGGCTAAAAGAGCCGAGTTTTCACTTCAATTAATTCATTCTGATATGTGTGGTCCAATGAATGTGAAGGCAAGGTTTGGTGTTACATACTTTATTACATTTATTGATGATTTCACACACTTTGGTTATGTCTATTTGATTTCTCATAAATTTGAAGCACTTGAGTGTTTTAAAAGATATATGAATGAAGTTGAGAATCAATTAGATAAATGCATAAAGGCTTTAAGAACCGATCGAGGACGTGAATATTTGTCGAAACAATTTGAAGAATTATGTATTGAAAAGAGTATTATCAGACAGCTAACTACACATTATACACCCCAACAAAATGGTGTAGCTGAAAGAAGGAATAGAAACATTATTGGACATGACAAGGTCAATGATGGCGCATACAAATTTATCTATACATTTTTGTAGAGATGCATTGTTGATGAGTCTGAGATTTCGACTCATTTAGGGCTTTGTTTTATTAGTTTTAGTGTCCTCAATACCTAATTTATGCTCAAAATTGATGTTAAAGTGGTGATTTGCAGCAATGAAGGCTAAGGAGAAAGGCAAGGACATTACCAGGCAAAAATGAGCAGAAAAGCTGAAGAAGTTGAAGGAAGAAATGCTGCTGATCACCAATGTCACGCCCCAAACTCAAGGGGCGCAACTAGCTCCTAATGACAAAACTCAGGCTCGAGCTAACCCTGCTGAACTATTTGCTACTAGCACATAGCGGTCACACTCAATCAAGAAAACAAACGAGTATATCTCGGCTTAAAACTAAGCCCTCAGCCAACAAGGTCCCTGTCAATAGATCTATAAAAGAAACAACTACTCCCAAGAGTTCATATAAAGAAATAGCCAACTAGAATAGAAGTTCTGATTGGACCGTCGAGGCCACTATGATCTCTATATCAAAACTGAAAGCAGGTATATATCAAGACAATACATCAAACAACTCACAAGCTTCAACAAACCAACAAACTAGGCCAACATGGCCATAACATAGCTATACACCCCACACACTAGTCTGCAAGCCTCTAAGAGTGGTAAAGATTGGCGGGAGAGGGCCCCTGCCTACCCATAAAAATATATACAACAAAAGCTAACAAACCTCCCAACTCTGGAAGCTCCGGAGGAAAGGGCTAGCTAACCAGATACAAGTCAATCCTGTTGCTGAGGAGGTCTACCGGGTTTTCTGTAAAGACCTGCATGCATGAATGCAGTGCCTCCGGTCAATGGGGCGTCAGTACGAAATAATGTAGAGAGTATGAAAGGCTATAGACTAAATGAGCAAGTATCATAATATACCAAAAGCAATCAAGTAAGGAAATCAAAATTTAGATAAGCATGATAACCCACTATTGAATCTAAAAATACAAAAATGATCAAACAATAACCTAACCAACCCCTCATAAGCTCGGCAGGTACAAACAACACACCACCTACCTAGCCCCCCATAAGCCCAAAAGGTGCCAAATCAATCTACATACCCCTATCAGTAAGCCTTTGTATTTGTAAGAAGTAACATAGCCCATTTTGGCAATGATATAGCCCCGTAGGCAGCGCATAGCCCTCTTAAGCAACAACATAGCTCTGTGGGCTTCACATAGCCCTCTTTTGCATCAATTAGCCCTGTAGGCAACACATAACTCTCTTTGGCGTTAAAATACTCCTGTAGGCAATACATAACACTTTTTGGCATCAATATAGTCTCGTGGGCAACACATAGCCCTCTTAGGCAGTAACATAGTCCTCTTAGACAACATCATAGCCCCCATAGGCAGTTCATAGCTCAACCGCTAACAACAATAGCCCCAAGGGCAACAACAAACAATTGAATAGGCTAAATGCGAGCAATTTAGCTTTAAACAATATATATGAATAGTCTCCAAGTAGTTCTTAACTTAGGGTCGTTCTTAACAGATTATGAGTCCCTAAAATGAGGGTTTATAACCACTCAATCAGCCAACCACTCACAATTACATCTACAAGATCACCAACATTAACTACCCTATTATATTACTCCCAAGCTCTAAGGAAACATGTCGAACAAAGGGAATAGCCTTAACATACCTTTTCCTTTATAATTTATGCTGAAAATATCTCTGTCTGCACCACTACAACACTAAAAAAAGTAAAATCAATTAGTAATTAAGGATAAGAATTACTACGACAATTCGACAATCGATATAGATTCCTATTGTAAATTACTATCTAAGAGTTAAGGTATCCATAAACCAATAAAAGATGGTTCCTACCTTTCTTTATACGCCCAAAACACTTGAATAAAATCGAAACACTGAAAAACCTTGCTTCCACAACCTCCACAGAGCTACACTGCTCAATTCACCATAAAAACTATACCAAAACAACGAGCTTGAGTGTAGGGCAATTTTTGATAAGGAGCCAAGAAAAGATCATGAACACACAAGGATGATTTGAGGAGTAATTCTCTGATTTTTGTTGGTTTCTTACTAGCTGGAATGAAGAAAAATAAAGAAGTTTCTATCTTATAAGGTTCCACCGACCTAGGGGACCCACCTCACGTACCTGCTTGCTCAGTGTCTCAAAAATGTGAATATCACTCTATTTTGAAGTCGTATGTACGAACGGTTTGGTGCATTTGAAACTAGACTCGTACAAATTCGATTTGCTAGGTCGTGGGCCCCATAACTCTTTATAGATTGGGAGAAAATCTCCAAGACATTTGACCCAAATTTCAAAGAAATATTTAAAAAGGAACTTACGATAACTTTCACCAACTTTTATTTTGCCACTTTCCTAACTTCAAAACTTCAGATACAACCCTTGAACACTTAAAATATGACATAACATATCATTCTTAATTTATTACTCACCCTCTTTGTCTTTCCATAAAGGTACGAGTTAAATTAGAGTTTTGAAAAGTCGGGGTGTTACATCCTCCCCCCCATAGAAACATTTGTCCTCGAATGAAAGAACTAAGCTGCACGATTAAGTCCTAACTAGTTTCCAAAATATGGTAAAGTGTACTCTATACCCATAGTATCCAGAACCTGAAATGCAGAAGATTCCAACCTAAGCACCTCACAAGACGATACAAATAGCTAAGCACCATAGCTCCGCAATAATAGTACGAGAAAAATGCAACAACAACAATAATAAGCAACAATAAAAAACTAAATGGATATCCTACCTCACTGTGCTAATCAAGATTGATATTTTTACCACTGTGGGATCTAAAACAACTGAGGATAACTGGATCTCTTGCCATCCTCGGCTTCCCATGTCACCTCTTCCCTATTTTTGTTTCTCCACAGCACTTTAATAGAAGCCACATCTTTGGTCCTCAACCTTCGGACCTGTCGATCTAATATTGCAACTGGAGTTTCCTTATAGGACAACTCCTTTGTGATCTAAACATCCTCAATAGGGACAACCCTAGAAGGGTCTTCTATGCACTTTTGTAGCATCGATAAATGGAATATCGGATGAACCAATTGTAGCCCCGATGGCAACTCTAACTCATATGCCACTTGTCCTATCCTCCGGAAGATCCGGTATGACCCAATGAATCTTGGACTAAGCTTGCCCTTATTTCCAAATCTCATAACACCCTTCATAGGTGAGACTTTTAAGAATACCGAGTCATCAACACAAAACTATAAATCTTTTCGCCATACATCTGAGTATGACTTTTGGCAACTTTAAGCAGTCAATAAACGTTCTTGGATGAGCTTAACCCGCTCCAGTATCTGTTGTACAAGGTCGGGTCCAACCAACCCTGATTCACCTACCTGAAACCAACCAATAGGGGATCTGCATTTTCGACCGTACAAAGCCTCATAAGGTGTCATCTTGATGCTAGAATGATAACTATTGTTATATGAAAACTCAATAAGAGGTAAATGGTCATCCCAACTTCCATTAAAGTTTAGCATACATGCCTGTAGCATGTCCTCAAGTGTTAAAATGGTGCGCTCAGCTTGGCCATCTGTCCGAGGGTGAAAGGTTGCACTGAGATTAACTTGTGTCCCTAATCCTTTATGGAAAGAATTCCAGAAGTTAGTGATAAATTGTGCTCCTCTATCCGAGATAATAGATATTGGGATGCCGTGCAACTTAAAAAATCTCTCGGATGTAAACCACTGTATAATCTTCAGATGTGAAAGTAGTCTTGACCAGTAAGATGTGGGCTGATTTTGTTTACTGATCAACAATTACCCAAATAGCATCAAACTTATGCTGTGATCGAGGTAACCCCATAATAAAATCCATATTAATTACCTCCCACTTCCATAAAGGAATGGCTATCTTCTGGACCATCCCAGCAAGCTTCTGGTGCTCGACCTTAACTTGTTGGCAGTTAGGATAGTGTACCGCAAACTCATCAACATCTTTCTTCATCCTGTGCCACCAATATATTTATTTAATATCATGGAACATCTTCATCGATCCTGGGTGAATAGAATACCGGGAATGATGTGCCTCTCCCATAATCTGTTGTCAAAGCCCTACCACATTTGGAAGACATAGTCGTCCTCTATATTTGAGGACTCTATCTCCTGCTATATCAAAGGCTAACGAGTCCTTTTCATGAACTTTGCATCTGAGCTACTCTAAGTAGGCATCCTCATGCTGTCGTGCCTTCACTTCCACGATTAAAGATGATACAATTGTGTCTTGAACTCTGACCCCACTATCACTTGCCTCTTTTAATCTGACTTCCAAGCTAGCTAATTGATGAAGTTCTCGAGCTAATTCACACCTCTCAACACCTAAATATGATAAACTTCCCATTGATCTACGATTGAGGGCATCGGCTACCATATATGCCTTCCTTGGATGATAATATAAAATATCTACGTCGTAGTCTTTCAATAACTCAAGCCATCGACATTGTTGAAGATTCAATTCCTTCTATCTAAAGATATAATGAAGGCTCTTATGATCTATGAAAATGTCCACATGAACGCCATATAGACAGTGTCTCCAGATCTTAAGTGCATGCATAATTGCAGCCAACTCTAAGTCATGAGTTAGGTAGTTTTTCTCATGCTTTCACAACTGCCTTAAAGCATATGCGATCACCTTACCATATTGCATTAGAACACATCCTAACCCAATACTAGAGGTATCGAAGTACACTGCATAGCCCTCTGAACCCTCTGACAAGGCTAGGACTAGTGCTGATGTCAACCAATCCTTCAGCTCTTGGAAACTATGCTCGCAAGCCTCAGTCCACTGAAACTTAACTGCTTTCTGAGTCAACTTTGTTAGTGGTGCTAAAAGTGAAGAAAAGCCTCTACAAACCTTCTGTAGTACCACCTAACCCTAAGAAATTACGAATCTCTGTCGGAGTTGTAGGTCTAGGAAAAATCTTCACTGCCTCAATTTTATGTGTATCAACCACAAAGCTCAACCAGAACTCATACTTAGAGAACTTTGCATAAAGTTCCTGCTCTCGAAGAACCTGAAGGACTGCTCGCAAATGATCTGCATGCTCAACTTTTGAATGTGAATAGACCAAAATATCATCAATAAATGCAATCACAAACGTATCTAGATACGACTTGAATATGCTACTCATCAGGTCCATAAACACTATCGGGGCATTGCTCAATTCAAAAGACATAACCAAAAACTCAAAATGCCTATATCTAGTTCTAAAAGTTGTCTTCGAAATATGTTTCTCCCAAACTCGTACTGGATGGTACCCTGATCTCAAATCAATCTTTGAGAAGTACTTAGAACCAAGTAGTTGATAAAACAGGTCATCGATCCTCAGAAGGGGATACCTATTCTTTATAGTAGCCTTGTTCAGCTGTCGATAATCGATACACATCCTGAGTGAGCAATCTTTTTTTCTCACAAATAATACTGGCGCTCCCCATGGTGAAGCACTGGACCTGATTTATAAATCAAATCTTTCAGCTGATCCTTCAACTCCTTAAGCTCAGTAGGAGCCATTATATAAGGAGGGATAGATATGGGTTGTGTACCTGGTAGCATATCGATAGCAAAATCAATTTCCTGTTCTAGAGGGAATCGAGGAAGCTAGTCTGGAAATACATCTAGAAACTCATTAACTACCAGAATAGATTGAAGAGTCAGTGGTTCTACATCTATATCATGAACGCGAACAAGATGGTAAATACAACCCTTACTAATCATCATCCTCGCCTTAAGATAGGAAATGAACCTACCTTTCGGCGTTGCTGTATCGTTTTTCCATTCCCAAATTGCCTCTCCTGGAAAGTGGAATCTAACAAAAATTTTCCGGCACTAAACATTAGCATAACAAAATGCTAACCAATCCATACCCATAATGATGTAGAAATAGACCATCTCTAACTCTACCAGGTCTACAAAGGTCTGACGGTCGATATTATCTATCGTGCAACCTCGATAGGTTCTCTTGGAAATACTAGACTCACCAACTAGTGTAGATACAATAAAAGATCGATCTAATGACTTTACTACTATACATAACTTCCTCGCAATAAATGGAGTAACATAAGACAGAGTAGATCCAAGATTTATCAAAGCATAAACACAATGGGAGGAAACAATTAATGAACCTGTCACAACATTCGGTGATGACTCTGAGTCATGTCGGCTGGCTAGTGAATATGTATGGTTCTGGCTACTACTGTCACGCCCCGAACCAGGAAAGGCGTGAAGGCGTGGTTGGCACTCGATACCTTATGCAATCGAGTTAGCCACTGAAATATACCAATTGACTACACTGTGGGCCTAGAAGGTCGGGCATAATAACATCTAAAATATTAATCTAGGAGCATTAGGGTCATAACCTGAATAACAACTCATATAGACAAAGGTAGAAAAGCCAAAAAAAAATAACAAAGTACTAGCTGGCCGATGAGGCCAGAATTGAGGACATATACACATACAAACATATTTATACATGCCAAGCCTATGTGGCTAGAAACTGGAAGTTGCAGAAAGAAACCCAGAATACTATGTCCATAATAGCCTCTATGAGTGACATAAGTACTGTCGGGACAAGGCCCCAACTATACCCAAACTGTACAACAAAATTAAACATCCTCTAATAGCCCTAGAATAAGATGGAGTTTACCAACTCACAGCTAAACCTGAATCCTAATGGGTGGGTGGTCTAGAGTCAATGTATGTACCTGCTCGCACGAAACAAAAAGCAGCATCCCACAGCAAATGGATGTCAGTACGAATAAAAACGTACGGTATGTAAAGCGGAAAGTAAAGTTACAAATATTTACACTAAAAGGGTAATAGAGATACCACTAGAAACTAAAACTCAAATAATCTCCATGGTTGACATTTGGCCCCTTACTATTTAAATGTGCATGGTATGCTCATATAATCGTATGTTGTGTGTGTATGTATATATATATATATATGCAAATGCATATCATACCCAACCAAGTGCTAGCAATGATGGTGCCTTCCGGTAGCGAACCAGGATCATATTCGCCAACTTGTGGCCATCTGTGTCTCATACGTATAAATATAGGAAATAGGCCCCATACCTTCCGGTTATAGCTCGGAAGTAGAATGCATAGCATGTAATTTCATGGATTTGTAATACATTTGTTACCTGAATCATGTTGCCAATCTTGGCTCGTTGGTACTCTTGTCCTCATAATCTCGTAATCACTTTTGTATTCATATGTAAATGTCTCATAGAACCTCATATACTTGTAGATTAAACTAGGACACTTAACTTGGATTTAGAAAGGCAACTTAATCTTAAGGATGTTCGTAAAGAGCTTAAAGTTCTTCAATTAGTATCTATATATGTTTCCTTAGTAGTTTGTAAAAGAAAGTATTTCAGAAAAACCCATACTTTAGTAGTTTAAACATACGATTTACATTTAAGAGTTTTGGAGGTCGACATTTTATTATAAAGTTTTCAAAAATATAAATTAGTGAGGAAGGAGGACTGATTTCAAATTCATATTGTTCATCATAATATTTTTAAGTTACTACACCTAAAGAAGAATAAGAATTTGTACACATGGACCTATAGTCAAGAGAATCAACAAAATGACATAAAGATGACATATACCCTTTCTAACCGAACGAGTGGAATAGCAACATAATGGAGTGACAAAAATACGCCAGTTGCAATATCAATGCCTTTCACAAAAGGTCTTTATAGTAATAGAGTAGTAAAACAATATTTGACGATTTAGGATACAAAAATTCGTGCTCAAAGGAAGTACAATACTTTGCCTTAACATACCTCAATTTTGTGTCTTGTTGTATCAATATAGATTGTACCCCTTCCTTACAGTATGTAGTCTACAGAAAATCATGTAACACAACCATTATAGGAAGAATATTAACACGTCAGGGTCAAAGTAGCAATTTAGAGCTCACTAGCAGAGTGATTAGCTCGCTAGACCATTTTAAATGTATGTTTCATTACCTTTTCTTCTCCAAATTAGAACCCCGAATTAACGACATAACATACATTTTTGCAGCAGCTATTAACAAGTACACAATATTCAACAGCAACCAAATAAAGTATGCCTGCTCAACATTAAAAACTCAGAATTTTGCCACACCAATCTTTTCAAACCCCAAAATAACCTCAACCAAATCCCAACCACAAGTCTTCAGACCATAAAGCCAGAAAAAATATATGTAATACAGTCCTATAATTGTTTAATATAATCATAATAACTTGAACTCACCGCTTCCAATCATCATCCTATACGCTAGTCCAATAATTACATTTGAAGTCATGTCTTTCTCTTTATAAGCAATAAGAGGTTAAAAGGAAAAAACTTAACTCAAACTTGATGGAGCTTGCAGTACTTTAACATGTCTTGTCAATAAAAAATAGTCTCCTTAAACACAAGACGTTGAACCAAAAAGAAACAATTTGAAAATTTCAATGCAATAATACAACCAAGGTTATACTAATTTATCTTACAATTAAATACCCATCTATACTTCTTCTTCTCTTCCAGACTCATATCAACAAGTACCACACACATACAAAGAATTTCTGAAAATTCCAACAACAACAACAATACCAGAAAAATACTTCAAAACAGCCAACATCACGTAACTATCAAAATACAATTTTTCCACCTGTCTATTCGTGTTCTTTCTTATATAGCATAGCTATAACTTGGACTCACTCAATAAAATGAAGGGTGAGAATTATTACCTCTAAACAGCAGCAACACCACACAAAAAATGAGACTCCTTCACCATAAAGAATCCTTCAAATCACAACCAACGAGGAGGAAAGAAGTAACACAATCTCTATGAACGTTTCGAGGGTGAAACCATGTTGAAATCTTGTAGATCTTTGATTGGATGATAGGGGAACTTTAGAGAGGATTTAGGAAAGTTCTATTCTTATTCTGGTAAAAAAAATGAGATAAAAGAAGGAGAAATCAGATCTTATAAAGCTAAACCAACATAGGAGCTAGGGGCCACCTTCACGTGCCTGCTTGTGTAGTCTCACTAAAATATGAATATCTCTCAATTTTGAAGTCGTATGGACAAATGGCTTAGTGCATTGGAAAGTAGATTCGTAGACCTTCGATTTCCTATATTGAGATTCTTCTAAAGCTTTATATATTGGGAGAAAAGCTCTGAGACATTTAACCCAAATTTAAGAAGGTATATCAAAGAAACTTACTCTAACCTTTGTCAACTTTTGTTTCCCAACTTGCTTGACTTCAATATTTAACTTACGATCATTGGGCGACTACATCACCTTATAAAACATCCTTATTAGCAAGACACTCTTTATCTTATCCCCAAAGGTACCGGTTAACTTAAACGTTTCGAATGGGCGGGGTGTTAGAATAGACATTCTTTAACTCGGACTTGTTTAAGGACATCCTTGACCCATAACTTATTCTTTCATTTTTACCACCCCTTTGCAAAATAACTCTCCTGATGTGATACACCAAGTTGTATAAACCTCATACACTCATGCAATACTATGCCTATTATGCGAAAGAAGCACAGGGTCTCACAATTACCATAACTAGATGCTCCCTTTCTGCTTCCACCTCTCCTTCTACCTGCTGAAGTCTGGGGTCTTCACCTTGTAGATTGTGCTAATGAGGAGGAACCTACTACTCACTCGGTCGACTGACCTATGATCGGGAAATTCCTCCACCCATGCCCCTCCCTCGCCAACAAAAATAACAACCTGTGGAACCCTTCTTGCACCTCCCGAAATGCATCCTACCGCAAGTAGCGCAACGCAATTGGGCTGTCCTAGCCTGGCCTAAACCCCTTTGTTGCTAAGAGCCTGATGCTTGTGAACCCTCACCTTGGCCTGACTGTCCATGATGATCAAATCTATTATCCTGGAATTGCTGTAGTGGAGGTCTAGGTGGCTTACTAGAATATCGAGTTCTGGGACCACCCTGAAAATCTCCTTGTGAACTAGCGGGCCTAGCCCTCTTCTATCTCTCTTTCGACCCTCTCACTTATATGCTGTAGATGTCATTGATCCTCAATGCCCTGTGCAAAGGCTTGAATTCACGATATATCCATATTATCATTTAGTGCAGCATTAGAACAAGTGTCGATATAGTTTGAGTCAAGGCCTCCCACAAATTTACGCACCCTGTCATGCATCATATCAACAAATGTTGGTGCATATCTAGCCAATGAATTAAATCTCTGCCCATACTTAGTGAATCGCCAAGTGTTTTTGCTAATCTTCAGGTTCACTTTTCTTCTTTCTTTTGTTCATTGATGTCATGTCCTTGCTCTTTTGCCCTTTTGGTCTGCACATTAGCATTTAAAACATCAAATTAGAGCATAAATTAGGTATTTAGGATAGTAAAACTATTGAAACAAAGCCCTAAATGAGTCAAAATCTCAAACTCATCAACACCCCAACTTAACTTTTTGCTTGTCCTCAAGTAAAACTGAAGATCAATCAGTTCAATAAGAATGTATACAAGCAGTGCTACTCAAGACTCAACACAAATGCACACAAGAGGTTTAAACTACACATTGCGTCATTGTAAGAACTTACAGAGGCATTCTACATCAGATTCTTTCCACCTTTAAAAATGGTGAAATTGTGGGACAATATTTAGGGATTCAAACGTTTGGAGGGTGAATTAATCCATGAGACGTGGCTGAGATTTCAGAAGTTGTTACTTCAATTTCTGACTTACAAACTTCCAAACAACGTGTTGTTACAACACTTCTATAGGAGTCTTGACTCAGTGAACAAAGGTGTTGCTGATCAACTTGTTCTAGGGGGTATCATGCAACAGCCTTTCAGAATCACATCTAATCTCATTGATGGGATGACCAAAATTAACAGAGCATGGTACACTCGAGAGGACCATGTGTCTCATCTAGCCTTCACGACGACAAAAGACCGGGTAAAGAAGGACAATGTGCGAGAATGAAATATGGCCAAAATGATTACCCAGTTGGATATATTGTCAAAAAATGTGATGGGTAGTGGGTTAACAACGTAAATACTTTTGGTGTTGGTGGAGTAATCCTTGAGGAGGCACAATTTGAGGATCTATATAATGAATAAGTGAATTTCCTTGCAAATCAAGGAGGAGGTTTCCGTCTGAGTTATCCAAGGCTGAGTGGGAATACATGTTGGAATAGAGAAAGGTATGATGATGGAGAGACAGTGATAGAGAATGGCATGATCGTGGGGCTGATTGGAAGAAACAGTATGGTGACAAGGAAAGATATGTTCCACCTCAAGAACGTCAAAAGCCAAAGGAGAAAAGGGTTGATCCGTAGAGCTTTCTTATGGTAGACATGCTTTCATGCATTCTCAATAAGGTTGAAGGGTCATACAAAGTTTTGAAAGAAATGAAAGAGGACGTCTTCACACTTAATCATACGGTCACCTCTCACTCAGTGTCCATCAGACTATTGGAAACACAAATGGGACAAATCTCGTCTCATTTGAACCCAAGGCAAAAAGGGGGTCTACCAAGTGATACATTGGCTAACTCAAAAATGAACCTTGAAAAGCATATCCATGTCGTGCCACGACATTAAATAAGGCTCTTCTTGGGAGGCAACCCAAGCTTTATTGCATTTATTTATGTTGTTTGAATAATGAGTGTTGAATGTGCAGGTTGAAAAGTTGATTTTTTTTGGAAAATGGCAACTAGGCGAGCCAAAAGTCTAGTCGGCGAGGCTGACTTGGATCGGCGTTAGAACCACCTAGATTGCTAGAGGTTTTATAAAACTTGGCAGGCTAAAGTACCACTCAGTGCATCATTGAGGGGTCGACAATGTAAGTCATGGTCACTGACTAGTATGCAAACTGTAGAGTTTTTAAAGGCCAAACCATTTTATATTAAAGATCTCCCTATTTTCATACTTTTCAACTTTTGTACTCTCGCAACCGCTTATATTTTTGTTCTCGTATTATTGTTCTTACTTTTACTTGGGATCATTTTCTCGGAGTGGACTTTTGGATTTCATTGCTAGCCTAGCTTTACAAATTTTTGGCATTTAAGGTTTGTTTTCTAAAGTTCTCTATAAAAATTGGTTGTAATAAAATGCATGATTTTTTTTGTGGTTATTATCTGTGCTTAGTGTTGTTTTGTTTGGCATGTAGTGATTTAATTGCCCGTATTTAGTTGGAGTCGTAATTAATTGGCTTTAGATAGTGAATTCTCATGCCTATGAGTGTTAAAATTGTAGGGTTGTGATGAGAATATTGTGGGTCTCACGGGGTGAAGTTTGAGTAACCCCAAGTTGCACTAATTGTCTAATTTTGCCTAATAATAGAGTGGTTGATGCCATTCTTAAGGGCAAAAGACGTCAATTGGCTAATTTTGGCTAAATTGGGGGAAATCTGAGTACCTTGTGGGCATGGGTCTAGTGGGCCTTAGGTGAATTACATGTATGTTAGTCTAATTTTATTTTTGGGGGCTGCGGGTTAGATTTTGAAGTTAGAGGTGAAAAATTGGCAGGTTGGATTATTCGGCGAGTTGGGTCGAGCTCGCCGAATGATACGGCGATTCGCCTAAGTCCCCCTTCATCACCTTTTACCTCTCTCTTTTAATGGTTTTGTATCTTTTGCCGAGATGCCTGACCTCGCCGAGTTTACTCGTCAAAAGTCCTTTTTGATTGCCCTTATCTGCCCCTAATTCCTGATATTGTTATGTGATTTTTGGTGAGCTACTTCTAGTTCACCAAAAGGTGTCGACAATCTACCGAATGGCCCTGGACATCGCCGACTTGTTCTACATTGTTGCAGATTTCTAAAACCTTTAGCGAGCTTGACTTGTCTCACTAAAGGCGCGTTTGGCGAGTTTTCCTACAATTGTTACACTGAAATTCTTCTTAACTACACGTAACGTTTTCCACATTATTTTGCAAGTATGGCTAGACCTAAAGTCGCTGGTAGAAATCAACCGCCTTTGAAGAGGGATGGAGCAATAATCATAAATGAGGAAGTTGCTGCTTCTCGGGTCCCTGCTACAAAACTCCCTCCAAAAGGAGGAAAAGGCAAGGGCAAGGAGCTTATTGAGTTGACACATGCAAATGCAAGTTTCGATAGTGAGGGGATTTATGCAATGCACCTCACCACATCTGACAGTGAGGGCCAATTAAGGGACAGTTTCCCAACATTTGTATCTGAACCAGAGGATGATCAACTCCTACAGGCTAGGAGAGAGGATAGTCGATGAATGATCCATCTAGGATCCCAGTGCCTCCTACACCTGCTCCTCCAACTCCAGAGCATATGGTGGTACAAACACGACCAGTTTAGGGTCCTCTTCCCCAGTCACTCAATAGATCAAAGGTCGAGGGTTTGAGGACTTATTGGAAGAAAGCGATTGTCCATCGATGGTGTGGTGGACAAATATCCTCAAGTGTGGAACACTCTAAAGTTCCATAAATTTGAGTTGTTTACTAAACCTCGAGTCCCATACATTCCTACTTGGGTTCAGGAGTTATATGGAGAATACGGAGAGCTGGTCCCTAAAGGAAATAAGAAGGCCAGCATGTTCAAGTCAGTGGATGAGGTGATGGTTCGAGGCCGGAAGGTCAAGTGCACCAGCTCGGACATAAATGTCGTACTTGGATGTTCACGAGATTTCTTGCATGACTATTCTGACTTGATCAAGAAGAAGACCCTAAAGGATCTAAAGGGTTCACTGGCACCCCTCTTTTCTGATGTTACTCGGAGGTGGATAGAGGTAGGTGCATTGATTGAGAGGAAAGACATGAATGTTGCTGCCAGATACTGGTTTGGGTTCATTAGCAGCACCATCATGCCCTCACAGAATGAGTCCATCCTCCACCATATGAAGGCGGCCTGTCTAGGATCGATTATTGATCACCAGAGGTTGAACTTGGGGCTGCTGATTGAGCAAGAGATGGCCATGAGGTCCAAGTACAGCCATACCTCACTTCCTTTCCCTATGCTGATTACCAAGCTATGCAGATGGGTGTGTGTTCTTAGAGTTGAGAAGACAGATGTAGAGGTGACCCCACTTTTTCTACCCACATCCGACGTATCAAGGATGAGAACATGTGGGATGAGACCAATAGGAGGAGGGCTACACCGGCGGATACATCCCAGGTTGTTGATGTTGATATGTTGCTGACTGAGGTAATCATACCCCTTAAGGAGAGTGTGCCTATATGTACATCTGGCCCTTCTACTTCTAATATTCCCAGTTTTTCTGTTGCACCCCCTCCCACTACTTCTGCTATTATTGCCACCTCCCGACCCCCTATGACCCAGGCCATGCTCTATAAAATGGGTCATGTGGCCCATTTTTACTGATGTGCGTGCCTCCCAAGTTGAGGTTGTTGTGCCTGGGCTGATAGAGAGGGCAATTTCTGCTGCCTTGGCCTCGATTAGGGCTTAGATGAGGGAGCATAGTGCGTTGATTGAGGGCCGTAAGTTGGCATTGGATGCCCTTACAGTGAGGGTTGAGGCTTGTGAGAAAATCCAGGGATCCACAAATGTTGTGATGGCCTTGAAGGTTGATGTTGTTGGGTTGAGAAAAGATTTGGACAAGCTGAAGTCCACTGATTTGTCGATGTTGTTTGACACAGTTGAGATTCTCAACAATCTAGGCATTGATATTCCAACCAGTTCTGAGGTTCTTCCAGCTACTACGACTAGAGATGTTGATAGGGCTGATAAAGCATCTGTTGAGTCCGAGGCAGAGACATTTGAGGAGCAAATGGGTGTTAGAGATGAGGTTGTATATGACGATTTGGCAGATCTTGAGGGCGCCATGGTAGAGACGGTTATGCAAGTATCGCTCAGAGATACGTATATGGTGGGCTTCGGTGGAGCCAAGGATGTTGTTGAGTCGGGCATTCATTCCCCAACAGATGGAGTTTCAGACATGCAGACTTCACCCAAGAATTAGCTTGGCAGGATGATTTTCTATACTCCATTTTTGTTAAATGTTTTAGAATTTTTTGTATTTCTTTTCATTTGAGGACAACTGTTGTTTTTGTAAGGCAGCGTGAGGTACTTCCATACCTACCTCTATTGGGCTATTTTTGTGAATATTGTTTTGTTGTTGGTTTTGGTTTCGTGAATGTTGGATCTTATTCTATGTTTATATATATATATATATAAATGTGTATATATATATATATATATATATATATATATATTAGTGGTTTATCCATATTGGTCCATTGTTTTTAATGTACAAATGGTTTTGAACCAATTTTAAATATTTTGCCACCTTATTTGTGTTTGATTGTGGCAGCTCTCTTGCATTTCTGAGTGTCGGTTGTAGTCAATATCGATGACTTAAATAGTGCTCTCAATTGAACGATATGAATATGCGGCAGGAAGAGGCAAATTGATTTACATAGGTCATATGTGAAGTCCTAGTATCTTGTTATGACTAGTCGGTTGTCGAGTCAATCTTTTGTGATGATCATTGCACGCTAGCTAGAAAGTGTAGAGTCTTGTTTGATAATTGTATCGAATGTCATGAGTGGTGAGGTTGTCTCGGATATTGTTCTTGATATCGCCTAGAACTTGCCCCGTTAGTCCAATTGACTGATTAAAGCAAGCAATTGAAATGATCTTAGGCAAAGTATGTGAAGAGTGAACCTAATTTGATAGTATACCTCTCTTTGGCTACCTTGTGAGAAGTGTGAATCTTGTTTAGCACCCTTTTAGCCTATCCTTTTCCTTGGAAGAAACTTGAACAAATTTGACCTCTTTGTCCCATCACCTATAACCTTCATGAAGTATTGGCTAGTTGAATAGCCAACTTAGGCAAAAAGCCCAAGTTGAGTGTGGTGAAAAAGAAGGAAAGCCATGAAGTGTAAAAAAAAAAATCCCATTGGTTTGAAAAAGATGGAACCCCTCCATGTAAAAAAAGAGAGAAAGAAGATAAAAAAAGGTGAAGATGGAAAAGGACTAAAAAAGAGAAAATTTTGTGAAATAAAGTGTGTGAAAGGAGAAAAAGAAATGAGGTATCCAGTGAGTTTTGCTTAAGTGAATAAAAGGGTGGATAGTGAACATGTTAGAATGTGAAAGAGAAGGAGAAAAGGTAATTTTCAGACCATACTTCATGAAGGTAGAAGTCACTAAGACAAAATAATCATACCTTTACACTAAGCCCCATTACAAGCCTTGAAACCACCTTTGTGATCTTGAGTGAGCTGAAAAGAATGTTGATTGGAAAATAAAGGAAAACCTATGTGTAGAATCATGCATGTGTTCATCTTTGTGCGCGTGAGAGTTGTATTTGATTCCGAGATTCTAAATTGTTGATGAATTTTTTGTGAGCATGAAATCATCCTTGTTGTGACGGCATTTGAATGTTTTTGTTGAGCTTGAACTTGCATTTGAAGCAAGCATTGTGAGGTTGAGTATATTTGATAATGGTGAATCACAATTTGAAACTCAGAGTGCACAATTGAACATTGTATGTGTAGTTTGAACCTCTTGTGTGCATTCGTGTTGAGTCTTGAGTAGCACTGTTTGTAGACATCCTTGTTGAGTTGATTGATCTTGTGTTTTAGTTGAGGACAAGAAAAAGTTTAAGTTGGGGGTGTCGATGAGTCTCAGATTTGGACTCATTTAGGGCTTTGTTTTCTTAGTTTTAGTGTCCTCAATGCCTAATTTATGCTCGAAACTAATTTTAAATTGTGGATTTGCAGCAATGAAGGCTAAGGAACAAGATAAGGACATTACATGTAAAAAAGAAGCGAAAAAGCTGAAGAAGTTGAAGGAAGGCAATCCTGGTGATTGCTAAGACCACTAGGTGAGCTGCCGAGTTGCTCTTTAGCTCGCCAAAAGTTCTAGCAGGCCATGCCTAAAGGGGAGCCTACTTGGCGACAGAAATGGACAGACGGTGTACCACCAAACGGATCAGCGATCTCAATCTTGATCGTCATAAAGTCACAAAACCCTGAGGATAAAAGGTCAAGGCAAATTGGCGATGAAATGTAGCAAAAGACGAGTCACCGACTTGGTCGATGATGCTCGACTTACTTCTCCTAATGGCCCTGAAGGCCAAAATCTGTGAAACTATAAATTTAATTTTAAAAGTTTTTTGAGAGTTCCGAGAGTGGGGAGTTTTTTTGAGTTTTTGAAGTTTTCCTGAGTAGAACTTAAAGCTTTTGAGACTCGATCTTAAATAATTTTCATTTGGATTTTTCAATTAAGTTGATTTGAAGCGTTGTAGAGATTTGGGAGCCATTGCCCAGTTCATGGCTAACATAATTGGTAATTGTTTCTTCCTTTTTATGATGTGTGGCTAAAACCCCAATTCTTGGGATGTGATCATGTGATTATTGGCTTAATTATCAGATGGGTATTGTGATTTACTTATTTAAATGCTTAATTGAAGTGGGCTTAATCGATAGCTATGTATTAATCTATGAATTGTAGTTGCAAATGCAATTATAATTTAGTGTTTTGGGCCTGCTTGAGAAAGAGGTTTTAGAACCAAGGTTTTCTATTAATAATTGTAGCTATTGGGTTGATGTGGGTTCAGCTCGAGAGAGTGAATTCTAAACTTGGTTCTGCCTATTGAGCTCGAGAGAGTAGATAAATTAAGGTTTTGGGTTGTTCTCAATGTTAAACTTGTCGAGGTTCTAGAGAACTCACATGAATCGTAATAGTTGTTCAAGAGAAAGCTATTGCATCTATAGTCTAGCCTACCTACTAGGATTTAGCAACTGTTAGTAAGTTCCAATTACCCATATAGCCAAATTAGCCTACAATCGATCACATTCGCGAGAATTCCTCTCTACTTATTGTTTTCCCTATTTTTGAAATTGTTTTAGTTGCTAATTGACAAATCAATCCCCAATATGACATTCATGTCACCCTTTCTATTTATCCAAATGTTTTTGATAATTTCTATTCCTACAACCGATTAAAACGCATTTATAACTTCGTAAGTGAATTCAAACCTGTACCGCTCCCTGTGGGTTCGACCTCAACTCATTTGTTGGGTTTACTAGATTATAAACGCCTACACCTAGTATTGGATGAGGTGTAGTTGAGCGTTCATCAATTATAAAATGCCGCCCAAATATTGAACAAAGTGCCTTCTGAATCAGTCTCTTCTACTCCTTAATAACGTTGTAGTTGTCACGACCTAGGGCAAGCCCCTAGATGCGACACAGTGTACTCGACCTTGAAAGGGGCTTATACAAGCCTCATAGATCATTCATTGCATAGGTAATATAAATAGTACGGAATTATAACTTTTTATTTGGAACCATACAATCTATCATTCAAAAACATTTAAACTCAAGTGGAAGTCTATATCTCACATGGCCATCTTAAACACAATCTTGAACAAAAGTAGGGACACGTCCTTTTACAATATAAATCTAAAGTATTCTATTACATGAAAAGGAAAGAAACTTCTAAACACTAGTCCTCGATCTATGAGGACATACCCAAAATGTCTTGGAGAACCTAATCCAAGCTCTACTAGAGAGAATGCAATCACTTGCCGGAACCTGCACTTGTAGTAAAACATGAAGAAGAATGGATTAGCACAATTAAGTACTAAGTGTGCTAGCCACGCAAAAACATGCTTAAAAAGGACATTTTGTTTGAAAGTCATGCTTTTATGCCATTTTGGTAAAACTTCATGAACATTCATAAAAGAGGCATAATATAAGTCACAACCAAAATTCAAGTCATATTTTCACATTTAACATAATCAACATATAAACCTTTACCTTCACCTCAAGTAACCCTCAAGCTATACCTTGTGCAATGTATGGGTATCGTCCCATACTACCACCCACACTAAGGTACCACCTTAAGGTCACCGAAAGTGATCTTACCATTGTTCGTTTCCACCTTTACATAAAAAAGCATATAAGAGACATAAAAGATACATAAGTCATATCATCACATAAGGACCATCACCTAAGATAACTCTAAGTCATACTTGTGCAATGTGCAAGTAGCATCCCATACTATTACTCACACTAAGTACTCCTTTGAAGTCACCATAGACAGGGTACATTAATATACAATAAGTCATGACAAAGAAGTAACTCATAATACCATCCAAGTATAACATGCATCTTTACATTAGGCATATAAGCATATAAGTCAACCTTTTTCATTTAACTCCATTTAGGACACATTCATACATTAGTCATTAAGAATTAGAGAACTCACTATGACCCTCTCAAAGCCTACTCATGCAATGCATGGATGGCATCCCATACTACAACCCACACTTCATAGAACTCCTCAAGAGACCATAATTCACATCTCACATGATGGTAATAATTGTTTAACTGGCATAGACCATGAGAGCTAGATCATGGAATTCGGTGTCATGAAGCCCCACACCGTAAAGAGGTGGTCTACTTGCCTAAGGTAAACCAATAACCTAGCTTACGTGGATCCACTAGCTAGACCTATGTGGGCACATAGTTTATGGGATAGGAAGATGTTCATTGGAACCCTAGCCTAACATTTGGAGAGTTTCCATCTTATCATATCCACTCGGTGCTTAGCCTACATTCCCATAGATCATTTTATTCACATTACATTAGTGTACTAAGGAGGAATGCCGTAGGCCTATCGACCCATGATACATCATTACCCAAGGAAGGAATGCTATAAGCCTATCGATCCATGGTACATTCGAGGATAGCTCTAGTGTCCTCATGAAAGGAATGCCATAAGACTATCGATTCATGGTTCCTCATTAAATTATTATACGCATGAAAGGAATGCCATAAGCATATTGATTCATGGTACATTGACTCATTAAGAAAGGAATTCCATTAGCCTATCGATTCTAGAGTCTTCATTACATTAGATCATTTATGAAAGGAATGCATTAAGCCTATAAATTCATGTTCATCAAGTCAAGACACATTTATTAATCATATATGAAAGGAATGCCATAGCCTATCGATTCATATTCATCAAGTCATGACACATTCATTACACAAGAAAAGGATGCATAAGCCTACCAATTCTAGATTCAATATTCACATTACTTTGAATTGTATAAGACAAGGATGCATAAGACTAAAAATTCAAGATACAATAATACATTATAGAAATCCTTCACATTCCATCATTATCATTCATGAGTGTCAAATTGAGAAATATTCTTTCAATAATAACACATTTACATTCTATACATGATCATCATTCTATCATTGAAATAACAGGCATATTCCTTCACGTCATAATCATACAGAGTAATTAAACAGCTCCACCTTTCAAGTGGATCAATAGTTCAAGCGCAATTCTACTTCAACATGTAATTAGGTCATATTTGCCCTTTCAAGGCCATGATCAAAATTCACCAACACACCAACAATTTACTACAATTAAGGCATGTATAATGATACAATTCAATAATCTAAATCAATTTAGGCATAATCCATCAACATTCATTCATAAGGCACAATTTAGGAATTGAGAGAATTCATGGGTTCATAGAGCATTTTCATCATAAATCATCAATTAAACACTAATAAAATCATAATTTGTCATTGGAAACCATTTGAAAATGTTTGATGAAAGAACCCATGAGATTGAATAAAACCGTAGATTTTTCATACTTTGAAATCACCTTTGAATTGGCTCCTTGAATGAAAATTTAGACAAGGATCAAGACTACCATACCTTTCTATTGATTCCCCACAAAATTCCTTTGATAAACCATGAATATTTGACCTTTAGAGCTTGAAGTCTTCACCTCCAATGGAGGTTTATAGAGAGAGACTTTGGAGGGGAGGGGAGGTATTGATTTGGGGTTTTTAAATAATGAAGTCTAAAATAGAGTTTAATACTTTTAATACTCTTAAAATACTTAAATAAACCCAAATTAACCATCCAAACACTTAACTAAGCAAAGTGTGAATTTACTAATTCACCCTTCACTAGGCCGAACCAAATCTGAAGATTTCAGGTGTCATCTACGAACCACCCCCCTACGATCCATAGGTGGGACCACAGAACATACTATCCAACCGTGGTTTTTTTCAGAGTTTCTCATTTAGATTATTGACCTATGAAGGCCATCCACGAGGCGTGGATGGAACTACGGGGCGTGGCCTCCTTCCGTAGGTCACCCTATTTTTGGAAACTTTTTGGTTTCGAGAGGTCTTGGAGGTTACTCTTAGGTTCCTCCTCAAGGACCCCTAGGGTGGTCCTTGGGGAGCCGTACCTTGACGTTTAACCCCTAAACCCCTCAACCATAGCTCGAGACAATATCAAACCCCCTTAAACCTCATGACAAACTCACACACTCATTAATTAGGCTCTAGCTTCACTTATTCGTTTTACGGGTCACTATAGGAGTGGTCATAAAACAAAATTGAATGATCTACGATTGTGGAGTTGTGCAACATATATTAAAGATCATTTTGGTGAGTTTGGAAAACTAAGTCCAAAAGGAAAGAAATGTATCTTCATAAGGTACCCTGAAAGCTCCAAAGGGTATGTGTTCATTGATGAAATAGAGGATGAAATTATTACTGAAATTGTATCACGAGATGTTAATCTTTTGGAAAATGATTTTCCCAAAAAGGTGAAATAGATGAAGGCGGTCCTGTCTACGAAATGTTGAATTCAGAAGATCAGGTAGTGTCGTCAGATATACTTGATAACTTAAATGATCAAGAAATGATTCCTAGTCTAAGTGGGAGTTACGAATCCCAAAATCCTATAAAGGAATCTGAAATTCAATTACGTAAGAGTACAAGAAAATGTGTACCTAAACGTTCTTATAAAGTTGTGGATTTTTTTTTCTTGGTATGTTCTACAGAATTGGAAGAACCTAATTTTGTAATTGAGGCCTTATCAAGCCCTAAAAGGGATGAATGGTTAAAAGCGATGAAAAACGAATTAGAGTCTATGAAAACCAACAAAGTTTGGAATCTAATTGACCTTCCTAAGGAACGTAAAGCTATTGGGAATAAATGGATTCTCAAAGTTAAATGCAAATCGGATGGGTCAATAGAAAGACACAAAGCACGATTAGTAATAAAAGATTTTACTCAAGAAGTTGGAATAGACTATGAGTAAACTTTTTCACCAGTTGTAAACGTTACTTCCATACAATTACTTTTTGCTATTGTTGCACGTTTAGATCTAGAATTACATCAAATAGATGTGAAGATCGCTTTTCTCAATGGAGAGTTAAACAAGAAAATCTACTTGGAACAACCAGTAGTTTTTGTTGTTAAAGGCCAAGAAAAGAAAGTTTGTAAATTGAAAAGATAAATCTATGGCCTAAAGCAATCTAAAAGACAGTGGTACCCAAGGTTTCGTAAGGAGGTCATGTAATTTGATTTCACCCTAATCGATGAAGAACATTGCATCTTTGTGAAAAAGTCCATTGAAAATTTTGTAGATCTCTTTGAATCACAAGGAAACCAAGATCGTTTTTGTTCACAAACTAAGTGTTTTCCTTAGTGTAGATTGATTTGTGTAAGAAACTTTCTTCTCTGTTTCTTTACTGATATTTTGTTTTTCTATTTCTCCCATTTTTCCCCTCTCCTTTTTTACGTTCCCACGTCTAAAAAAAAGTTACTCCACTAGGAACCTTTTAAGGGGAGGTTGAACAGTTACAGTTACATACTATTCTCTCTTATCCTTTAAAAAGGATTATCTTTTTAATTAATTTGTTAAATCAGATAGGACAAAATCATATTGGTTCGGGCAAAACAGGGTTGAGTCGGGTAGATCCACATGGGCGACCCACGATCCAGAACTTACATCTCCCACTTTGCACATGGTGGACAAGACCCAAGCCAACACAACATCAATCAGACACACAATTAATACGACAAATAGTTTGTGTAACCTGTGAGCATGAAGATCTTAGCTTTAAGGTTTTACAAGACCCAAATAGGAATCAAATCACATGTGAAAAGAATTCACTACAATTTTAAGGACACTATTACTCACGATACCCCAAAAGTCATTCACTACTTCAGTAGTTACTTATTTGATCCCTCATCCTCTCAAAGAGGTGAATTCGAGTTCATGATTTAACTTAATATACACAATTACACTCGAGTGTAATAGCCGACTTATGTATACAAGTTGAATTGTCCATTTTAATCATCTTCCTTTTCTACTTGAATCGATATGTTCCATATTAACTGCTTTCTTAGACATGCACTGCATTGCCGAATAGCTCATGGATATTACTAACATGATAAAGTAGCAACACCAATCGAAACTTCAAGACACAGTAAAAGGTCAAAGGGTATTTCATTGAAAAATCATTTTAACCTTTAGGGGTCTCACACAATGAAGAAGCAGGGAACCATTCTTTCATTGACTCATTGATCACTTGACACACGTGGTATGAAACACGTTCTATGATATTTACACCTTATAGTTTTGTATGTGTTTCATTCTTTCGATTATCCAACATCGTACAGACCTTGGTCTAAACAACTTCAAATGTTTAACCATAGTGTCTATCTTCAGTGATCCTTAAACTCAGTTTCTTAGAGAAATTTTTG
Organism: Solanum commersonii; assembly: GCA_029007595.1. Classification (NCBI taxonomy): domain Eukaryota; kingdom Viridiplantae; phylum Streptophyta; class Magnoliopsida; order Solanales; family Solanaceae; genus Solanum; species Solanum commersonii. The sequence goes on along the minus strand of JAJTWQ010000227.1, from coordinate 400,619 downwards.
CCTGGCTCATTAACCAAGTCATAATATGATGGTGAAATTTATCTTTTCACGTTCCTCGATGTAAAAGGTGATTGCTCGCGTGAGAGAGCCAATCTCGCGACTTGTTCAACTCACTTTATTTCTTACAAAAAATCACATGCATATTATATTTGAATATAAATCCAATAGTATTATATAGAAGAGAATATTATAACAATCAAGTTATTTTACAATATTGAAATATCATCAAATCGTACACAAACCTAGAGCCTTAACATGTTTTTCAAACAAGTCTCTACAGATGACCTTTGTAAAAAGATCAGCTATCATTTTACATGTAGGAATTTAATGTAAAGTTATTTCTCCACTTGCCACTATGTCTCTCACAAAATTATTCTTGATGTCTATATGTTTGGTCTTACTTTGATGCTTAGGATCCTTCGTGTATGCGATAGTCACTTGACTATCAGAATATAGAATCATGGGACCCTTAGAATTCTTTGCAATACTCAAATATTCAAAGAACCTCTTTAACCAAATAGTTTTTTCTACTGCAGACGCACAAGCCACGAATTCAGATTCCATGGTTGAAAGAGTTGTGCAAGTTTGCTTCTTACTTTTCCGTGAAATAGCACCACCATTTAGTAAGAAACATAACCCGATGTTGATTTTCTGTCATTCTGGTCACCAGTCCAATCAACATATGTATAACCTCACATGAATAAATCATATTCACTATAACACGGTGTATGATCCAAAGTTCCCTTCAGGGATCAGAATTTTCTCTTTACTACTTTCCAATGATCTCTTCCAGGATTGGATTGATACATGCTAACCAAACTCACGGCATAACAAATGTCTTGGCGAGTACACATCATAGTATACATCAAACTCCCGATAACACTAGAATAAGGAACTCAAGACATGTCTTTTTTTTCTTTTTCAATACTTAAAATTTCACCCCTTGCTACAGGAGTATCCATGGATTTGCAACTATTCATTCGAAAAAATTCCAATATTTTTTTATATATGTTTCTTGAGATAAACTCAAAAATTTCTTGGAACAATCTCTTTGGATCTCAATACCCAATATATAGTCTGATTCACCCATATCTTTCATATCAAATGATTTTGAAAGCCAAGACTTGACAGTTTTCATGTACTCCAAATTATTTCCAGTTAATAAATATCATTTATGTAGAGAGAAAGAATTACAAAATTTTCACTGGACTTTTTCACATAGATGTAATGGTCTTCATTGATCATGGTGAAATCAAATGACATCACCTCCTTATGAAATCTTGGGTACCACTGTCTTGACGATTGATTTAGGCTAGATCTTTTCAATTTACGAACTTTCTTTTCTTGTTCTCTAATAACAAAACCTACTGGTTGTTCCATGTAGATTTCCTCGTTTAATTCACAATTGAGAAAAGCGGACTTCACATCTATTTGATGTAATTCTAGATGTAAACATGCAACAATAGCTAAAAGTAATCGTATGGAGGTAAACTTTACAACTGGTGAAAAAATTTCCTCATAGTCTATTCCAACTTCTTGAGTAAAACCTTTTGCCACTAGTCGTGCTTTGTGTCTTTCTATCGATCGACCTGATTTGCATTTAACTTTGAGAATTCATTTATTCCCAATAGCTTTTCGTTCCTTATGAAAGTCAACTAGATCCTAAACTTTGTTGATTTTCATGGACTCTAATTCTTCTTTTATCATTTTTAACCATTCATTATTTTTAGGGGTTAATAAGGCCTTACTTACAAAATTATGTTCATCCAATTCTATAGGAGATACCAAGAAAACATAATCCTCAATCTCATAAGATCGTTTAGGTATACCTTTTCTTGTACTCTTACATATTTGAAGTTCAGATTCCTCTATAGGATTTTGGGATTCATAACTCCCACTTGGACTAGAAATCATTTCTTAATCCTTTGGATTATCAAGTATGTCTGACAACATTACGTGATCTTTTGAATTCAACATTTAGTAGAGAGGTTCAACTTCATCTGTTTCAATTTTTTTTGGGAAAATCATTTCTCAAAAATTTGACATCTCGTGATACAATTTCAGTAATACTTCCATCCACCAGTTCATCAATGAATACATACCCTTTGGATTGTTCAGAGTACCTTATAAAGATACATTTCTTTCCTTTTGGATTTAGTTTACCAAACTCACCAAAATGATCTTTAATATATGTTGCATAACCCCATGGTTGTAGATCATTCCGGTTTGCTTAGTGGCCAGCCCAAAATCTTAAGGAGTGGAAGACACTAATTTAGATGGCACTTTATTCGATATGGAAGCTGCAATCACTAATGCAACTCTCCAGAAAGAGATAGACAATTTTTTCTGCACCATTATTGATCTTGTCATGTCCAATAATATTTTATTCCTTCTTTCAGCTACACCATTTTATGGTAGTGTACAAGGAGTAGTTAACTGTCTGATAATACTCTTTTTCAATACATAATTCTTCAAAATGTTTTGAAAAATATCCACGTCCTTGGTCAGTTCTTGTAGCCTTTATACTTTATTCTAATTGATTTTCAACTTCATTCATATATCTTTTAAAGCACTCAAGTGCTTCAGATTTATGAGAAATCAAATAGACATGACCAAAACGTGTGAAATCATCCATAAATATAATGAAGTATGTAGCACTAGACCTTTCCCTCACATTCACTGGACCACAAATATCATAATGAATTAATTGAAGTGGTAACTCAACTCTCTTACCTTTTACAAATGGTTTACACGTAATCTTTTTAAGAGGACAATTTTCAGAAGTTGGCATATCAATTTTAGTGAAAGAACCTAAATGTCCTTCTTTTGCAAACATATTCATTCGATCTTGCACTATGTGACCTAATCTTGTATGCCATGTAATAACATCAACATCATTGTTACTTGAATAACATGTCATTACTCAATGGTCAGCATAATAGTCATAAGTTGAAGGAACGACAAAATGGTCAAAACGAAGTCCAAAACCATATAAAACATTATCTAGAGTTATTCTAACACCATTACGACTAAAAAAAAACAAATCAAAACAAACGTCTAAAAGAACAGACACATAAACTAAGTTACGTCAAATCTCTAGACCATATAGAACGTCATGCAACATTAAAGAACGACCACCACGAAAGTCTACTTTGAAAGTGCCTATTCCTTTGACTTCCAATTTTGCATTATTTTCCACGTAGATCCACCTTGATTTAGATTAAAATCCACAATGCTTCTCGATCTCGACTCACATGATCGGCGGATCTTGCGTCTACAATCCACACAAGATAAGATTCAGTTAGTAACGAAGTTCTAGAAACATATGTAGCACTTAGAAATGCATTAAAAATGCTATCTTTTTCGACTTGCTACATTTATGAGCAAAGTTTGCTAGCACTTAGTAATTATAGCACTTCATTTTGCTCTTTTATCTCATCTTTAAGACCCATTTTCCTTTCTTGGAATTAGGCTTCTTTTTTTTCTTAGAGGTTCCTTCTCTAGTCTCTTTGTCTTTCCTATTTCTTTTCCAATTCTTCCTGCGTTTAAAACTTGAAAATTTTGTACCACTTGACTCTACCACAAAGGCATTCGAAGCAACATTAACAACACCAAACCGCTCATATTCAAGTTCACCATGGCTAGCAACATCAAAAAAGATTTTGATGCTATCATTATAGGTCAAGTTTAACCTTCAAATGTTTCCAATTATTTGGGAAGAGATCGAATCACTACCGGAACTTGTTGCTTATCTGAAAGAACATGGCCAACACTCCTGAGTTGAGCTATCATGTTTGACATCACCCTTAGTTGATGTTTGACATTTTGATCATGAAGCTTCTTAGAAGTGTCAAATTTGATAGTTATTGTTGGAGGTGGGTTACAGACGTACCCCCATACGTTCCTTGCAAATGTGCCCACGTAGCATGAGAAGTAGGAAATTCCTCACATTCATGTATGAGGTCATCAACCAAAGAACTATCTATAATTCCACCCGCAGTGGAATTAGCCTTTTTCTAAGCTTTAAGGTATCTTCTGTGTTGTGATGTGTTTCCCTCTTCTGGTTGATTTAAAATATGAGTTATACCTTTGAGCACATTTTGCTCTTCCATTACATACCATATTTTACTACTCCAAATGTTGTAATTGTCACCATTCAATTTTTCACCTTTGTTTAAGTTATAACTTTTATGCCATGACTGTATTTGAGAGGCAATTAAGCAAGTATTTTTTAAAATTAATTAACTATGCATGTGACATACATATTCAAGCAAATCAATTCTCATAAATGTTGCATATTTAATATAAAATTAAAAAGACACCTACGTATCTAATCATCATCTACGAACTAAATATTTAACCAAAATTTGAAACTAATTTCATAATGTGTATAATATATTTGAGACCATAATCACGAAGATTTACATGTCTAATAATCAAACACCATATGATAATGCACAGTAGAATAAAGATCCACTAATCCATAAAGGATGATAAAACTCAAATATGCATATTAACGCATAATCAAAGATATACATTACATAATTTATAAAGAATAAACAACAAAACTCAACACTAAACTATGTTTATGTTGTGAAGTTTTTCCCAGTTAACTCCTATATTTACCACATACTTGCATAATGGTTCATTATCCCCAATTTCGAAATAAGTTTCATTTGGTTCAATCTTCCAATATTCTGGTAAGGAATGATACAAAACATCGTATGTATCCCACTCTTCAACTTGCACGACACTGTCATTAACCTCATCAATTTTCATGACAAAGTATTTGAGGAAGTCTAATAAAGAGTCAAGAGGATCCATCTTCAAAGAAATAAACTCTTTTATATCTTTATTCCTTTTCCTTCAAATGGCCCTTTGATTCCTTAACAGATTCTGTGTAGCCCTTGGAACACCAATCCCTATGATTTCTTTGCCTCGAAAACATGTCCTACGGCAACGTGCTCTTCTACATTGTCCTTTTGCTCTTCGAGAACTCCTTCTTGGAATAATTCAAATTTGTTCCTGTTCAGCTATGTCTGAAATAGGAACAAGGAAACAATAAGAATGATTGAACCATTCAATGTGACAACATATGTCACTTTTATTTTGTCATGACCCAGGGTTACCCCCTAGATGTAACATGGCGTATAGAACCCTGAAGTGCTCCACACAAGCCACTTAGCTTTCATAACATAAGAATAGTACTACAAAGAGTAAAACATATTTCAAGTTTTAAAAAGTTTTTCATAAAGGAAAGCGGAAGTCTAGACTTGTCTCAATATAGCCATCTATTACAATAGTGAATGAAATAGGGCCTAGCCTATAAAACATGTCCAAAAAGAGAAATACATGAAAGAAACTAAAGACAAGAAATCCATCCTCGAACCATGAGGATTCACCAAGTTCGAGGACAATCAAATCCAAGCTCTAGCCCTAAGGATGATCACCTCTAGTGTTGGACCCTACACTTGGGGAAAATGTAGGCAAAGTACGCGTTAGTACAAAAATGCACTAAGTATGGTAGCCATGCATAAAAACATTAGAAACATGAGAAAACGGAAATTTTATTTGAAAGTATGCAATTTATCAAGTATAAATATCATCGTAGAGATAGTCGGGAAACATAAGTCATAACATCATTTTTCCAAATAAGCTAGCATCATATTTAAAACCATTGAACAATACGAGATACTTATTTAAGCATATTGATACACTCAAATTACACCTCCCTAAGAAGTATAAGCAATCATTGTCAAATAAAGAACCCAACTAGTAGGTTGGGTTTGATCCCACAAGGAATATGGTTTAGACTTAAACTTAACTTACGATTATATTCGTTTAGTCTACTTATTTCCGAGACAAGTAAAGGGGGGTTTGTGTAACAAATAACTGATCGTAGTTTAGAGAACAAGTGAGCAAGATTCAAACTTTAGTTGTTATCAATGAGAGAGACTAAATATGGTATATGTGTTCCCCATAAGCTCATAATGCAGTAATCATAGTAATAAAAATCCTTTCCTAGTGTATCACATGCAAAGTGGAAAGTTATGTATCCTTAAATCCTTAGTCCGACAAATAGAGAATTTCACCCCACACCTTGGTCCGGCTACATGTGTATAATTTACTAACCCTTACCTTTACCTCATATTAGACATCACATCAATGTATGGCTTAGTTTTCACCCTCGCACAATTGACATTAGACTATTAGATAGTATCACACTAAATCTATGTTGATAATTCTTTTCTTATTAACTACCTCCTTGGTCCAAAAAGTAGCAACAAGGCGAGTTCTAACGTTGCGCACTGTTAAAAAGACTTAAAAACTAAAGAATTATCAATGCATTTAATAACACTATTCAAGAATTACTTAGTTACTATTCATATCTTGTTAATTACTAATGGTTCCCACAACCCTAGTTGTGGATTTAGTTACCCATGCAAGCAAGAACACAATTCATATTTTCAGAAGAAGAATTCATGAACTTACGTAATGAGTGGAAGAAACCCAAAATCTTCAATTGAAGTTGAATGCAAGAATCTTTTTAAACCAAAATTAGGAAATCAAATTACTAATGTTTACAAGTTAATTCCCAAGAACACACCAAAAACTAGAGTTAAACAATAGTGGATAACCCCCAAAAATGAGGTTTATATACCCTATTTATAGAAAACATAGTCCAAAACAGAAAGGAAACAAAATAAGAAAATAAACAGCCGGACGCGGCTTCAATCGATGTGATTAACCTACTGACTGTGGATTGACCTACGGTCCGTAGGTCCCTTCCGTAGCACTGGACTTAGACAATTTCTTAGAAACTTGGAACCTTCAACTTTCAAATACATATGATGGCCTGCAGAACGGACCGTAGGTCGACCTACGATTTGTGGGTCCCCTTTCGTGGCTCCACACTTAGACTTTTTTATTAGGTACTGGAACTCAAACTTTCTGAAAGAAATGACGGACGTGCAGGACGACTCGTAGGTTGACCTACTGTCACGACCCAAGCCTAGGGCCTAGACGTGACATTGCGAATGGGGAACCCGAAGGAACCCCAAACAAGCCTCTCAAACTTGTCATCACACTTCATCGGTCGCGGAAGTATATTCAACATTAAATAACGGGAAATAGGGACTAAGGGCAACCATTTCAAAATAACATCATAGAATAAGAGTCAAGCTCATTTACAAAATACTTGTCCAACGTACACCTCTACATACATAGATAGGACGGGGGCCATGACATATTACCGGCTCCCCTCATAGTCAAAATACAATGGCAAGCTAAAGTCTCAAAACATAAGAGTAAGAAACATAACGTAGCCCTCGAATCATTGAGGACTCATCAACAATCTCGGATAAGCACCGTACTAGCCACGTGAATGGAGAGAAGGATCAAGATTAGCTCCGGTCCCTACATGGTGACATCATGTAGGCAAAATATGCGTTAGTACTTTGGAATGTACTAAGTATGCGGGGTGCAATGCAACAATAGACAAGGACGCAATCGAAATGCAAGAGATAGTTCCATAGGCATAATAAATGATAATATGAGGATGCATGATCAAAGTGACATCAAAACATGTTTAAGTAAAACTATACTAATAGTAGATATCATATGTGTGTGCATAATCCGACCAATCTGTAACCCCAACTTAGGATGGGGGATGCCGTTCACACCCGGACACCCCGGGTGGCAAGGTATAAACCCCTCACATGGTTGATGTTGGTCACACCCTAAGCATCCTAGGTGGCGAGATATAAACCTCTCACATGGTTGATGTTGGTCACACCCCAAACATCCTAGGTGGCGAGATATAAACCTCTCACATGGTTGATGTTGGTCACACCCCAAGCATCCTAGGTGGCGAGATATAAACCTCTCACATGGTTGATGTTGGTCACACCCCAAGCATCCTAGGTGGCGAGATATAAACCTCTCACATGGTTGTCCTGGTTCTTTTCCCCTGCATCGGGCATGGTCATGCAACACTTTATATAGGAAATTCACCTTAGGCTCTAATGCAATCTCATGTATGGAATGAACATATACATAAGCTTAGTTTGTCATCAACACATTTCGGAATGCCATACATCTCCTCACTCAAGCCCTAAAGCATCAATTCATCAATTCTCCATAATTGGACATTTTGTCAAACACCTTGAAGGCATGTAATGGAATCAAAGAGCATGGAAAATAGGGTAGTAATTATGCAGCCAAACCAAAGAACAACCTACAACAACACATTTTAACACCCACAAGACCACATGAAAAATCTCCACATCCATTCCGAATTTAGATTCAAGTTCTAGAGTCACAACATGCTCAAAACAATCACTCTTCATGTTTAAAATTCACTTGTGTTGGAAATTTATACAAGGAACAAGACTAATTTATGAACCAGGAATTAAATCATGAATTAAACCATGAATTAGTGAGTAGAATAGAGACTAGGCACTATGGGTGGAAGGACCCATGAGTTCAACACCACATACCTTGAGTTTTTATGAAGGCCTTGAGAGTGTCTTCAATGGAAGCTTGGAACTTGGGAGCAAGAGTCTCTTCAATCTTGATGAAGGTTTTGGATTAGGGTTCTTGAGAGAACTTTGAGAGAAAATGTGTCTAAGTATGGGAGAGGTGTTTTGGGAAATATTTTAGAGATGGGAATTGAGTTAATGTTATATAGGAAATAACATATGCCCTTTGGAAAAAACGGACAAACACTTAGAAAAAAAAAAAGTGAGGCGGGTGAACAGTAACTTTGGTTACTGGAAATTGCATTTTCTGCCTGGACAAGTTTTACGAAAATGGGCATAACTTCTTCGTTCGAACTCCGAATGAGGTGAAATGAAGTGCGTTGGGTAGCTAACTCAAAGGGATTTCCATGGATATACTATGTCCACCAAAATTATTTGTGTGCTAGGAGATATGACCCTCCGAAGTAGACCCTCGAAAAAGGCTTCACTTGAAAATTTCGAATTTCGATACGGTTGCTCTAAAATTTGGGTGAGACCCATTTCCCACTCAATTTGACCCCCTAAACAAGAATATGAAGTCGGATTTTTGAAAAACGAAACGGATTCTTAGATATAGCTAAAACAAGTTTCCGGTAACTTTCGAAGCACATTTTTAGAAACTTTTTGGGTCGTTTCAATATCTCCCCCTTGGGAACGTTCGTCCCCGAATGTGGAAGAGACGTACAAGGCAAGACTTAGTAAGAACATATCAGCTCCAACATGAATGCAAATTTTTTATTTAAACATCACTTCAAGATTTCAAAACTTAGTGAAAAGCATCCATAACTCATCAAATTTAAACATATATGCACATGAGTGATTTAGGGGCTGAAATGTAAGATTTAATGGAGTACAAAGGACTTGATTTAATACCTTAGGCTTGAGTGGAGTTGAATAAATAAGGATAACGTCTTTGCATGTCCGCTTTGGCCTCCCAAGTAGCACTCTCCACTTGTTGATTTCTCCAAAGCACCTTAACGGAGGCCACTTCTTTGTTCCTCAACCTCTTAACTTGTCTATCTAAGATCTGAACCGGGACTTCTTCATACGTCAAATTATCTTCTACAACACCCACAACCTTAAGAGGTACAATAGCGTTAGGATCACCAACACATTTCCTCAACATCGATACATGGAATACCGGATGAACTAATTCCATCTCCTTGGGCAACCCCAACTCATAGGCTACTTTACCAACCCTTCTTATTACCTCGTAAGGACCGACATACCTAGGACTTAACTTACCCTTCTTACCAAAACGAACCACACCTTTCATTGGAGAAACTTTCAAATAAACCCAATCACCCACTTTGAATTCAAGATCCCTTCTCTTCACATCGGCATAAGACTTTTGACGACTTTGGGCTGTTTTCAACCTCTCCCTAATCATCCTTACCTTCTCAAGAGCATCCATGACCAGATTCGGACCCAACAAGGCCACCTCTCCAACTTCAAACCACCCAACCGGTGACCTACACCGTCTACCATAAAGTGCCTCAAAAGGAGCCATACCGATACTAGAATGATAACTATTGTTGTATGCAAACTCAATCAAAGGAAGATGATCATCCCAACTACCTTTCAACTCCAAGACACAAGCTCTAAGCATATCCTCCAAGGTTTGAATTGTTCTTTCGGCCTGGCCATCCGTTTGAGGGTGGAAGGCCGTGCTAAGCTTTACCTTTGTACCAAGACCCCTTTGGAAAGATTTCCAAAAGTGAGAAGTGAATTGGGCACCACGATCCGAGATGATAGACAAGGGAATCCCATGCAACCTTACCAATTCATGAATGTACAACTTGGCATACTCTTCAGCCCCATAAGTAGTTTTAACCGGTAGGAAATGAGCCGACTTTGTCATCCGATCAACCACCACCCAAACCGAATCAAAACCTCTTCTAGTCTTAGGCAAGCCCACTACAAAATCCATGTTGATTTCTTCCCACTTCCAAGTAGGTATCTCAATGTCTTGAGTTAGGCCACCCGACCTTTGATGTTCGGCCTTGACTTGTTGACAACTATGGCAACCCGAAACAAATTTTGCAATGTCTTTCTTCATACCGCCCCACCAATACACATCTCTCAAGTCTCTATACATCTTTGTTGACCCCGGATGAATAGAATAAAAAGAATTATGAGCCTCATCAAGGATTCTTTCCCTCACACCATCCACACAAGGAACACATAATCTACCTTGGTACCTAAGGGCACCATCTCCCCCTTGGGAGAAAACCTCCACCTTACCACTACTCACCAAAGCCTTTAATTCCACCAAAGAAGGATCAAGATCTTGCTTGGCTATCACCTCATCAACCAAGGAAGACCTTGAACCATCAACAACAACTACTCCTCCACTATCCACCCCTTCTAACCTAACTCCTAATTTGGCCAACCGATGGACCTCCTTAGCCAACTCTTTACTACCTTCCTCCACATGAGCCAAGCTACCCATGGACACTCTACTCAATGCATCCGCCATCACATTAGCTTTCCCCGGATGATAGTGAACACTCATATCATAATCCTTAAGGAACTCTAACCACCTTCTTTGTCTCAAGTTAAGATCTTTTTGCGTGAACACATATTGGAGACTCTTATGGTCGGTGAAGATATCAACATGCACCCCATACAAATAGTGATGCCAAATCTTCAAAGCAAAAACCACGGCGGCCAATTCAAGATCATGGGTTGGGTAATTCTTTTCATGAACCTTAAGTTGCCTAGAAGCATAGGCTATAACCTTACCACTTTGCATCACTACACAACCCAAACCAATACGGGAAGCATCACAATAAACAACAAAACCTTCTAACCCATCCGGAAGTGACAAAATAGGAGCGGACACAAGCCTTTCTTTCAAAGTTTGGAAGCTTTCCTCACACTCATCCGACCACACAAATTTAGCCTTCTTTTGAGTCAACTTAGTCATAGGAGAAGCAAGAGAAGAAAACCCTTCCACAAATCTCCTATAATAACCCGCTAAACCCAAGAAACTCCTTATATTCGACGGGGTCAAAGGTCTAGGCCAATTCCTAATAACATCGGTCTTCTTAGGATCTACCTTAATACCATCCCCGACGCTACATGGCCTAAGAAAGCAACTTCCTTCAACCAAAACTCACACTTTTCATATTTAGCGTACAACTTCTCTTCCCTCAATCTTTGGAGTACAACCCTCAAGTGACCCATGTGCTCTTCCTCACCCCGAGAATAGATCAAGATGTCATCTATAAACACCACCACAAAAGAATCAAGGTAGGGTTTGAAGACCCTATTCATCAAATCCATAAAGATAGCCGGAGCATTAGTCAACACGAAAGACATCACTACAAACTCATAGTGCCCATACCTAGTACGAAAGGCCGTCTTAGGAATATCACACTCCCTCACCTTCACTTGATGATACCCGGACCGAAGATCAATCTTAGAGAAGTGACTAGCCCCATGCAATTGGTCAAATAAATCGTCAATCCTTGGAAGAGGATACCTATTCTTGACGGTGACCCTATTAAGTTGTCGATAATCAATACACATTCTAAGAGACCCATCTTTCTTCTTCACACACAAAACCGGAGCACCCCATGGAGAATGACTAGGTCTAATAAACCCCTTCTCTAACAAATCTTTCAATTGCTCTTTCAACTCTTTCAACTCCGCCGGGGCCATACGGTAAGGGGGAATAGAAATAGGTTGAGTATCGGGAAGGAGGTCTATACCAAAACCTATCTCCCTTTCGGGAGGGACACCGGAAGGCCTTTTGGGAAGACATCTAGAAACTCATTAATGACCGGAATAGACTCAATAGGAGGGACTTTAGACTCCACATCATTGACTCTCACAATATGGTACAAGCACCCTTTGGAAATCAACCTATGGGCTTTAATGCAAGAAATGAATTTCCCCCTTCACCACAACATCCCGACTCTCCCACTCAAGGATGGGTTCGTTAGGAAATCGGAACTTGACTTTACGAGTCCTACAATCAATAGAAGCATAATATGCATGCAACCAATCCATCCCAAGAATAACATCGAAATCCACCATATTCAACTCAACAAGATCACAAGGCAAAAACTTATTCAATATGCAAACCGGACAATTTCTATACACTTTTCTAGCAACAATAGAGACACCAATGGGAGTAGATACTTCATATGACTCATGCAACAATTCCGACACAACGTGAAATTTTCTAGCAACTAAGGGGGTAACAAAGGAAAGGGTGGCACCCAATCAAAGTATAAACATCAAGATCAAAGATTTGCAACATACCGGTCACCACATCGGGAGTCTCATTAACACCTTGTCTACCATGCAAAGCATAAAATCGACCGTGCCTTGGGGCACCACTTTGAAAGCACCTCTACCCAAAGGAGTAGTGTTAGCATTTCGGACCTTGTTGCGGATCTTGGGACACTCAAACCTCTTGTGACCCACTTCTCCACATTCAAAGCAAGCACTCGAACCCTTCATGCAAGGACCACCATGCTTCCTCCCACACTTAGGGCATACATCCATAGAATCCACTTCACCTCCCCCTTGAGGTCTAGGAACATTGATAGCAAATCCCCGGTTGACATGAGGGTTTCCTCGGCCTTGATGAAATCTAGCACCCTTAGGGAACCTATTCTCCAATCGGGCCCTCTTGGCCTCGTGCCCCCTTCTCTTTCTCAATTTCTCTCCCTCCATTTGCTCGGCATAAGTTATCAACCGAGACAAGTCCATATCTCCAATGAGCATAGCGGACCGACACTCCTCACTAACCAAGTTGGATACACCCATCACAAATTTGTTCATCCTCGACCTAGAGTTGGCCACCAAGTGAGGTGCATACTTGGAGAGTTGGACAAATTTGAGGGCATACTCCCTCACACTCATAGCTCCTTGCTTCAAGTTCATGAACTCCACCAACTTTGCCATCCTAAGCTCAAGAGGGAAGAACCTATTAAGGAAAGAAAGTTTAAACTCCTCCCACAACACCACATAGCCATTACCTTTCTCACCCTTCCACTGATCAAACCAAATTTGAGCAACCCCCTTGAGTTGGTAGGCCGCCAACTCCGCCTTCTCACAAGCACCAACACCCATAATGGTCAAGATTTTGCATACCTCATCGATGAACTCTTGCGGGTCCTCATCCATCTTTGAACCATGGAAGACCGGAGGGTTCATCCTCATGAAATCTCTCACCCTTTCCCCCGGGGTGGTAGCTCGAGGAGTTTGGGCTCCTTATTGCACTTGGTTAGATACCACTTGTGCAAGCATGGTGAGTGCATCACGGAGCTCACCATTGGTGGGTGGCTCTTCCGGTGATCGGGCCCGTCTTCCCTCATGTTTGGCATGATGATCTAGCAATCCAAAGAACAAGCGTTAGGGAGGAATCACCTTATTACACTCTAAGCACGACATAGAACATAAAGAAGGGAAAACCTTTCCTAAAATGTTTTGTAGCCTCCCATTCATATTTGTGGCGCGCTTCACAACCATGATTAGGACTCTATTCAACGCAGTGTGTTGGACTCCGAGGATTTAACAACCTAGTGCTCTGATACCAAGCTTGTCACGACCCAAGCCTAGGGCCTAGACGTGACATGGCGAATGGGGAACCCGAAAGAACCCCAAACAAGCCTCTCAAACTTGTCATCACACTTCATCGGTCGCGGAAGTATATTCAACATTAAATAACGGGAAATAGGGACTAAGGGCAACCATTTCAAAATAACATCATAGAATAAGATTCAAGCTCATTTACAAGATACTTGTCCAACGTACACCTCTACATACATAGATAGGACGGGGGCCATGACATATTACCGGCTCCCCTCATAGTCAAAATACAATGGCAAGCTCAAGTCTCAAAACATAAGAGTAAGAAACATAACGTAGCCCTCGAATCATTGAGGACTCATCAACAATCTCGGATAAGCACCGTACTAGCCATGTGAATGGAGAGAAGGATCAAGATTAGCTCCGGTCCCTACATGGTGACATCATGTAGGCAAAATATGCCTTAGTACTTTGGAATGTACTAAGTATGCGGGGTGCAATGCAACAATAGACAAGGACGCAATCGAAATGCAAGAGATAGTTCCATAGGCATAATAAATGATAATATGAGGATGCATGATCAAAGTGAAGTCAAAACATGTTTAAGTAAAACTATACTAATAGTAGATATCATATGTGTGTGCATAATCCGACCAATCTGTAACCCCAATTTAGGATGGAGGATGCTGTTCACACCCGGACACCCTGGTGGCAAGGTATAAACCCCTCACATGGTTGATGTTGGTCACACCCCAAGCATCCTAGGTGGCGAGATATAAACCTCTCACATGGTTGATGTTGGTCACACCCCAAACATCCTAGGTGGCGAGATATAAACCTCTCACATGGTTGATGTTGGTCACACCCCAAACATCCTAGGTGGCGAGATATAAACCTCTCACATGGTTGATGTTGGTCACACCCCAAGCATCCTAGGTGGCGAGATATAAACCTCTCACATGGTTGATGTTGGTCACACCCCAAGCATCCTAGGTGGCGAGATATAAACCTCTCACATGGTTGTCCTGTTCTTTTCCCCCGGACCGGGCATGGTCATGCAACACTTTATATAGGAAATTCACCTTAGGCTCTAATGCAATCTCATGTATGGAATGAACATATACATAAGCTTAGTTTGTCATCAACACATTTCTGGAATGCCATACATCTCCTCACTCAAGCCCTAAAGCATCAATTCATCAATTCTCCATAATTGGACATTTTGTCAAACACCTTGAAGGCCTGTAATGGGATCAAAGAGCATGGAAAATAGGGTAGTAATTATGCAGCCAAACCAGTGAACAACCTACAACAACACATTTTAACACCCACAAGACCACATGAAAAATCTCCACATCCATTCCGAATTTAGATTCAAGTTCTAGAGTCACAACATGCTCAAAACAATCACTCTTCATGTTTAAAATTCACTTGTGCAGGAAATTTATACAAGGAACAAGACTAATTTATGAACCAGGAATTAAACCATGAATTAAACCATGAATTAGTGAGTAGAATAGAGACTAGGCACTATGGGTGGATGGACCCATGAGTTCAACACCACATACCTTGAGTTTTTATGAAGGCCTTGAGAGTGTCTTCGATGGAAGCTTGGAACTTGGGAGCAAGAGTCTCTTCAATCTTGATGAAGGTTTTGGATTAGGGTTCTTGAGAGAACTTTGAGAGAAAATGTGTCTAAGTATGGGAGAGGTGTTTTGGAAAATGTTTTAGAGATGGAAATTGAGTTAATGTTATATAGGAAATAACATATGCCCTTTGGAAAAAACGGAACAAACACTTAGAAAAAAAAGTGAGGCGGGTGAACAGTAACTTTGGTTACTGGAAATTGCATTTTCTGCCCGGACAGGTTTTACGAAAATGGGCATAACTTCTTCGTCCGAACTCCGAATGAGGAGAAACGAAGTGCGTTGGGTAGCTAACTCAAAGGTATTTCCATGGATATATTATGCCCACCAAAATTATTTGTGTGCTAGGAGATATGACCCTCCAAAGTAGACCCTCGAAAAAGGCTTCACTTGGAAATTTTGGATTTCGATACGGTTGCTCTAAAATTTGGGTGAGACCCATTCCCCACTCAATTTGACCCTCTAAACAAGAATATGAAGTCAGATTTTTGAAAAACGAAACGATTTTTAGATATAGCTAAAACAAGTTTCCGGTAACTTCCTAAGCACATTTTTAGGAACTTTTTGGGTCGTTTCACCTACGGTCCATCAATGGCTTCTGTTGTTCCATACTTGGTCAAGACTTCCCTGATGCTCCATCTACAACACCAACCTACTGAGTGTGACTGGACCTATGTCCGTAGGTCACCTCCATAGATGGCTTCTTCTGCGGAAATTCAGTCGTTGCCTCTCCAACCTTGTCCAAGTCTATTTCCTGCAAATATAGAACAATAATCATTAGTTCTAATACAAAATGTCCCTAGACACACACAACTCTTAAGTGAAATGTATTAAAAATACCGTAAACTCACGGTAAATCAACACCCTCAACTTAAATTCATTATTTGTCCTCAAGCGACGCACAAAGATTCTAAAAGACACTTGTATAGAAGCAGACATTCAAGCACAAGCAATCACATAGCTTTCTATCCCGACTTCCTTTTCGAGTGCAAATCTTTTCTCTTAGACTAAACAAGCTAACTCATGCGGATCAAGATATTACCAAGATCCACCAATAGACACATAACATACACTGTTTCACTATCACCAAGGTACCAACTCTCTGACAATGTAGCTAGTGCCTTTCCTTTAAACGAAATCCCTTTTTCACCCAATGAATATGATTTTGAGTACAAGGATTCATTCAACACACTCGCTCAGAAATAACTTTAGTGTACGGTAAGTGCTCAATGCCATAGGCTTGATCTTATGTTCACTGCTTTGATTCTCCAAACTAGTTTCTAGGATCACTATAGGACTTTCTTAGTTTGTAACATAGTCTCAGGGTCAGGTGTGGTACATTTGGGTACTTTTAGTGACTTTTTACTCTCCTTGACATTACATTGGCTATTTACCTCTTCCTTGACCTATTTTTGGCATCTTTTCATTTCACTTTCTTTCCCTTAACTCTTTGTAACATGGATGTGACTTCTAATTTTATGACTCTTATTTCACACTTTATTCTTTTTCTTTCACTTCATTTTCCTTTTGTTTCTTTCAACACTTTTTTTTTTGCTTCTTTTTGCACAAAGTCACATCCTCTTTATTTTTCTCTTTTCATCACGCAACTCTTTTCATACCCTTTTTTCATTTGGTTTCCTCTTTCATAGCCACCCTCAACTTATGCATTTTGCATTAGTTGAGGTGCACAATGTTTGATGTCAGACCAGGGCCAAGATCGAGGTCACTTTTGACTCAGCCACCCTCAACTTAGGCTTTTGGCCTAAGTCAAGGTGCACATGTCCAAGGAGGGACAGGTGCCAAGACAATATTTCAAGGGAAGGTGAGTTAGGTGAATCAAAAGAAATGGTCAATTTTAGGCTCAAACATTTGTATCAAAAGGGAATAATGCTACCATTTGGTTAGATCATTTTAGGCTTAAGTGGACTAATTTGAACAATGGCCTATGATCACTTCCCAACTTCTAGCCTAGATTATCCTCGGCGCTGTGTCTTCTTTCTCCTTACTCTGGGAATGAAGCCGTAAGCCGAACAGAATACGGACTTGCTTGCTCTATTTGATTCAGGACCTCTTGCTGCTGCGTCTCTTTCGAATTCGGTTCCTAGCAGGAACAACGTGGCAAGTTCTAGATTGGCACAAAACTGTCTGAACATTCAACTATCCTCACACACTCTTGGCACCTTGTTTCATTATCAGATTACCCAGTTCAAGCTTTAGCGTAAGTCATGTGATCAAATTGGTTCTTTATCATCTCATACTCATATCCAACACATTCAACTCATTCTAGCCTACAAATTTTAGCACATATCACAAATTTTGGATGGATATTATTTTTCATTCTTGCTTATGCCATCATGCTTCATTCTTTCTCATGCTTCTACACATACAATCCTAACACATGTCGGTTCAACAGAAATTAAAACAATCTCTTGGGGAAAAAGAACACAAGCAAGAAAACCCTAAGAGAGGATTATGAGTTGGGTTACTCAGACTTCACCCTATCACTCACAATCCATTTACCCCACCCCCAATAAAATAAGTGCAATTGTCCCTAATGCACAAAAATTAAAGAATAAAGGATTAGGTGAAGCAAACCTGTGGTGCAAGCGCTGCAGACCTATGAACAAACGGGTGGGTCTGGTTTCCCAGAGTCCGCTGGATCAACAATCTGGTCACCCTCACTAGTTCCCGCATCAACAGTCTTAGCACGCTCAGCAGTGCTAACCTCAACTCTCACCACATCATCAGTAGCGCTCACACTGCTAGAGGCACCAATGCCAATCTACCTAAGCCTCAGCTGCCGCAACTCCTCATCAACGATCGAAGCCCTCTAAGCCGCCTCAGTCTCTTAGCACTCCCTCTTGCTAGCTCTCTTGTCCTTAGTATCATCAGAAGCCCAACTAGAATGGTGGCGCTTCCCAGCATGCCGGGAAGAAGTAGGCGGAGGTAGCATCTCATCCCCAAATAAAGCATCGAACACCGTATTATCAACCAGTGTTGTGGGGGCCGACTCGAGCTCAATCTCTGATGGAGCTAGGAGGGTGTCAAGATCAGCCCGAAGACTAGCTAGCTCCATCTGGAAAGCAGGGACATCTATGGTGGGGGTTGGTCACTCTAAGACACGCAGCTCGAACATATCAAGACGCTGGTGAAAGGCCTGAACCTTTCGGTCCATCATCTGCTTCATCCACTGCTCAACCTTAGTCGCAAACTCATCAATTGCTTGCTGCATCCAAGTCCTAATAAGTTGGAGTAATGAGGCCATCTAGGCCTCCAACTTCTGGACTAGAGCCAAGGGCACGGTAACAGACCCTGAAGAGGGGGTGGATCTGGAGGAGCTAGGGGCCTGACTGGCGGTCGGAGAATGGGAGGTCGGAGCATCCTCAGTGGGGGCTGGATGGGCAGGCTCATCAACCGGTATTTGCTCCACATCAATCACTAAATATGCTCCCAGTGAAGGCACCTCAACCTTCTCCTCTCTGCACGGTGCAACCACATTGGCCTCGTCTTGAATCAAATAGATATCGAGGGTCTTGGTCGCCTGGATCAACTTCTCACAATGCCAAAATGACACTCCAGAGTCCCTGCACAGTTGAAAGATGAGGCAAGGGAAGGGGTAAGGGGTGGTGGCCTTGAAGGCCCGCTTATGTATCTCCATAATAATCATGCGGGAAAAATTTGTCTCGAATCCAACAACTAGGGCTACCACCATGACTGCGCGATCCCACGTGAATACATTATCAGCCTGTGTGGGAGACACTCAGTTCCATACCAATAGCCAGAAGAATTTGGCCACAAATGTGAGGGTGGCCTTCTTAATGCTCAAACCTGGGGTGCTGACCCATTCGGCACACTCTCCATCTGTAGGAATGTGACGGGCAAACTAGCGCAACTAGGACTCCCTCTGCTAGGCATTTCTCTTAAATGCCTCGCTTCTCACTATGTCCCAAAGATAATCAAATTCTACCGTATTGATAGCTAGAGTATGGCCTGGGCAGTATAAGAACCTGTAGATAGTGGACTCCAAGATAACAACTACGAACCCACAAAATATAGTAGCTGTGAGTAGAGGCTGGGTGGTGGGATTGGCCCGTCTGTGAATGGAACCTCGTAGAGTGGATGTGTAGGAGGCATAGAACTCCCTCACGATCTCCTCGATGTAAGAACCTGGGCTATGGGCCATTTACTTGCTTCTGTGTCTCTTGAAGAGCTCATGAACAGTGGGTGCGATATGCGAGTTGCTCGTGAGAACGCGGTACTCACCAGAGACTAAACGAGCTGGCCTCTCCTTCTCAGTCATCTTCCTGGCATCCCTGTATATTTGCCACTGACCACGAACACACCATCGGTGTGGCTCCTCAGCAACTATAGCAGGCTGGATGTTAGGTGGTATTAGAATGTCCACATCGTTAGTAGCCTCATCAAACGATAAAGCTTGACCATGTGAACTTGACCCGGATGTGGAGCCGAAATCGGAAGCAGAGGTGGACTTAGAGCTGGAAGCAGAACCAGCCAGTGAACCGATCAATGTATCCTCCTCATCAGATTGGGAGGCAGTGACAACGTCAGGAATCACCTATCGGGATTGATTTAGGGTAATACGAGGTGTTGTGGGGGTTGTCCTAGTGGTAGGTGGAACATATGCAGGATCAGTCTCCACATCAGTATCTTTTTCAATCAATCGAGAGCTAGGTGCGACTGATTTAGACTTTCCCCTTGGTGCGAAGGTCAGGGTTTTCTTAGGAGCCATGGTACATGTGGAGGCATAATTAGTACCAAAATAAACTAATAACACACTCAAATAAAATTTAGAACAAAGAACGAACAAAAACAAAAAAACAAAAAAAATTGACAGTAGCTTTAGTGGTCACCTATGGTGGGTACCTACGGTCCGTGGGTCCCCTCCGTAGGTTAGATGTCCCAAAAAGTTGGGCTTTGATGAGAACCACGGATGTACAAAACGGTCTGTATGTTGACCTACAGACCGTAGTCCACCTCCGTGGTTCCACACTTAGTGGATTCTTCATGTGCAACAAACCCACGAACCTGATCTACGGTCTGTAGGTTGACCTACGGTCCATAGACGGGGTCTCATGGGTCAAGTCTGTGCCAGGTATCAGACATGCCTCATGTTTAAACCATTTTTCAACAATTTCAAATAATCAATCTAAGTCTAATCAAGCATTTCAACACAATTTATGATAGTTCGTCATCCCTAGGGTTTCGATTACTCATTATTTAACATGTATTGCATACGAAACTAGGAAACCTAATTCGAAACTTTCATTGAGACTATTTTTCTCTGATTTAGTTGATTAAAAAGACAACACAATCACATTCTATCATCCCAAGGGTGTTTCTATCTTTAGTTTATCATGCATTTTCATACAAAAACAACCCAAGGTCAAGATCCACTTCATGACTTCATATATTGAACAATGAATATCAAAATTCATAGGTAAGTTGAAATCATTTACCTTACAAGCAATGGAAGTGGGTGATTGTGTGATGATAATGAACTTCTTAGACCTTTTGCTAGCCTTCCGACACCGAACCCGGACAATGAGAACTGGAGATGAGGATTTGGGAAGAGGGAAAAGTGATATGGGAATATGGGAAAGTGAATGGGGAGTGATATGTGGGATTTGGGAGATTAATGGAGTGATTTTGGGAGAGGGAGGGGTTAAAGATGATTGGGAGGGAATTTTGATTCTGGGGAATGAATATAAAAATGAAGGGTTTAATTTTAAAAATTGTCTGGGTCGGGTCGGGTCGGGCAAACCCTAGGTTTGGACCTACGAATCCTCGTCTACGGGCCGTGGGTTGACCTACGGACCGTGGGTTGGCTCCGTAGGACACTCTATACTTAGAAAATTTTGAAAACATACCTAGGGTCTACGGACACCATTGACGGTCCGTGGATTGACCTACAGACCGTTGATGGGGTCCGTAGACCTCTGCAATAGACATTTTCTACAGATTTTGCTTTTCATCCCTGCACATGTAGAAACCATTAGGACTTTCTTTTTACATTTTCTAGAAACTTTTTAGACACGGACCCTATGCTATATCTAGACAATATTAAAACAAAAATAAACTATCAATCGAATGAATTACAGAAAATCAAATAAACAAAGAGAACTCCTAAATCGAAAAGAAAAACCTATAGTTGGCTAGATTTTACATCTTGGGTTGCCTCCCAAGCAATGCTTGATTTAATGTTGCAGCACGACGCAAAATTTTGATTACTCAGACTTCATCAAGATAGTAGGCCTCAACCATTCTCCTCTTTTCCCATGTAGACTTCGATCCTTTGCCCGTTCACTTTGAACCTTGTTTTCTCATTGTTCTAAAGCTCGATCGCTCTATGTCGGAACACTTGTGTGACTATGAATAGCTCGGTCGACTTGGACTTTGTCTTGTTAGGAAACAAGCGCAACCTAGAGTTGAATAGAAACACTAGATCACCCAAAACAAATTCTCTCTTTTCATTCTTTTGATCATGATACTTCTTCATCTTCTCGTTATACAAGGCTGAACTTTCATAAGCTCTTAAGCGAAACTCATCAAGCGCATTCATGTCATTTACTCTCTGATTCGATGCGGCGCCCCAATCCAAATTTAGCTTCTTTAGCGCCCACATATCATTATGCTCTAGCTCAACTGGCAAATGGCAAGACTTCCCATAAACAAGTTGGTAGGGGGACATACCTATGGGAGTCTTGAATGCGGTGCGACAGGCCCATAGAACATCATCAAGCTTTCGTGACCAATCGGTTCTATACGCATTAATAGTCTTAGCCAGAATGTGCTTGATCTCTGTTTTAGACACTTCAACTTGCCCACTAGACTATGGATGGTAAGGAGTAGCTCCATTGTGGCAGACGCCATATTTCTCAAGTAGCTCCTTGATAAACTTATTACATAGGTGAGAATCTCCATCGCTGATAATCGCCCGAGGTGTACCAAATCTGGAGAAGATATTCCTTTTCAGGAATGCGGTGACACTTTTACCTTCATTGTTGGAAAGCGCAATTTCTTCCACCCACTTCAACACATAATCAACCGCAACAAGAATATACTTCATCCCATGTGAACTCACAAAAGGACCCATAAAATCAATGCCACAATATCAAATAACTCAATCACCAATATCGGATTTATAGGAAGTTCTTGCCTCTTTGAAATTCATCATTCTCTTTGGCAATGGTCACAAGACTTGGCAAAATCATGAGCATCTTGGTGGATGGTAGGCCAATAATACCCACACTGCAAAATTTTATGTGCAGTATGAATAACACTATGATGCCCATAAACAGGCGATGAATGACACACCTCTAGTATACTCAACATATCAACTTCGAGCACACAACGATGAATAATCCCATTAGCATAACTACAGTACAAATAAGGCTCATCCCAAAAGAACTTTTTCACATCATGCATAAACTTTTTCCTTTGGTGAGACGATAAATCTAATGGCACCAGATCACTTGCAAAGTAGTTAGCAAAGTTTGCGAACCAAGGGATCAAGTCATGAGAAGCGACCAATACCTGTTCATGTGGAAAAGCATCATCAATTTCAGTCCCCATCTACTAGCTTGAGCATAGCTTCCTCCTCTAATCTGGACAAGTGATCGACAACTTGATTTTCTATCCCCTTTCTATCTTTTACCTAAAAAACGAACTCTTGCAGCAACAACACCCATCTAATCACCTTAGTTTTGCATCCTTCTTAGCCATCAAATACCTTAATGCAGAATGGTCAGTATGCACTATGACCTTGGTACCAAGCAAGTAGGATCGAAATTTCTCGAATGCGAAAACCATTGCAAGGAGTTCATGTTCAGTCACTGTATAGTTCTTTTGGGCCACATTTAGAGCTTTGCTTTCATAGTAAATAGGATGAAGAATCTTCTCTTGCCTCTGTCCCAATACCATACCAAGCGCCACTCCACTCGTATCACACATCACTTCAAATGGTTACCCCAAATTCGGTGAAATAATGATAGGTACAGAAACTAGCTTTTATTTCAACTCTCCGAACGCTCTCAGACAAACATCATCAAACTCAAACCTACACTCCATTTTGAGCAATTTGCACAATGGGTGTGCAATTTTGGAGAAATCTTTGATAAACCTCCTATAGAACCCTGCATGCCCAAGAAAATTTCTAACACCTTTTACAGAGATAGGTGATGGAAGCTTTTCTATTACCTCAACTTTCGCTCTATCAACCTCAGTACCCTTCTTAGAGATCCGATGAGCCAGAACTATCCTTTCTTTCACCATGAAGTGGCACTTCTCCCAATTGAGCACAATATTGCACTCTTCACATTGTTTAAGTACATCGGCCAAATGATCTAAATAACGATCAAAAGAGTCACCTACCACATAAAAATCATCCATAAATACCTCAATAGTGTTCTCCACCATATCAAAGAATATCGACATCATACAATGCTGGAAGGTCGATGGAGCATTACACAACCCAAATGGCATCAGTTTGAACGCAAAAGTCCCATAAGGGCAAGTGAAGGTGGTCTTCTCTTGGTCTTCCAGAGCTTTGGAAATCTAATTGTAGCTCGAATAACCATCAAGAAAACAATACCAACCCTTACCAGCAAGTCGGTCCAATATCGGATCCATGAACGGCATAGGGAAGTTGTCATTTTCTGTCCAAGCATTTAATTTTCGATAGTCCATGCAGACTCTCCATCCAGTCACGAGCCACATCGGAACAAGCTCGCTTTTTGCGTTCGAAACCACAGTAATCCCACCTTTCTTGGGCACACACTGAACAGGACAAACCTAACTACTATCTACAATGGGGTAAATAACTTCAGCATGCAACCACTTGATGATCTCCTTTTTCACTACCTCTTGCATAGGTAGATTTAGTAGTCTTTGGTGCTCAATACTAGGCTTGTGATCCGTCATGAGTTGGATTTTATGAGAAAAAATGTCAGGAGGGATCCCAATAATGTCCGCAATAGTCTACCCAATAGCCCCCTTGAACTTCTTCAACATGGAAACCAATGCCTTAACTTGTACCACATTTAGATCTGCCGCAATGATGATCGGTAAAGTATAATCTTTCCCCAAGAATACATACCTCAAATGTGATGGTAGAGCCTTAAGCTCCAATTTTGGAGCCTCTTCAACTGACGGTCTTGCGGTTGGAGAGTCGCGATTCTTCATGTCTAACTCCAATCTCTTTGGTTTTGAATGGAATTCGAACCTATCAATTCAACGACCAATTCATCATAGTCCTTAATACCATCACACTCAAAATTCATCATTTCCACTGCTAGTGCATCAACACCCAACCTCTCTTCAATAGACACCTCAGAACCACTCTCTACAATATGATTCACCACTGATACCGACTTGAGCTCACTACTCTGCTTCATAGATCTACATATGTTGAAATTTACATCTTCACTATTCAATTGGAACTTCATCTGCCCTTTCTCCATATCAAGCAAGGCTCGCCCAGTGGCAAGGAATGGTCTCCCAAGGATAATGGGAGCCTCAAAATCAACTTCACAATCAAGTATCACAAAATCCTCCGAAAAGATAAAAGACTCCACATTCACAAGTACATCTTGGAGCACACCAATGGGCCTCTTCACAATTCTATTGGCCATGAGCAATCGTATCGCAATCGATTTTGGATCCCCTAAACCCAACTTCTTGTAAATAGAAAATGGCATCAGATTAATACTAGCACCCAAGTCTCACAATGCCTTTGCAAAATTTAGCAACACGATGGTACAAGGAATAATGAAGGCACCAAGATCCTTCTTCTTCTGTACAAGGGACCTTGTAGCAATAGCACTACAATGTTGCAACCTATCATCAACTTCAAAACTCATGGCCCTTTTCTTTGTCACCAAATCTTTCATAAACTTCGCATACCCAGACATTTGCTCCAAAACTTCTATCAACAGATCATTGATGGAAAGTTTTTGCAACATAGCGATGAACCTACAGTATTTCCCTTCTTCATTCTTCTTAATTAACCTCTGTGGGAATGGAGGTGGAGGTCTAGGCATGAGGACACCTTTTTGGGTTATCTCTGCTTCCTTCTCTGTAGCATTCTTAGACTCTCCAGTGACCTCAATCTCATCATCAACTTTCTCAACCACAATTTCAACCTCAGATGGCATAGGTGGATCAATGGTCTGCTTACCCCCTCGAGTAGTGACCGCCATACAATGCCTATCATTCTTAGTATTTTGGATGGTGTTACTAGGAAGTGTGCCAGGCTGACGTGGATTTACTGTAGTAACCAACTTATTCATCTGCTTCTCAAGTTTCTTGATAGACACTGCATGGGCATCAACCTTTTGACCAATACCAGACAAGCCATTCCGCATCTCCTTCAAATTCTCATCAGTCGAATCAAACCTCTTCATCATCTTCTGCATTATATCCTCAATATGTGACATACTACCCCCAGCTTACCTAGTACCAGATTCCTGATTTTAAGGAGGAACATAAGGCCCACCCCTATCATTTCTGTTGCCATAGTTTTTCGGTTGTAGTTGTTGTCACGATTGTAGTTCCTATCCCGAACATATTGACCCTCTCAATTGTAGTTGTCATAATTCCGACCTTGGTTTCCTCGACCCTGGAACCAATTATCCGAATTGGAACTTTTGGCGTTTGTTCAAAAACCCCCCGTCCGATTATTCACCGCATAAGTATCCTCTTCATAATAAAATTCCTCAATCGGTGGTGCTTATTTGAAAGAACATGGCCAGCACTCTTGAGTTGAGCTATCATGTTTGACATTACCCTTATGTGTTGTTTGACATTTTGATCATAAAGCTTCTTATAAGTGTCAAATTTGATAGTTAATATCGAAGGTGGGTTACAGACGTACCCCCATACGTTCCTTGCAGATATGCCCACATAGCATGAAAAGTAGGAAATTTCTCATATTCGTGTATGAGGTCATCAACCAAAGAACTAATTATAATTCCACGTGTAGTGGAATTAGCCTTTTTCCAAGCTTTATAAGCTTTAAGGTATCTTCTGTATTGTGATGTGTTTCCCTCTTCTGGTTGATTTAAAATGTGAGTTATACCTTTGAGCACATTTTGCTCTTCCATTACATACCATATTTTACTACTACAAATGTTGTAATTTTCACCGTTCAATTTTTCACCTTTGTTTAAGTTATAACTTTTATGCCATGACTGTAATTGAGAGGCAATTAGGCAAGTATTTTTTTTAATGAATTAACTATGCATGTGACATACGCATTCAAGCAAATCAATTCTCATAAAGGGTTCATATTTAATATAAAATCAAAAAGATATGTATGTATTCAATCATCATCTACGAATAAAATATTTATCCAAAATTTGAAACTAATTTCTTAATGCATATAATATATTATTTAAGACCATAATCATGAATAATTACACGTCTAATAATCAAACACCATATGATAATGGACAATAGAATAACAATCCACTAATCCATAAAAGAGAATAAAACTCAAATATTCATATTAAAGCATAATCAAAGTTGTTCATCACATAATTTGTAAAGAATAAACAACAAAATTCAATACTAAACTATATTTATGTTGTGAAGTTTTACCCACTTAACTCCTATATTTACCACATACTTCCATAATGGTTCATTATCCCCAATTTCAAAATAAATTTTATTCAGTTCAATCTTCCAGTATTCTGATAAGGAATGATACAAAACATCGTATGCATCCCACTCTTCAACTTGAATGACACTTTTACTAACCTCATCTAATTTCACGACAAAGGATCTGAGAAAGTCTAATAAAGAGTCAAGAGGATCCATCTTCAAAGACATAAATTCTTTTAGATATTTATCTCTTTTCCTTCGGAGGACCATTTGATTCCTTAACAAATTCCGTGTCGCCCTTAGAACACCAATCCACATGATTTCTCGCCCTCGAAAACATGTCCTACGGCGACGTGCTCTTTTACATTGACTTTTTGCTCTTCGAGAACTCTTACTAGGAATAATTCAAATTTGTTCGTGTTCAGCCATATCTGAAATAGGAACAAGGAAACAATTAGAATGGTTGAACCGTTCAATATGACAACACATGTCACTTTTATTTGTAGAAGACACAAAAAACTATTTAAGGAACATAAAGACTAAACGAATAAACAAGATCAATATATTTGAAAAACATAACATATATAAACACATATATTTAAAAAATCCTAAAAGCACACATATTCTTTTTCAAAAAAATTAATCCTAAAAGAACAAAAAACTTTAAAAAAAACGGTACACCCAATTTCCAGATCGCAACCAACAGAAGCAGTTTTTTCGGAAAAAAATAGTCAAAAATAACCAATTTTAAAAAATTCATATCTCACTCATTTTAAATCCGTTTATTCATTATAGTATATTTTTGGAAAGCTAAAAACGAACAGGTCATGAATAAATAAGTTCTCACCAAAATATTGTACAACTAATTTCCTAATTTCTAGAAACAGAAGCATTTTTCTAAAAAAAAAAAAGACAGAATTTATTTCTTTGTAAAATAAGGAATTTTCTACAATATGAGTTAGAATCAAATAGGAATTTCAATCATATTTATCATATAATTAATCCACATTGAATAACCAGAAAAACTTTAACTCCTTCCAATTTTTTTCTTTCCACTGATTTTCAAGGAAAAATTAGACACAATTTATTTCTTTTCAACAACACAATGAATAAGAACCTATATGTCTTTTTGACAACCTATTCATTCGATCTTGCCCTATGTGACCTAATCTTATATGCCATGTAATAACATCAACATTATTGTTACTTGAATAACATGTCATTACTTAACGGTCAACATAATAGTCATAAGTTGAAGGATTACAATCTAATACGACAAAAAGTTAGAACGAAGTCTAAGACAATATAAAACATTATCTAGAGTTATTCTAACACCATTACGACTAAAAACAAAATCAAAACAAATGTCTAAAAGAACAGACACAGATACTAAGTTACATCAAATCTTTGGAGCATACAGAACGTCATGCAACATCAAAGAATGGCCACCACACAAGTCTACTTTGCAAGTGCCTATTTTCTTTGACTTCCAGTTTTACATTATTTTCCATGTAGATCCACCTTGATTTAGATAGAACTTGATGAAATTCCACAAACGCTTCTCGATCTGGACTCACATGGTCGGTGGATCCTGAGTCTACAATCCACACAGCATAAGATTGAGTTAGTAAATAAGTGTTAAAAACATACGTAGCACTTATAGATGCGTTTAGAAATTCCATCTTTTTCGACTCACTACATTCACGAGAAAAGTTTCCTAGCACTTGGCAATTATAGCACTTCATTTTGCACTTGTCTCTCTTCTTGAAGAACCATTTTCCTTTCTTGGAATTAGGTTTGTTCTTTTTCTTAGAGGATCCTTCTTTGGTCTCTTTGTCTTTCCTATTTCTTTTCCAATTCTTCTTGCGTTTAAAGCCTGAAACTTTTGTACCACTTGACTTTGCCACAAATGCATTAGCAGTACCAAGCCGCTCATCTTCAATTTCAACACGGCAAGCAACATTAGAAAAGGTTTTGATGATACCATTATCGGTCAAGTTTAACCTTCAAATGTTCCAAATTATTTAGAAAGAGACTGTATCACTCACTAAACTTGTTGCTTATCTGAAAGAATGTGGTCATCACTCTTGAATTGATCTATCATGTTTGACATCACCTGTCACGTCCCGAGCCTACACCCTGGCCGAGATTAGCACTCGAAGATCAT
The DNA here is from genome assembly GCA_029007595.1 of Solanum commersonii. Classification (NCBI taxonomy): domain Eukaryota; kingdom Viridiplantae; phylum Streptophyta; class Magnoliopsida; order Solanales; family Solanaceae; genus Solanum; species Solanum commersonii. The sequence continues at coordinate 371,121 of JAJTWQ010000227.1, read as the reverse complement.
TGTTGGCCCCAAGTGAACCCTTGGCCTGGCTTACTTAACTCAACGGAAGATAATGTTCATACTTATAATGATCAACAACACTTAACTGAACTGAATAATAACATAACTGAGAATGTTTAAAGGTTAAACATTCAACTTGGCCAAAGGTGGCAACCCAAGTCTTAACAATAAGAAATGATAATGAAAAGACTCAAAGGACTAACATCTGATAGTCTATGAAGCCTCTAAAACAACTGATCTGCATGTTTAGACAACCCCACAACATCTTAATGAACTAACTAGAAAGCAATGAAAATAGATCCTCCGTAATGCAAAGAGACTCACCTACTGACTCTGAACTGCTCACTGGATCAATAGTGCGCTGGAATGCCGATCCTAGTTACCTGTGTCTGTATCTTAAGACGATGCAGGCCAACTGGCATCAATACTTTGAATGTATGAGTATGCGAGCTGGAATGCTAAAAAACCATAGGCTTGAAAGAGAATCTGAAAGAAACACTTACCTTGGCTCTTCTCAACTCATGAATACTTAACTTAACTCATTTCAATATAAAATGATTTAAAACAAGTGCAATATAAAGAAAATTTGCTTAAAAACATGATGTCAACTCTATGTATATACAAGGATACAACATAACTCTGAAATGTATGTGAAAATACAATAAACTGATGTATATGAAGATACAATAACTTCTGTGGTTGTTTCTCTAACCGACAACCATCACATAAGAGCTATAGTGATGATACAACGATCTACCTCACACTGCCAGCGCATCCTATACCCGGCTAAAGGTATAAGACCTGAACTACTAAGTGGATCCACTAGTGTATTTTGAAAAGGGTTCGTCTAAAAAGTATGACCCTTTTCTACTCACTGTGGCTACATTGTTTTTTGGAGACGCGAGTTATCTGAACTCATGCTCGCCCCCAATTGGGTGCTCAATACTACTCCCAAAATATACTAGCTCTTATATTTTTTTAAAAAACATACTTCTTCTGTGATTTGAGATTAGTGCTAAAAAACGTAGCTCAAATGCTATCTTGGAAATCTCAGTTTCCCTTCTTACTTCATTTATAAAGCTATTACTCTTTTTTGAAAATTAGCCCGAAGGCTCTCTGAAAATCTCAATTTCCGTTCTTATTTAAATGTGAAAACATTTTTAAATCTCTTTGGGAATACATAGTCCCCATATACTTCTTTGAAGAAAAGAACTTCAACTTTACCTCTTTATTGAATTCAAAACTTAAGTCTTAAAATAAAGTTAAAACATTTGTGAAAGACTCTTGGGAAAACTTTAAGAACTTATCTTAACTTGGCTATAAACTGATCTTGACTTGACTCTTAACTAATCCTTGAGTTGAATTATGGATTCAAGGATTTAGATTTGGGTTTGTAAAGATCTCATATTGTTTAGGAATAATTTTAGATAGCTAAACATGAGAAAAGACCACTAATCAAGATTTAAAGTTGGGACCGCGAAGCGGAGGCATAATTTAATCTTAGTTTCAAAAATGTCTTTTGAGGTAGAAGACTCTGTGACAACTCCCCGACGTGGAGAAGCTTTTAAAATTTAGTTTTGAAAATGAAGTTTTATGCGGAACGCTCCGTGACAGCTCTGTGATGCGAAACAAAAATTCCCAAATCTAAGAACTGGCTTCGCGACACAGAGGCATTGCCGGATTTCGTCCGATGGAATCTTCTTCTTCGTTTTCCAACCCGATTCACTCAAACTCGATTCTTTTTCTCAAATTACTTTTAGATACAGATACACAGCAAATGTACCTAAAAACCTAACTCGAAATGACTCTATGATACGACGTAACGAACTCAGAAACTTCCCAACTCAGTTAAATTCAAGCACAATATATGAATTCAAGAATAGATCTCAAGATCATCAATATTCAAACTCTTTTAGGTTGAATCCAAACTGAAATTAATATGCTTCGCACGTCAGAGAACGATCCCAATGTTATGAGAGCCTCACATACCTGATAGAAGTAAATCTTTGGCGAAACACCAACTTTCTTGATCAATCTTGATGAATTTGCACTTTTTCTCCTTTCTCATTAGCCCTAGCGTGAAATTCTAAATTCTAAAACTGAAAAAAATCTTATTTGACCCATATTAAACTCCTATAAATGGATTAAATTAATAGGGCAAGGGAAAGACTAAAATACCCCTCTAAATTCGGATTGGACTTTCCTTAATCCAATAGCCCTACTTCCAAAGGGTATAACTTACTCATACAAACTTGGAATCATGCAAACTTGGAGGCGTTGGAAAGATCATCCCAAGGGCTTTCCAACCATATCCAAAAATACACCTAACTCATCTTGAGCTAGGAATTCTGGCCATTAGAAGTTGACCAAAAACTCATTTTAACACCTTTACCAAATTTTTCCAGATTTTAAACTTCCTTTTAGTTCTTTCTAGTTGTGAGGTGTTACAATATCTTCCCCTTGGGAACATTCGTCCTCGAATGAGATTACCCTTACTAGGCTAAGGGTGGTAACATCAAGTTCAAACACCCAACAAGCAAATGCAAACAAACAACATGCTCACTCATAATTTAAATAGTACTAAGAAGAGAATTAGTACCTTGATCTACATTTTCTCCGGACTCGAAGAGATGTGATATCTCTTCTTCATATCCTCCTCAGCTTCCCAAGTAGCTTCCTCAACAAGTTGGTTCCTCTAAAGGACTTTGACTGATGATGCCCCTTTGTTCTCAACTTGCGAACTTAGCGATCTAGAATCTAAACAAGAATCTCCTCATAAGATAAGCTATCATTGATCCCAATATTTTCTGTTGGCATGATCAATGAAGGATTGCCCATGCATTTCTTTAACATGGAGAAGTGAAATAATGGATGAACAGCTGCTAACTGTTGCGGTAGCTCCAACTCATAAGCTAATTTGCCAATCCTCTTGGCTATTCTATAAGGTCCAATATATCGGGGATTAAGCTTCTCCTTCTTACCAAACCTCATAACCCCCTTCATGGGTGAAACTTTTAGATCTACCCAATCATCTACCTCGAACTCTAGCTCCCTTCTCCTAACATTAGTGTAGGATTTGTGAGGACTCTGTGCCGTTTTCAACCTCTCTTGAATCACCTTCACCTTCTCCATAGCTTGATGAACCAGATCTAGTCCTATCAACCTTGCTTCACCAACTTCAAACCATCTAATAGGAGATCTGCATCTTCTCCAAGGGAGCTTCATATGGAGCCATCCAGATGCTAGAATGGTAACTATTGTTGTAAGCAAACTTAATGAGAGGTAGGTGATTATCCCAATTACCCTTGAAATCAATCACGCACGCCCTCAACATATCCTCTAAAGTCTGGATAGTGTAGAGTGCTTGCCCATCTGTCTGAGGATGAAATGTGGTACTTAAGTTCACCCTTGAACCCAACCCTTTTTAGAATGACTTCCAAAACTGTGCAGTAAATTATGCACCTCTCTCTGAAATAATGGAGACTGGGACTCCATGAAGTCTTACCGCCTCCTGAATATACAACCTGGCATAATCTTCTGCTGAATGAGTAGTCTTCACCGGCATAAAGTGGGCTAATTTTTGTCATTCTATCGACAATCACCCAAATAGAATCATGCTGCCTGCGAGACCTTGGTAAACCTGTGATGAAATCTATATTAATCATCTCCCATTTCCATTCCGGAAGTTCTATATGCTGAGCCAAACCACCAGTCCTTTGGTGCTCAACTTTCACTTCCTGGCAATTTGGACACTTAGCAACAAATTCTGCAATGCCCTTTTTCATGCTATTCCACCAATAAACCTCTCTCAAGTCATGATACATCTTTGTGGAACCCGGATGAATGGAATATCTGGAGCTATGAGCTTCCTCCATGATCCTCTCTTGGAGTCCATCAACCATAGGTACACACAATCTACCTTGATATCTCAATACACCATCTCCCCCTTGTTCAAAAGCTAATACTTTTTGCTTATGAACATTTGCTTTCAACTCAAGCAAAATGGGATCTTGGTCTTGCTTTTCTTTCCCTTCTGACACTAATGAAGATTCAACCCCATTCAACACCAGTACCCCTCCTTCTATGGAATCCATAAGTCAGACTCCTAGGCCTGCAAGTCTATGCACATCTTTTGCTAACTCTCTCTTTTCTTCCTCAACATGGGAAGTACTACCCATAGACAACCTACTTAAAGCATCAGCAACAACATTAGCCTTACCTGGGTGGTATATAATACTCGTGTCATAATCTTTGAGTAATTCTAACCACCTCCTTTGTCTGAGATTGATCTCCTTTTGTGTAAACACATATTAAAGACTCTTGTGATCAGTGAATACATCAACTGGCACACCATACAAGTAATGCTGCCATATCTTCAAAGTTAATACTACAGCAGCCAACTCTAAGTCATGGGTTAGGTAGTTCTTCTCATGAACTTTCAACTGTATGGAGGCATAAGCTATAACTTTGCTATTTTGCATTAAGACACAACCCAAACAACCTCTAGATGCATCACAGTACACCATAAAACCTTGAGTACCTTTCGGTAAGGTTAAAACTGGGGTAGTAGTCAACTTTTTTTTCAATTCCTGAAAGCTTTTCTCACAAGCTTCAGACCATTGAAATTTCACTGCCTTCTGAGTTAACTTGGTCAAAGGGGATGAAATACACGAGAACCCCTCTACAAACCTTCTATAATAGCCAGCCAAACCCAAGAAACTCCTAATATCACTTAGAGATGTGGGTCTAGGCCAATTTTGTACTGCCTCAATTTTATGAGTATCAACTTTGATTCCCTCTCCAGACACAATATGGCCTAAGAATGCCACAAGCTCAAGACAAAATTCACACTTAGAGAATTTAGCATATAACTCCTTTTCTTTCAAAGCTTGAAGAACTATTCTCAGATGACTAGCATGATCTTCTTCATTCCTTGAATAGATTAGTATGTCATCAATGAAGACGATAACAAACATATCTAAATAAGGTTTGAATACTTTATTCATAAGGTCCATGAACGCTGCAGGTGCATTAGTCAAACCAAAGGACATGACCAAAAACTCATAATGACCATATCGAGTTCTGAAAGCTGTCTTTGGAATATCACATTCCCTTACTCTTAACTGATGATACTTGATCTGAGGTCAATTTTTGAGAAACAGGAAACACCTTGAAGCTAATCAAAAAGATCATCGATTCTCAGAAGAGGCTACTTATTCTTGGTGGTAATCTTGTTGAACACGGTAATTTATACACATCCTAAGGGAACCATCTTTCTTTCTCACAAACAAGACCGGAGCACCCCAAGGTGAGACACTTGGTCGAATAAAGCCCTTATCTAAAAGGTCCTTTAACTGCTCTTTCAACTCTATTGATGCCATTGTATATGGTGGAATAGATATAGGAAGAGCATCTGGAAGAAGATCTATATCGAAGTTTATCTCTCTCTCAGGAGGGACTCCGGGAAGTGCATCAGGAAAGACTTCTGGGAACTCTTTTACTATTGGGACTGACTGAATAGCAGGTACCTCAACACTTGAGTCATTAACTCGAACTAAGTGATAGACACACCCCTTAGAAACTAACTTCCTTTCCTTAAGGTACGAAATGAAACGATCTTAGGCACTGCTGAACTACTTTTCCACTCTAAGACTGGCTCATTTGGAAACTGAAACTTGACTACTTGAGTTCTACAATCAACTGAGGCATAATAGGCATGAAGCCAGTCCATACCAAGAATGACATCAAAGTCTACCATGTCTAACTCAATTAAATAAGCCATGGTACTCTTGTGATTGACAGAAACGGAACAAACAGGATAGACTCTCTCTGCTAGAATAGACTCACCAATAAGTGTGTAAACATTGAATGGTTTACTAAGTTGCTCAGGAAAAATATCAAAATTCATGGCAACATATGGAGTTACAAAAGATAAACTCGCTCATGGATCTAGCAAGGCATAAACAGTAAAGTCAAAGATTTGAATCATACCAGTGACAACATATGGTGAATCCTCTTGCTCTTGGCGACTAGTAATTGATATACCGTGAGTTTACAATATTTCTAATACATTTCACTTACAAGTTGTGTGTGTCTAGGGCCTTTTTGTATTGGTTTTGATGTGTTTTTATCATATTTTGCAGGAAAGATGTTCAGGCGCCGAAAAAAAAGAGACAACTGAAAGAAATACAGAGAAAGTACATTTACGGAAGTGATCTACGAATCGTAGGTCCATTGACGGTCCGTAAGTGGTGTTCGTAGATCAGCAGGCAAGGCATGGAAGGCAAATTAGGGAAATCTGACCAAGGGTGGAACCACGGTGGCCATTGACGGTTCGTAGATTGATCTACAGACCATACTGTTGATCCGTAAATTGATACTATGAGGGTTCCAGTACCTGATTTTTGAAGATTTTAAGTGTGGAGCCACGGAGGAGGATTGACGGACCGTAGATCGATTGACGGACCGTACTGCAGTTCCATCGTTTACTTCAGAGAAGCTGATTGGTGGAAGCTGAAATATTTTCCAAGTCCTGGCTGACGGAAGGGACTCACGGACCGTAGATCCATTGACGGTTTGTGAGTCAATCTTGTGGAATGAAGACGCGAGCCTGAACAAACTTTCCTTAATTTGTTTCCTTTTTAACTTAGGACTTGTTTTCTATAAATAGGGTATGTAAACCTCGTTTTAGGGAGTTAGACATTATTATTCTAGTTTTACTTTGTGACTGGGGATATTAATTTGCAAACCTAGCAATTATTGATTTCCTAAGTTCGTTTTGAAGATTCTGGTTTTGCAATTCAGGTTGAATTTTTGGGTTTATTATTCTCCTTACGTAAGTTCATGATTTCTTCGTCTAAAACTATGAATTATGTTCTTGCTAATATGGGTAACTAAATCCACAACTAGGGTTGTGTGAACTATGAGCGATTAACAAAGTATGAATAGTAAATAAGCAATTCTTGACTAGTATTTTGCATGCATTGATAATTCTTTCATTTAGAAGTCTTTTTAACGGTGACCAATGCTAGAACTCGCCTTGTTACTACTTGCCGAACCAAGGAGGTAATTAACAAGAAAAGAATTATCAAAATAGATTTAGTGTGATACTGTCTAATAGTCTAGTGTTGATTGGTGCGAAGTAATAACTAAGGCAAACATCGATTATGATGGCTAATATGAGGTATAGGTAAGGGTTAGAAAATTATACACACATAACCGGACCAAGGTGCGGGGTAAAATTTTTTGGATGCCGAACCAAGGATTTAGAGACACATAACTTATCACTTTTCATGTGATATACTAGGAAATGATTGTTACTACTAAGATTACTGCATTAGGAGCTTGTGGAGAACACGTATACCCTAGTTAATTCTCTCATCTTGATAACAACAAAGATTGATTTTTGTGTTATGATTACTTATTGAATTTTTACAATTTGTTTCACAAATCCCTCTCCCCCCTCCCCTTATTTAACTACTTGTTTCTAGAAGTAATTTGACTAATTGAATATAATTGTTGGTTAAAGTAAGGTCTAAACCATTTTTCTCGTGGGATCGACCCCAATCTACAAGTTGGGTTCTTTACTTGATAACGATCGCTTATGCTTCTTTAGGGAGGTGTAATTTGAGCATATCTGAAACGACCCAAAAAGTTCTTAAAAATGTGCTTCGGAAGTTATCGGAAGCTTGTTTTAGCTATATCTAAAAATCCATTTCGTTTTTTGAAAATTCGACTTCATATTCTTGTTTAGGGGGTCAAATTGAGTGAGAGATGGGTCTCACCCAAATTTTAGAGCAACCGTATCGAAATCCGAAATTTCCAAGTGAAACCTTTTTCGAGGGTCTACTTTAGAGGGTCATATCTCCTAGCACACAAATAACTTTTTTGGACATAATATATCCATGGAAAGCCCTTTGAGTTATCTACCCAACGCACTTCGTTTCACCTCATTCAGAGTTCGGACGAATAAGTTATGCCCATTTTCGTAAAACCTGTCCGAGCAGAAAATGCAATTTCCAGTAACCAAAGTTACTGTTCACCCGCCTCACTCTTTTTTCTAAGTGTTTGTTCCGTTTTTTTCCAAAGGGCATATGTTATTTCCTATATAACATTAACTCAATTTCCTTCTCTAAAACATTTCCCAAAACACCTCTCCCATACTTAGACACATTTTCTCTCAAAGTTCTCTCAAGAACCCTAATCCAAAACCTTCATCAAGATTGAAGAGATTCTTGCTCCCAAGTTCCAAGCTTCCATTGAAGACACTCTCAAGGCCTTCATAAAAACTCAAGGTATGTGGTGTTGAACTCATGAGTCCTTCCACCCATAGTGCCTAGTCTCTATTCTACTCACTAATTCATGGTTTAATTCATGGTTTAATTCCTGGTTCATAAATTAGTCTTGTTCCTTGTATAAATTTCCTGCACAAGTGAATTTTAAACATGAAGAGTGATTGTTTTGAGCATGTTGTGACTCTAGAACTTGAATTTAAATTCGGAATGGATGTGGAGATTTTTCATGTGGTCTTGTGGGTGTTAAAATGTGTTGTTGTAGGTTGTTCACTGGTTTGGCTGCATAATTACTACCCTATTTTCCATGCTCTTTGATCCCATTACATGCCTTCAAGGTGTTTCACAAAATGTCAAATTATGGAGAATTGATGAATTGATGCTTTAGGGCTTGAGTTATGAGATGTATGGTATTCTAGAAATGTGTTGATGACAAACTAAGCTTATGTATATGTTCATTCCATACATGAGATTGCATTAGAGCCTAAGGTGAATTTCCTATATAAAGTATTGCATGACCATGCCCGGTCCGGGGGAAAAGAACCGGACAACCATGTGAGAGGTTTATATCTCACCACCTAGGATGTTTGGGGTGTGACCAACATCAACCATGTGAGAGGTTTATATCTCGCCACCTAGGATGCTTGGGGTGTGACCAACATCAACCATGTGAGAGGTTTATATCTCGCCACCTAGGATGTTTGGGGTGTGACCAACATCAACCATGTGAGAGGTTTATATCTCGCCACCTAGGATGTTTGGGGTGTGACTAACATCAACCATGTGAGGGGTTTATACCTTGCCACCGGGGTGTCCGGGTGTGAACGACATCCTCCATCCTAAGTTGGGGTTACAGATTGGTCGGATTATGCACACACATATGATATCTACTATTAGTATAGTTTTACTTAAACATATTTTGACTTCACTTTGATCATGCATCCTCATATTATCATTTATTATGCCTATGGAACTATCTCTTGCATTTCGATTGCGTCCTTGTCTATTGTTGCATTGCACCCTGCATACTTAGTACATTCCAAAGTACTAACGCATATTTTGCCTACATGATGTCATCATGTAGGGACCGGAGCTAATCTTGATCCTTCTCTCCATTCACGTGGCTAGTACAGTGCTTATCCGAGATTGTTGGTGAGTCCTCAATGATTCGAGGGCTACGTTATGTTTCTTACTCTTATGTTTTGAGACTTTAGCTTGCCATTGTATTTTGACTATGAGGGGAGCCGGTAATATGTCATGGCCCCGTCCTATCTATGTATGTAGAGGTGTACATTGGACAAGTATTTTGTAAATGAGCTTGACTCTTATTCTATGATGCTATTTTGAAATGGTTGCCCTTAGTCCCTATTTCCCGTTATTTAATGTTGAATATACTTCCGCGACCGATGAAGTGTGATGACAAGTTTGAGAGGTTTGTTTGGGGTTCCTTCGGGTTCCCCATTCGCCATGTCACGTCTAGGCCCTAGGCTTGGGTCGTGACAAGCTTGGTATCAGAGCACTAGGTTGTTAAATCCTCGGAGTCCAATACACCGCGTTGAATAGAGTCCTAATCATGGTTGTGAAGCGCGCCACAACTATGAATGGGAGGCTACAAAATGTTTTAGGAAAGGTTTCCCTTTTTTATGTTCTATGTCGTGCTTAGAGTGTAATAAGGTGATTCCTCCCTAACGCTTGTTCTTTGGATTGCTAGATCATCATGCCAAACATGAGGGGAAGACGGGCCCGATCACCGAAAGAGCCACCCACCAATGGTGAGCTCCGTGATGCACTCACCATGCTTGCACAAGTGGTATCTAACCAAGTGCAACAAGGAGCCCAAGCTCCTCGAGCTACCACCCCGGGAAAGGGTGAGAGATTTCATGAGGATGAACCCTCCGATCTTCCATGGTTCAAAGATGGATGAGGACCCGCAAGAGTTCATCGATGAGGTATGCAAAATCTTGACCATTATGGGTGTTGGTGCTTGTGAGAAGGCGGAGTTGGCGGCCTACCAACCCAAGGGGTTGCTCAAATTTGGTTTGATCAGTGGAAGGGTGAGAAAGGTAATGGCTATGTGGTGTTGTGGGAGGAGTTTAAACTTGCTTTCCTTAATAGGTTCTTCCCTCTTGAGCTTAGGGTGGCAAAGTTGGTGGAGTTCATGAACTTGAAGCAAGGAGCTATGAGTGTGAGGGAGTATGCCCTCAAATTTGTCCAACTCTCCAAGTATGCACCTCACTTGGTGGCCGACTCTAGATCGAGGATGAACAAATTTGTGATGGGTGTATCCGACTTGGTTAGGAAGGAGTGTCGATCCGCTATGCTCATTGGAGATATGGACTTGTCTCGGTTGATGACTTATGCCGAGCAAATGGAGGGGGAGAAATTGAGAAAGAGAAGGGGGCACGAGGCCAAGAGGGCCCGATTGGAGAATAGGTTCACTAAGGGTGCTAGATTTCATCAAGGCCGAGGAAACCCTCATGTCAACTGGGGATTTGCTATCAATGTTCCTAGACCTCAAGGGGGAGGTGAAGTGGATTCTATGGATGTATGCCCTAAGTGTGGGAGGAAGCATGGTGGTCTTTGCATGAAGGGTTCGGGTGCTTGCTTTGAATGTGGAGAAGTGGGTCACAAGAGGTTTGAGTGTCCCAAGATCCGCAAAAAGGTCCGAAATGCTAACACTACTCCTTTGGGTAGAGGTGCTTCTCAAAGTGGTGCCCCAAGGCACAGTCGATTTTATGCTTTGCATGGTAGACAAGGTGTTAATGAGACTCCCGATATGGTGACCGATATGTTGCAAATCTTTGATCTTGATGTTTATACTTTGATTGATCCGGGTGCCACCCTTTCCTTTGTTACCCCCTTAGTTGCTAGAAAATTTCACGTTGAGTCGAAATTGTTGCATGAGTCATATGAAGTATCTACTCCCATTGGTGTCTCTATTGTTGCTAGAAAAGTGTATAGAAATTGTCCGGTTTGCATATTGAATAAGTTGTTGCCTTGTGATCTTGTTGAGTTGAATATGGTGGATTTTGATGTTATTCTTGGGATGGATTGGTTGCATGCATATTATGCTTTTATTGATTGTAGGACTCGTAAAGTCAAGTTCCGATTTCCTAACGAACCCATCCTTGAGTGGGAGAGTCGGGATGTTGTGGTGAAGGGGAAATTTATTTCTTGCATTAAAGCCCATAGGTTGATTTCCAAAGGGTGCTTGTACCATATTGTGAGAGTCAATGATGTGGAGTCTAAAGTCCCTCCTATTGAGTCTATTCCGGTCGTTAATGAGTTTTTAGATGTCTTTCCAAAAGACCTTCCCGGTGTCCCTCCCGAAAGGGAGATAAGTTTTGGTATAGACCTCCTTCCCGATACTCAACCTATTTCTATTCCTCCTTACCGTATGGCCCCGATGGAGTTGAAAGAGTTGAAAGAGCAATTAAAAGATTTGTTAGAGAAGGGGTTTATTAGACCTAGTCATTCTCCATGGGGTGCTCCGGTTTTGTTTGTGAAGAAGAAAGATGGGTCTCTTAGAATGTGTATTGATTATCGACAACTTAATAGGGTCACTGTCAAGAATAGGTATCCTCTTCCAAGGATTGACGATTTATTTGACCAATTGCATGGGGCTAGTCACTTCTCTAAGATTGATCTTCGGTCCGGGTATCATCAAGTGAAGGTGAGGGAGTGTGATATTCCTAAGACGGCCTTTCGTACTAGGTATGGGCACTACGAGTTTGTGGTGATGTCTTTCGTGTTGACTAATGCTCCGGCTATCTTTATGGATTTGATGAATAGGGTCTTCAAACCCTACCTTGATTCTTTTGTGGTGGTGTTTATAGATGACATCTTGATCTATTCTCGGGGTGAGGAAAAGCACATGGGTCACTTGAGGGTTGTACTCCAAAGATTGAGGGAAGAGAAGTTGTACGCTAAATATGAAAAGTGTGAGTTTTGGTTGAAGAAAGTTGCTTTCTTAGGCCATGTAGTGTCGGGGGATGGTATTAAGGTGGATCCTAAGAAGACCGATGTTATTAGGAATTGGCCTAGACCTTTGACCCCGTCGGATATAAGGAGTTTCTTGGGTTTAGCGGGTTATTATAGGAGATTTGTGGAAGGGTTTTCTTCTCTTGCTTCTCCTATGACTAAGTTGACTCAAAAGAAGGCTAAATTTGTGTGGTCGGAGGAGTGTGAGGAAAGCTTTCAAACTTTGAAAGAAAGGCTTGTGTCCGCTCCTATTTTGTCACTTCCGGATGGGTTAGAAGGTTTTGTTGTTTATTGTGATGCTTCCCGTATTGGTTTGGGTTGTGTGTTGATGCAAAGTGGTAAGGTTATAGCCTATGCTTCTAGGCAACTTAAGGTTCATGAAAAGAATTACCCAACCCATGATCTTGAATTGGCCGCCGTGGTTTTTGCTTTGAAGATTTGGCGTCACTATTTGTATGGGGTGCATGTTGATATCTTCACCGACCATAAGAGTCTCCAATATGTGTTCACGCAAAAAGATCTTAACTTGAGACAAAGAAGGTGGTTAGAGTTCCTTAAGGATTATGATATGAGTGTTCACTATCATCCAGGGAAAGCTAATGTGGTGGCGGATGCATTGAGTAGAGTGTCCATGGGTAGCTTGGCTCATGTGGAAGAAGGTAGTAAAGAGTTGGCTAAGGAGGTCCATCGGTTGGCCAAATTAGGAGTTAGGTTAGAAGGGGTGGATAGTGGAGGAGTAGTTGTTGTTGATGGTTCAAGGTCTACCTTGGTTGATGAGGTGATAGCCAAGCAAGATCTTGATCCTTCTTTGGTGGAATTAAAGGCTTCGGTGAGTAGTGGTAAGGTGGAGGTTTTCTCCCAAGGGGGAGATGGTGCCCTTAGGTACCAAGGTAGATTATATGTTCCTTGTGTGGATGGTGTGAGGGGAAAGAATCCTTGATGAGGCTCATAATTCTTTTTATTCTATTCATCCGGGGTCAACAAAGATGTATAGAGACTTGAGGGATGTGTATTGGTGGGGCGGTATGAAGAAGGACATTGCAAAATTTGTTTCGGGTTGCCATAGTTGTCAACAAGTCAAGGCCGAACATCAAAGGCCGGGTGGCCTAACTCAAGATATTGAGATACCTACTTGGAAGTGGGAAGAAATCAACATGGATTTTGTAGTGGGCTTGCCTAAGACTAGAAGAGGTTTTGATTCGGTTTGGGTGGTGGTTGATCGGATGACAAAGTCAGCTCATTTCCTACCGGTTAAAACTATTTACGGGACTGAAGAGTATGCCAAGTTGTACATTCATGAATTGGTAAGGTTGCATGGGATTCCCTTGTCTATCATCTCGGATCGTGGTGCCCAATTCACTTCTCACTTTTGGAAATATTTCCAAAGGGGTCTTGGTACAAAGGTAAAGCTTAGCACGGTCTTCCACCCTCAAACGGATGGCTAGGCCGAAAGAACAATTCAAACCTTGGAGGATATGCTTAGAGCTTGTGTCTTGGAGTTGAAAGGTAGTTGGGATGATCATCTTCCTTTGATTGAGTTTGCATACAACAATAGTTATCATTCTAGTATCGGTATGGCTCCTTTTGAGGCACTTTATGGTAGACGGTGTAGGTCACCGATTGGGTGGTTTGAAGTTGGAGAGGTGGCCTTGTTGGGTCCGGATCTGGTCATGGATGCTCTTGAGAAGGTAAGGATGATTAGGGAGAGGTTGAAAACAGCCCAAAGTCGTCAAAAGTCTTATGCCGATGTGAGGAGAAGGGATCTTGAATTCAAAGTGGGTGATTGGGTTTATTTGAAAGTTTCTCCAATGAAAGGTGTGGTTCGTTTTGGTAAGAAGGGGAAGTTAAGTCCTAGGTATGTCGGTCCTTACGAGGTAATAAAAAGGGTTGGTAAAGTAGCCTATGAGTTGGGGTTGCCCAAGGAGATGGAATTAGTTCATCCGGTATTCCATGTATCGATGTTGAGGAAATGTGTTGGTGATTCTAACACTATTGTACCTCTTAAGGTTGTGGGTGTTGTAGAAGATAATTTGACGTACGAAGAAGTCCCGGTTCAGATGTTAGATAGACAAGTTAAGAGGTTGAGGAACAAAGAAGTGACCTCCGTTAAAGTGCTTTGGAGAAATCAACAAGTGGAGAGTGCTACTTGGGAGGCCGAACAGGACATGCAAAGACGTTATCCTTATTTATTCAACTCCACTCAAGCCTAAGGTATTAAATCAAGTCCTTTGTACTCCATTGAGTCTTACATTTCAGCCCCTAAATCATTCATGTGCATATATGTTTTATGGATACTTTACACTAAGTTTTGAAATCTTGAAGTGATGTTTAAATAAAAATTTTGCATTCATGTTGGAGCTGATATGTTCTTACTAAGTCTTGCCTTGTACGTCTCTTCCACATTCGGGGACGAATGTTCCCAAGGGGGAGATATTGAAACGACCCAAAAAGTTCTTAAAAATGTGCTTCGGAAGTTACCGGAAGCTTGTTTTAGCTATATCTAAAAATCCATTTCGTTTTTCAAAAATCCGACTTCATATTCTTGTTTAGGGGGTCAAATTGAGTGGGAAATGGGTCTTACCCAAATTTTAGAGCAACCGTATTCGAGGGCTACGTTATGTTTCTTACTCTTATGTTTTGAGACTTTAGCTTGCCATTGTATTTTGACTATGAGGGGAGCCGGTAATATGTCATGGCCCCCGTCCTATCTATGTATGTAGAGGTGTACGTTGGACAAGTATTTTGTAAATGAGCTTGACTCTTATTCTATGATGTTATTTTGAAATGGTTGCCCTTAGTCCCTATTTCCCGTTATTTAATGTTGAATATACTTCCGCGACCGATGAAGTGTGATGACAAGTTTGAGAGGCTTGTTTGGGGTTCCTTCGGGTTCCCCATTCGCCATGTCACGTCTAGGCCCTAGGCTTGGGTCGTGACAATATCAGTGATCGCGTAGAGGCGGTTTGCTCCTCCACCAGTACCGAAAGTAGCTCCTCTAGGTGCATTCCTGTTTGGTGGAACAACTGATGAAGACTGGGCTTTATTTCCCCCATTACCATTTCCCTGCTTGATCTTTGGACAATCTCGCATGAAATGCCTAGTCAGACCACACTTGAAACAACCAGTGGAGCCCTCACAACAAATACCTGAGTGGTTCCTACCACACATGGCGCAGGAAGGAGGCTTACTACCCCCTGTGCGACACTACCTTGAGAATAGGAAGGTTTAGCTCTGGAATTCTGACCAGTGTACTCACCTTTGTGCATAGGTACAGGTGCACTAGCAGATGATGGAGCAGATCCCTTCTGTTTCTGTTGGAAGGAAGCTCGGTTGGCAATACTCTTCTGCTGTTCGAACTCATTCCCTGACTTAGCCCTCTTGATCTTAAATTCCTCTTTATCCCTTAGCTTCTCTTCCTCCACTTGTTGCACATAGACCATCAACCTCGATATGTCCATGTCCCCAATAAGCATTACTGCCCGGCCCTCTTTGCTTGATAGACGGGACAACCTAGCAACAAACAGACTCATCATACTCCTCATGTCCGCAACTATTTCTATAGCATAGCGAAACAGTTAGTTGAATTTCAACCCATACTATGAACACTCAAAGAATCTTCCGTAAGTGTGAGGAACTCTAGTACCTTAGCCTCTTTCAGTTCTCGGGGAAAGAAACGCCCCAAGAAAGCCTCCTCAAAATAGGCCCAACTCGCAGGTGGTGCATTCTCAGCTCTACCCCTCCTTCCATTGGTCAAACCAAGTCCTAGCAATATTCTTCAGTTGATATGCATCTAGTTCAACTCTCTCAGCATTAGCAACATGCATAACCTCAAATACCTTGTTCAGTTCATCAACAAAGTTCTCTGGGTCCTCAGAAATTCTTGAACCAGTGAGGCTTGGAAGATTCATCCTTAAGAACTTACGAATCCTTAAAGTATCAACCTCATTCTATCTAGATCCTCTTTCCTACCTAGCATGATTAGTCACAGCCTCACTTAGCATCCTGATTGCTTCCCTGAATTCAACATTGGTAACTTCTCCTTGAGGTTGCACTTCAAGTGCATTTGGTAACTCTTGTTCCTCAGCATTGCGTCTAGTAGAATGACCTCTGAGAGCTCTTTGTGGAGGCATAATTGTCTGAAACATGCGCAGGCACAAATTAGAGGGAAACTTTTTAGAGATAAACTTTAACACATGAAATGAGTGTGAAGAAGTGAGATAGTTCCTAAATGTTGCAGCCTCCTAATCATAGATGTGGCGTGCTTCACACCAATAATTAGGACTCTATAGAAACGGCTTCATAGACTCCCTAAGACTCTTGAACTCTGGGCTCTGATACCAAGTTTGTTACGCCCCGAGCTTACACCCTAGGTGAGACTGGCACTCGAAGCCCATTGCTGGCCCCAAGCGAACCCTTGGCATGGCTTACTTAACTCAGTGGAAGACAATATTCATACTTATAATGATCAATAACACTTAACTGAACACTAAAATAACTGAGAATGCTTAAAGGTTAAACATTCAACTAGGCCAAAAGTGGGAACCCAAGTCTTAACAATAAGAAATGATAATGAAAAGACTCAAAGGACTAACATTTGACTTTCTATGAAGCCTTTAAAAAAACTGAGATAGATGTTGGGACAACCCTACAACATCCTAATGAAATAACTAGAGAACAATGAAAATAGATCTTCCGAAATGCAAGGAGGCTCATCGACTAACTCTGAACTTCTCATTGGATCAACGGTACACTGGAATGCCGATCCTAATTACCTGTGTCTGCATCATAAGACGATGCAGGCCAACTGGCATCAGTAATTTGAATGCATGAGTATGCGAGTTGGAATGCTAAAACAACATAGGCTTGAAAGGGAATCTGAAAGAAACACTTACCTTGGCTATTCTCAACTTACGAATACTTAACCGAACTCATTTCAATATAAAACAATTTAAAACAAGTGCAATATAAAGAAAAACTGTTTAAAAATATGATGTCAACTCTGTGTATATACAAGGATACAACATAACTCTGAAATGTATGTAAAAATACAATAAACTGATGTATATGAAGATACAATAACTTTTGTGGGAGTTTCTCTAATCGACAACCATCATATAAGAGCTATAGTGATGATACATCGATCTACCTCACACTGCCAGCGCATCATATAGCCGTCCAAAGATATAGGACTTGAACTACTAAGTGGATCCACTAGTCTATTGTGAAAAGGGTTCATCTAAAATTTATGACACTTTTCTACCCACGGTGGCTACATTGTTTTATGGAGACGTGAGTTATCTGAACTCATGCTCGCCCCCAATTCGATGCTCAATACTACTCCCAAAATATACTAGATCTTCATTTATTTATTAGAACATACTTCTTCTGTGAATTGAGATTAATGTTCAAAAACTTAACTCAAAGGCTATCTTAGAAATCTCAGTTTCCCTTCTTACTTCATTTAGAAAGCTACTACTCTTTTCTGAAAACTTGCCCGAAGGCTCCATGGAAATTTCAGTTTTCATTCTTATTTAAATGTAAAAACATTTTTAAATCTCTTTGGGAAAACAGATTCCCTATATACTTCTTTGAAGAAAAGAAATTCAACTTTACCTCTTTACTGAACTCAAAACTCAAGTCTTAAAACAAAGTTAAAACATCTGTGAAAGACTCTTGGGAAAACTTTAAGAACTTATCTTGACTTAACTATAAAATGATCTAGATTTGACTCTTAACTGATCCTTGAATTGAATTATGGATTGAAGGATTTAGATTTGGATTTGGAAAGATCTCATGTTGTTTATGAATGATTTTAGATAGCTAAACATAAGAAAAGACCAAAAATCAAGATTTAAAGGTGGGTCCGCGACTTAAATTAATATGCTTGGCACGTGGGAGAATGATCCCAATGTTATGACAGCCTCACATACCTGATAGAAGTAAATCCTTAGGGAAACACCAACTTTCTTGATTGAACTTGATGAATTTGCCCTTTTTTCTCCTTCTTTTCTCTTGTCCTTCTCTTTATCCCTAGCATGAAATTCTAAATTCTAAAACTAACTAAAATCTTATTTGACTCATATTAAACTCCTAAAAACAGATTAAATTAATAGGACAAGGAAAAGACTAAAATACCCCTCTAAATCCGGATTGGACTTTTCTTAATCCAACAGCCCTACTTCCAAATGGAATAACTTACTCATAGGAACTTGAAATAGCACAAACTTGGTGACGCTGCAAAGATCATCACAAACGCTTTCCGACCAAATCTGGAGAAACACATAACTCATCCTGAGCTAGGTAATACGACCATTAGAAGTTGACCAAAAACTCATTTTAATACCTTTACCAAATTTTCCAGATTTTAAACTTCCTTCTAGTTCTTTAGTTGCGAGGTGTTAAATCACCCTTAGGTGTTGTCTGACATTTTGATCATGGCGATTCTTATAAGTGTCAAATTTGACAGTTAGTATCAGAGGCGGGTTACAGACATATTGCCACACCCTGAGGCTACCCCCTGTATGTAAACATGGGACCTAGGATGAGGAGTGACCCCAAGATAACCTGAGCTGGTATATCATAATCATACTACAATTTACTAAATTAAAGAGATACTATGCAGAAGCTAAAATATGAGATAACTAATGGTGGGGAATACCCAAAACTAGTCTAAATACATATATACTAAATCACAGTTAATGATACTGAACTATAACTCAAAATACTAAAGTTGAATCTGTTTATGTCTGAAATAAGTCTCTAACTAACTAGAGATGATGGGACATGCCCCCAACTAACTCTAGAAAAAACTAAAACTAAAAGGAAAGAATGAAGTAGAAAACATGTTTATTGTCCTCGAAGAATCAGGACTCACCATTGATGCTGATAAATGCAGATCGGTAACCGATCTACACGTGATCTAAATGCTGAGAACCTAAACCTACATCACAAAAAGATGTAGCGCAGAGTATACATAAGTACTTGAAATGGACTGAGCATGCAGGATGGGATAAACTTGAACAAACATATGAATGAACAAACATACTGAGCAATGATATAATCTAAACATGATGAAGATACTGAGATATATTGAATATGAACTAAACTGAATGCAATGACCAGGTACATAACATGCTGAAACTGGATACCGAAATATATCTGAAAACTTGGTCAAATGCACTAGAGTCTGATTGTGGGAGCTACTATTAGCCGACATAAAACCACGTGAGCTAATTAACGTGGAGTTTGATGTCTGCACCCCATCGAGAGGACCCAATATACCTTGCCAGGGGTATAAAGGCATGATTGGCATGATCACTAAATTTGATGCCCAACAGAGGAGACTTATAACCTACGAGGGCTCGTAGTTTTGGGACTATGACGGTGACTGACCCTAGTCCAACTTGGTGTTAAGTCCACTCCCAACTGGAAATTTGTATAATACAACATAACTGAAATATACTAGATAGCTCAATATTCTAACATGCTAACTAAAAATGCAACATTAAGTACTGATAATGAAACATTTGAAAACTGAGGCATGTATATCTGTTTATTTGTCCTAGTTAGTGTAATTCATGAACTAAACGAATCTACACAACTAGGGTTCTGAATTTCATGCAAGGAACTAACCAAAAATGTTACGAAAACATGATAAATTGAGTAAGAGCAGTACAACAGCTAAATCATAACAATTCTCTAAAGTTCAAGAAACCCTAGGTCTAAACAATATGTATGAAATCAATAATCTGACTGAATTCTAGGGACCTAATGGGTGAAAGGAACCCACTAGTGAAATTCCACATACCTGGTGACGAATTCCACAAAGAAATCTTTTGATTTTGGGGCTGCAACTGAAGAAAACATGTTGCGTTCTTGGAGAGGGCTTGATCGACTATTCTCTCTTCTTTTGCTCTAAGTTTGATTAATTTTGGGGAATGATCGATTAGGGTATATTCTGACTAAGTTAGTAAGCTTAAACTAGCCAAAACTACATAGTTTAGGGGTTAAACGACGTAGTTTAAGTGTCCAACACATAGGGGAAAAGACCAAATGACCCCTGACTTAAAAGTTATCTCGCCATTGACCAGACTTACCGACGGACCGTGGACTGACCGACGGCCCGTTCTGTCAGTCCGTCGTTGGCTTCAGAGGCGTGAAGGTTGGGGATCAGAACCACAAACCTGGACCACGTACTTTCGTCCCACCTATGGTCCATAGGTCCTGGCGTGGTTCTGGACTCATTCTGAAATTTCTGGGTGGAGTTGAGGTGGCCAACCACGGACCACACCTACGGTCCGTAGGTGGCCTCCATTGGTGGCACCTGCAACTTTTGAAAATCTATATTTTATCCCTTTCTAAACCTGGGGTGTTACACATACCCCCGTACATTCCTTGTAGATGTTCCCACATAGCATGAGCAGTAGAAAATTTCTCACATTCATGTATGAGGTCATCAACAACAGAACTAACTATTAATCCACGTGCAGAAAAATTAGCCTTTTTCCAAGCTTTATAAGCTTCAAGGTATCTACTGTGTTGTGCAGTGTTTCCCTGTTCTAGTTGATTTAAAATATGATTTACACCTTTGAGTACATTTTGCTCTTCCAGTACATACCATATTTTACTACATCAAATGTTGTTATTGTCACCGTTCAATTTTTCACCTTTATTTAAGTCAGCAGTGATAATTTTTATGTCATGACTGTATTTGAGAGGCAATTAGGCAAGTTTTTTTTTTAATTAATTAACAATGCATGTGACATACACATTCAAGCAAATCAATTCTGATAAAGGTTTCATATTTATTATAAAATCAAAAAGACAAATATGTATCCAATCATCATCTACGAACTAAATATTTAACAAAATTTCAAAACTATTTTCTTAATTTGTATAATATATTTTAGATCATAATCATAAAAATTTACATATCTAATAGTCAAACGCCATATGATAATGCACAGTAGAATAACAATCCAATAATCCATAAAAGAGGATAAAACTCAGATATTCATATTAAAGGATAATCAAAGATGTTCATCACATGATTTGTAAAGAATAAACAACAAAATTCAATACTAAACTATTTTTATGTTGTGAAGTTTTGCCCACTTAACTCTTATATTTACCACATATTTCCATAATGGTTCATGATCCCCAATTTAGAAATAAGTTTCATTCAGTTCAATCTTCTAGTATTCTGGTAAGGAATGATACAAAACGTCGTATGCATCCCAATCTTCAACTTGAATGACAATTTTATTAACCTCATCAAATTTCATGATAAAGGATCTGAAAAAGTCTAATCAAGAGTCAAGAGGATCCATCTTCAAGGACATAAACTCTTTTAGATCTTTATCTATTTTTCTTCGAATGGCCCTTTGAATCCTTAACAGATTCGGTGTTGCCCTCGAAACACCAATCTGTGTGATTTCTTACCCTCGTAAACATGTCCTACGACGATGTGCTCTTCTACATTGTCTTTTTGCTCTTCGAGAACTCCCACTTGGAATAATTCAAATTTGTTCTTGTTCGGCGATGTTCGAAATAGGAACAAGGAAATAATAAGAATGGTTGAACCATTCAATGTGACAACATATGTCACTTTCATTTGTAGAAGACACAAAAAAATGTTTAAGAAACATAAAGACTAAACGAATAAACAAGATTAATATATTTGTAAAACATAAAATATATATATAAACACATATATTAAAAAAATCCTAAAAGCACACATATTCCTTTTCCAAAAGAATAATCATAAAAGAACACAAAACTTTCTCAAAAAAAAAAACATTTAAAGAATAAACGTTTTTTTAGCCCAACTTCAAAAATTCATATCTCACTCGTTTTAAATGTGATTTTCTGTTATAATATATTTTTGGAAAGCTATAAATGATTAGATCATGAAAAATTATATTTCAAAACAAAAGCAGTTCTTTTCGAAAAAACAGTTAAAAATAGCTAACTTTCAAAAATTCATATCTCACTCATTTTAAATCTATTTTTTCATCATAATATACTAGTAATATTACATGCGCTTTGCGCGGAAATTTGAAATCACGGAATATATAAAATAATACTTAAAACCTAGCCACTAAAACTAAAACACTATATTATCTTACATAAAAAATTCATAATGTAAAGGAAAATCAAAATTATTACATCTTATCATTTATCCTTAATAACATAAGCATAAAATAATGACTGTAAAAATACATACCAGGAACTGTAACATAAGCAAGGTATCACTGAGCCACTCAACATGAGTAAAGTACACAAATATTTAATTGTGAAGAAGAAGAGGTTCAAAATTTTCGTTGTTTTAAAACGAGAGAAAATCTCTCTATATATAGACAACAAATGGTAGTGTGAACAAATATTTATTCTGCCTTATTGGAATGGTTACAACTATTTGGAAAGGTTACAACACTTCAGAAAGGTCAACACTTTTCATAAAAGTCACAACTTTCCATAAAAGTCACAACTTTTCATAAAAGTCGCAACTTTTCATAAAAGTCGCAACTTTTCATAAAAGTCACAACTTTTATAAATATTACAACTCTTCATAAAAGTCACAACTTTTCATAAATGTCACAACTTTTCATGAAAGGGGAAGGCAAATTTTGGAAATACATGAATTAAAAGTGAATTTTGGTTTGTGGTGGTGCCATGTAAGCGGGCCTAAGGTTCTCTTTTATATATATATATACATATATATGATTTTCGAAAAGCTACAAACGATTTGATCATTAAAAAATAAGTTTTGACTAGAAATATTGTACAACCAATTTTCCAATTGCTACAAAGATAAACAATTTTTTTTAAATGACAGAGTTTCTTTCTTTGTAAAATGAGGAATTGTATCTACAATATTAGTCAGTATCAAATAGGATTTTGAATCCTATTTACTATATAATTAATCCACATTCAAAAAAAGAATAAAAAAAATTTAAATCCTTCTAAAAAAAAAATTCATTGATTTTCAAGGAAAAATTAGACACAATTTATTTTTTTAACAACACTGTGAATAAGAACCTATATGTCCTTTTTTTGCCAACCTATTCATTCGATCTTTCCCTATGTGACCTAATCTTGTATGTCATGTAATAACATCAACATCATTGTTACTTGAATAACATGTCATTATTCAACGGTCAACATAATAGTCATAAGTTGAAGGATCACAATCTAATATGACAAAACGGTCAAACGAAGGCCAAATCCATATAAAACATTATCTAGAATTATTCTAACACCATTACAACTAAAAAAATGATCAAAACAAACATCTAAAAGAACAGACACAAATACTAGGTTACATCAAATATCGGTTGCACACATGTAAAGACCTGTTCCCGTCGTTATAGAAAAGATAACGGGGAAATTTTTTGGATCGAAAGACTTTTTCATAGTATTTAGATTTTTCCAACCTAGTTCAGATTTGGACGAAATCAGATTTTCTGAAGTCCAGGTAAATATTGTAGCAATTGGGTGGTCTAATTGTGAATTTTATCACATGAGTAGATAGATAAGTCGCTAAGGAATCCGTACGACTTTACGGAATTGAATTCGTGCAAGTAGAACTCCCAGAATTGAACTTAGAATGAAGGTATGTTTTGAGTGTCGTTGATTGAAGGTGTGTTGTGAAATGGGAATCTTGAATTTATTGAAATTGCTCACTATTTCGTGAAATCCACTTTAGCGGTGATTTTGGTCGCTTTGGTGGGCTTGTTGTAGCGGGGTGAGGATCGTTGTGACAGCCTGACGGGACTTAAAATCATAAATAAACCCAAAAACATTTTATTCTACATGTTTTGGTTTTTAGAGCTAAGGAATGAACCCTGAGCGATTCTTGACAGTTTTCCAACATTCCTAAGGCTAAAGGTAAGTTTTTGAACTCCCTGAATCTAGTTTTTGATTCATAGAACATAATCTAATGGGTAATTATCAATGGGGGAGGGTTTTGATCTAGAATTTATGGTGGAAACAGCCCTAAAGTGGATACTTGGGATCATGGGTATGATCTAGGATTGTTAGAATTGTTAGTAATTCAGGTAATTAGTGATTATTTATTGATTCCCGTATTATATTGATTGTTTGTAGACCAAGAAAAGGTTGAACAAATCCGGAAAGGGAAGAATGAAGTTTCTTAGGGTTTCAGGCTTGTTTCGAGGTAAGTGATGGTTGTAATATCATGTTATGGGATGTATGTTTGTTCTTGCTTCATTATAATACATTTATGTATGTGAATGTTGCATTATTGATCACACTAGTTGTATATGAGGATAAATGAATGATGAATTCCATGAATCATCACTTTATTGTATGATTATGAGAAGGTACATTGTGATTGTGATTGTGGTTTGTTGTATGGATCATGTGTTGCGTTTTGACACACTAACTTGGATCGGTTGTCTGTTCCGGCATAATTATGGGATCGGTTGCCACGTTCCGACATAAACATTGGAATGGGTACCACTTTCTGGTATGCTAACAGTTTGGGTTTGGGTCCTATGAGAGAACCAATTATTTGACATAATTGTGTATCGTGAGAAATATGAAATGCGTTGTTATTCTTAATGTTGTTGATATTGTATATATTCGGTATATGTATGTGATTATATTGTTGTATTGACTTATGTATGTTACACTTAGTGGAATAATAGTGTGATCTTACGAGTACACTGTGGTTGTTTACTGATACTGCACTTGCTCTTTCTTTGTTGAGTACAAGGCTTCTTCAGGCGGCTATTGACAGACCTTACATAGAAGATCAGTGATCGCCGATCGAATTCAAGGATGAGCCAGTTCTTCCAGGCTGCCATGAGTTCTCCTTTCGTCTATGTCCACATTTCGGACTTAGGCTTTTCTAGTTAGTTATTAGTTCATTAGTTGGGTTGTGACCCTTCTTGTTTAGACTTTTGGTTCATTGTTAGAGTTTTGGTGCATTGACTTTTAGGTTCTGGGTAGTATTTCTGCATATTGTTTAGTAGTTAGATCTTTTGGATGTTTTGGGAACTTCAGTTTTAGCTATTATTCCTCCTTTCGTATCCTTAAATGCTTTAATTTTGGCTTAGTTGCTTGGTTTGGGTTGTAGTGGTGGTTCTCCCACCGGAGGGTTAGTGTGGGTGCCAATCACGACGGTCTGGGTCGTGACAAAGTTGGTATCAGAGCCTAGGTTCGTTGATCTTGATGTATCAAAACAAGTCTAGTAGAGTCTTGCAGAACGGTATGGAGACATCTATACTTTCTTCAAGAGGCTATAGGACTTTAGAAAATCTCTTTATTTTCTCTTGTCTCCTTTTGTGCTATAACTTGATTCCAATTGGTATCTGACAATTCAAATTAGTATAACCTCATTCACTCTTTTGTCCATAGATGATTAACACTAGATACAATAACGTTAGTCCCGTAGCTCCCGTCAATGCTCCAACTGATCAATCTACAACGAGAGGTCGAGGTCGACGCAGGGGTAGAGAAAGAGCTAGGGGTAGAGGCCGATGAAGGGTGGCGCCTGCTAGAGATGGGGTACCGGTCAAAATTGCTCCCCAAAATAAGTCCCCTTCTGTGTATCATGAAGAGATAGAGGAGGATATTGAGGTTGAAATGTTGAGGAGGTTGGACAAGAGGAAGAGGTGCAGGCTGAGACTACAGGTATTCCTCCCATCGACCAAATGTTAGCTCAGCAGATAATTTCATTTTGAAAGGATTGACTTGTCCTGGAGTGCTTCCAGCTGTTCAAGCAACTCAAGCTCACACCAATCCCCCTATTGCTATCACTACTCCCAAGGTGGGTGGAAGAGTAGGTACTAATGCTTTCTTCCATCCTTTGTTAGGTTCTGTTATGACTGATAATGAGCATGAAATGTTGACTAAGTTTTTGAAGCTAAAGCCTCCCGTATTTCTTGATTTTGAGAGTGAGGATGCTTATGAGTTTATCTTAGACTGTTATGAGAGACTTCATAAATTGGGAATTGTCCATTAGCATGGGGTTGAGTTCATGACTTTTCAACTTCAAGGTGAGGCTAAGCAGTGGTGGAGAGCTTATACGGAATATAGATCTTCAGTTTTACCTCCACTCACTTGGACCTAATTTCATGCTCTGTTCTTGGAGAAATATGTGCCTAGAACTTTGAGAGATTGTAAGAAAGATGAGTTTATGGCTTTGGAGCAAGGTGGTATGTATATGGCTGCTTATGAGGCCAAGTTCCATGCTTTGTCTAGATATGCTATGTAGTAGGTGACTACTGAGGAAGAGAGAATGCATTTATTTATTAAGGGATTAAATTCTTAGTTGCAAGTATTATCTGTTCATATGACTTCTGCAGGAAGAAGCTTTAATGAGGTAATAGACTTTGTTAAGAAAGTGGAGGGGGTGAGGCGAGATGGTCAGGCTAAGGCATTGGCAAAAAGGGCCAAGAACTCAGGTAACTTTCAAGGTTCTTACCCCAGAGGATCAGGGATACCAACACTTGCAGCCAGGCCAATTCAGTCTGCCATGCTTGCCTCTACAGGTAATTATTCGGAAATACCATCTCATAATTTGATTCAGGATAGCCATAGAGTCGCGCCTTCAACGGGCAACAGACCATCTTTTGATCATACTTGCTACAATTGTAGAGAACCTGGGCCTATGAGGAAAGATTGTCCCCATCCACATGTGTTAGATTCCGCGCAGCAGCCATCTAGAGTAGTAGTACCCACGGGGAACGGTAATAATGGTAGAGGATGTCCACAAGGTAGGCAATGAGGTAATCAGCAAGGTTATGGGGGTAGAGAAAATGGTAACACAAGCAGAGGTGCAGTGCAGCCAGGTAGGGAAGTAGCTCGTCAAGATATAGGTCTCAATGTTATGCTTTTTCGGGCAAGAATGAGGCAGAGGCGTCTGGCTGGTGATCACAGGTACTATTCTTGTCTATGACCGAATGGCTAATATGTTGTTTGATCCGGGTTCTACTTATTCTTATGTATCTGTGAGATTCACCTCAGAGTTTTATATGAATTGTGATATACTTGATTCCCCATCCATGTTTCTATCCTAGTTGGAGAGTCTGTCATAGTCACCAATGTCTATCCTGCTTGTTCTATTTTGTTTATGGGTTTTCAGACTTGGGCTGATTTGGTGATTTTGGATATTACTGACTTTGACATAATATTAGGTATGATGTGGTTGTCCCCCTATTATGTTGTGCTTAATTGTAATACTAAGTTTGTGACTCTAGAAATTTTGGGAAGGGAAAAATTATAGTGGGATGGGGTGTACAAGCCTAAGGAAGCTAAGATTATATACTCCATTCGGGATAGGAAATTGGTAGGGCATGGTTGTTTGGCTTATTTGGCTCATATACGGGATGTTGAGGTTGAGTCACCATTTATTGAGTCTATTCATTTGGTGTCGGAATTTATAAAAGTGTTTCCTAATGACTTGTCTGGTATGCCTCCGGATAGGGATATAGATTTCTGCATTGATTTAGAACCTAGTACTCGTCTCATTTCTAACCCTCCATATCGCATGGCTCCGGTAGAATTGAGAGAGCTTAAGGCTCAAATCCAATAAATTCTTGATAAGGGATTTATTCATCCTAGTGCTTCCCCATGGGATGCTCCAGTTTTGTTTGTTAAGAAAAAGGATGGTAGTATGAGAATATGTATAGATTACTGGCAATTAAATAGGGTCACTATTCGAAACAAGTACCCTTTGCCTCGAATAGATGATTTTTTTTTAATCAATTGTAAGGTGCATCAATTTTCTCTAAGATTGATCCAAGGTCTGGCTACCACCAGTTGAAAATTAGGCCTGAGGATAAGCCCAAGACGACATTTAGAACTTGCTATGGGCACTATGAGTTTTTGGTTATGTGTTATGTCTTTTGGTTTGACCAATGCGCCTGCACTTTTCATGAGTTTGATGAATGGGGTGTTCAAACCATTCCTTGATTCGTTTGTTATAGTCTTTATTGATGAAATTTTGGTTTATTCGAAAAGTGAGAAAGAGCATATTGACCATCTTCATTGTTCTGGGTGTTCTTGGGAAACGAAGGTTGTATGTTAAATTTTCTAAGCGTGAATTTTGGTTGCATTTTTTGGGTATGCAGTTTCAATAGAAGAGGTAATGGTAGATCCCCAAAAGATTGAAACGGTTAAGAATTGGGTTCGGTCTAGCTCTATGATGGAAGTTAGGAGTTTTGTGGGGCTCGCTAGCTACTATCGTTGATTTGTGAAGAATTTTTCTTCTATTGCCACTCACTTGACAAATTTGACCAAAAGGGAGGTACCCTTTGAATGGACTGAAAAGTGTGATGAGAGCTTTCAAAAGCTCAAGACTCTTTTGACTACAACGCCTATTCTAGCATTACTGGTAGAGGGTAAGGATTTTATTGTTTATTGTAATGCTTCACATTCTTGTTTGGGAGTTGTGTTGATGCAAGATAAGAATGTTATAGCTTATGCCTCGCGTCAATTAAAGGTGCGTGAGAGGAATTATCCAACACATGATTTAGAGTTGGTAGCGGCAGTGTTTGCTCTCAGGATCTGGTGACATTACCTTTATGGTGTCAAGTGTGAAGTGTTTATTGATCATCGTAGTTTGCAGCATGTGTTCACTCAAAAGGATCTGAATTTGAGACAATGAAGGTGGATGGAGTTACTTAAAGACTATGACATCACTATTCAATACCATCCGGGTAAGGCTAATGTAGTGGCAGACGCTTTGAGTCGAAAAACGGTGAGTATGGGTAATTTAGCTTGCTTAAGTGTAACCAAGTGATATTTGGCTAAGGAAATTCATACCTTAGAGTCTAAGTTCATGCAGTTGGGCATCTCAGAAAGAGGTGGGGTGTTAGCTTGTAACGACCCAGAAAACTACTAGGTGAACTAGAGTCTCATCGTGTGGGTTAGTGTAACTTTAAGTTGATGTCTAGGCTGTTGTAGAACTTAAATGAGTAAGGAAGAAGCCTAGGATCCAAGAAAGGGCCTAAGACCTCAAGAAAGAGTGAAGGAAAAACTAGTTGTTCTTAGGACCTAGTTGGCGATTGGGAAGCATGATCACCCAAGTGACTTGGCGATGGGCCAAAGTGCACTTAGGGTCGCCTAGTGGGCTGTCCCCTTGGCCTAGGTTCTGGAAAAGAGGGCGAGCTAAGTCGTAGCTCGTCGGTTGGGTTGGCGAGTTGCCCAAGTTTCCCCCCCACCATCGCCTAAGTGAGCTGCCCATTTTGGGAGCACACTGGAAAATTGGGCGAGCCAATGGTCCACTTGGTGAGTCGCCTAGTGCCCCTGGCGAGCCAAGAAGGGCAAATGGGCGAGGTAAGTCGTGAAGGAGGGAAAATTTTAAGTTGAAACTTTGTGGGTCCTTAGTTCTTTTCCAAAGTTGAGTACACATTAATTTATTCCTTTTCTAGTAACTATATAACCTTTTTAGACTTGAAATTTCTTCAATCAAGTCACTTCAAATAGAATTAAAAGAAGACCCATCTCCTCTCAAATATTTCTCTCACTAGAATTCCTCCATTGAAGAAGAAAACAAGAAGGGGGCCATTGAAGCTAGGGTTTGTGGATTCAAGGTGTTTCTTCCTCAAATTTTGTTGGGATTAAATAGTACGGTATGGTAGTCTTCATCCTTGATTAACTTTTCATTCAAGGAGCCAATTTCAAACATAATTTTCAAGTTCCAAATTTCCCCAAATTGTAGGGTTTTCAATCTAAGCATGGGTTACATTCCAAAACAATTTTAAGGGTTTATATTTGATGATATATGAATGAATGGATGTATTTATAATGGTTTACAATGAACTTTCTCATGAACCCATGTTCTTCCCCAAATTCTAAATTGAAGGTTTGTGAATTGGGTTGCTTGATTATGGAATTATGTTGACAGATTATGCCTAAATTGATTTAGATTATTGAATTACTTCATTATTCATGCCTAATTGTAGTACTTTAGGTTGTGTTGGTGAATTGTGATTCATGGCTTTAGAAGGCAATGTCATGAAAGGGATGTATGAATATGATGTTATGTAAATGGTTATGATTCCAATGAAAGATATATGATCATGTCTATATTGTAATGGTGCTATTATTGAAAGGTCTTTCTCAATTATGCACTCATGAATGTTGATGATAGAATGTGAAGTCAATGTAATGTTAAATCTTGAATTGGTATGCATCATTTTCTTGTATAAATGAAGGTATTTTTTATTGTTGAACCTTGGATCGGTAGGTTTATGGCACCCTTCCATACATGTTGATAATGAACCTTGGGATAGGTAGGCTTATGGCACCCTTCCATAAATTATGTTAAAGAACTTTGGGATCGGTAGGCTTATGGCACCCTTCCATAAATGTTAATGATAAACCTTGAATCGGTAGGGTTATGGCACCCTTTCAAGACGAGTTAATGAACTTTCCTAAATGTACCTTCAATCGGTAGGCTTATAGCATCCTCTCATATGTAAACTAATGTACTTTGGGTCGGTAGGCCAATGGAACCCTTTCATATGTAAACTAATGTACTTTGGGTCGGTAGGCCAATGGCACCCTCTCATGTGTGATAATGTTAAAGTAATGAACTACTCTATGTGAATGTAGGCTAAGCACCGAGTGGATTTGGTTAGATGGAAACTCTCCCAATGTTTAGGCCAGGTTTCAATAATCATCTTTCTTATTCTATAACTATGTGCCCACATAGGTCTAGCTAGTGGACCCACCTAAGCTAAAATGATACCGGTCCTACCTTAGGCAAGTAAGACCGCCTCTCTTCGGTGTGGGGTCATATGACACCGGATTCCATGTCAAGCTCTCATGGTCTATGTCGGTTAAACGCTTATTCCCATCATGTAAGATACATGCCTTAGTTACTTGAGAGGTTCTATAACGTGTGGGCAGTAGTATGGGATGCTATCCATACATTGCATGAGTGGGCTTTGAGAGACTATGGTTTGATTCTCTAATCTCTAGATGTTAATGAATGAATGTGCTCAAAAGAAAGTTAATGAAGAAGATTAACTTATATGCTTAAATGTTATGATCCATGCTTTACTTCGAGGGTATTATGAGTTACTTCCTTGTCATGACTTAATGTATATGAAGGTTCTTTATTTATGGTGGCTTCAAAGGAGTACTTAGTGTGAGTACTAGTATGGGATGCTACTTATACATTGCACAAGTATGACTTAAAGTTGTCCTAGATGAAGGTCCATATGTGTTGTTTTGAATCATGAAAGGTTTATGTTCCTTATGCATGATTATGGTCTAAAGGTGAAAAAGGAAGAATGGTAAGTTCACTTTTGGTGTCCTTAATGTGGTACTTAGTGTGGATGGTGGTATGAGACACTATTCATACATTGCACAAGGTATAGCTTGTGGTTACTTTAGGTGAAGGCTTTATGTGATGAAATGACTTATATGTTGGTTGTGATTGTATTCTATGCTTCTTATACTTATGTTCATGAAGTTTCACAAATTAGCATATATCATGACTTTCAAAACAAAATGTCCTTTTTAAGCATGGTTTTTGCATGGCTATCATACTTAGTACTTAATTGTGCTAATCCATATTTTGTTATTTTTACTAACAAGTGTAGGTTCCGGCAAGTGAGTTGTTATCCATCTATTTCAAGGCTTGGATTCGAGGACAGGTATTTTGAAGTTTCCTTTCATTCATGTATTAGATATTTGTAGTCTTTTCTATTGTAAAGGGTCGTCACCTTACTTTCATTTCAAGATTTTGTTTAGATTGCCATGTGAGACAATACACTTTCGCTGTTTTAAAGATGATTTTTTTCAATTGTTTGGATTTAAAGAAACATTTACTATTTCGATTATCTTATGCAATGACATGCTATAAGGCTTGTATGAGACTTTTCAGATTCTTGTACACCGTATAACTTCCAGGGTATAGGCTCGGGTCGTTACATAGCTAGTAATAAGTAAGGGTCATATTCATTGAGGAGATCAAGGCCAAACAATTTGAGGATGAGAATTTGGAGGAGCATAGAAAGAAGACTGCGATTGGTAAGGCACAAGAGACCACTCTTGATATGGACGGTGTTCTCAATTTTAAAAGAAGAATTTGTGTTCCTAGAATAGATGACTGGATTCAGGAATTGTTGGCAGAGTCTCATGGTTCGCGATATTCTATTCATTCGGGTGTGACCAAGATGTACAAAGATCTGAAGTGAATTTATTGGTGGTCGGGCATGACAAAGCATATAACAGAGTTCGTGGCTAAGTGTCAAAATTGTCAACAAGTGAAGTATGAACATCAAAGGCCTGTAGGTTTGCTTCAAAGAATGCCAATTTCGAAATGGAAATGGGAGAGGATAGACATGGATTTTATGGTTGGTCTTCCCAAGACCATAGGGAACTTTGATTATATTTGGGTAGTGGTTGATAGATTGACTAAGTCAGCCCATTTTATTCTGGTAAGAAAAGATTATAATGCTGAACAATTGGTTAAAGTTTATGTGAAAGAGATAGTGAGGTTGCATGATGTTCCCCTCTCTGTCTTCTCAGACCGTGGTACCCAATTCACATCCATGTTTTGGAGGAAATTGAATGATGAATTGGTCACACAACTCACTTTTAGTACAACTTTCCATCCATAGAAGGACGGACATTCAGAAAGGACTATTCAAGTGTTAGAAGACATGTTGAGGGCATGCGTGATTGATTTTGGAGGGCATTGGGATAAGTTCTTACCTTTGTGTGAATTCTCTTATAACAATAGTTATCACTCCAGCATTGATATGGCACCGTTTGAGGTATTATATGGGAGGGGATGTAGATCACCCATATGATGGTTCGAGGATGGAGATGTGAAACCTTTGGGGGTTGATTTAGTGAAGGATGCTCAAGATAAGGTGAGGAGTATTCAAGCTAAGCTTTAGCAGCCCAGAGTAGACAGAAGAAGTACGCGGATCATAAGGTAAGAGACATGACATTTCAAATCGGTGAGAATATCCTTCTTAAGGTATCACCCATGAAAGGGGTGATGAGATTTGGTAAGAAAGGTAAGCTAAGTCCTAGATACATTGGTCCATTTGAGATTCTTGAATGAGGGGGACCGGTAGCATATAGATTCCATTACCTCCTAATCTATCGAGAGTTCATTTGGTATTTCATGTGTCTATGTTGAAGATATATCATGGTGATGGAGATTATATCATTAAATGGGACTCAATTGTATTAGACAAGGACCTCTAATATGAGGAGAAACTGACTACAATTCTTGATCGTGATATGCGTAAGCTGAGGACCAAGGAGATTAAGTCCATGAAGTTCAATGAAGCATCGTCCAGTTGAGGAAGCTACTTGGGAAATCGAGACGGACATGTGAGGCAAGTAACCCCAATTATTTGCGATTCAGGTACTACTTCATTCCTTCCTTAGCCTAACTTTTTTCCTAAGTTTTGTTACTTGGGAATGAGTGATGGGTAAATTGGTATCTATTGTGACGACTTATTCCTATCGTTATAGAAAAGCCAATGGGGAAATTTTTTGGCCCGAAAAACTTTTTCGTAGCATTTGTATTTTTTCAACCTAGTCTAGATATGGATGAAATCAGAGTCTGTGAACTCCAGGGAAATCTGCTAGCAATTAGGTGATCTAACTGTTAATTTGATCACATAAGTAGATAGATAAGTTGTTAACGAATTCGTACGACTTTATGGAATTGTTAGTAATCTAGGTAATTACTGATTGTTTATTGATTCCCGTATTATATTGATTGTTTGTAGACCAAGAACAAGCGAAACGAATCTGGAAAGGGAATAATCAAGATTCTGAAGGCTTCAATCTTGTTTCGAGGTAGGTGATGGTTGTGATTTCATATTGTGGGATGTATCTTTGTTTTTGCTTCATTATAATACTTGTATGTATGTGAATGTTGCATTATTGATCACACTAGTTGTATATGAGGATAGATGAATGATGAATACCATGAATCATGGCTTGATAGTATGATTATGAGAAGGTACATTGTGATTGTTATTGTAGTTTATTGAATGGATCAATGTTGCATTTTGACACACTAACTTGGATTGGTTTCCACATTTTGGCATAATCATGGGATCGGTTGTCACGTTCTGACATAAATGTTGGATCGGGTACCACGTTCTGGTATGCTAACAGTTTGGGTTCCATGAGAGAACCAATGATTTGACATAATTGTGTATTGTCAGAAATGTGAAATGCGTTATTGTTCTTAATGCTGTTGATACTGTATATATTCTGGATATGCATGTGATTATATTGCTGTATTGACTTATGTATGTTACACTAAGAGGAATAGCCGGGTGATCCTAGCAGTACACTATGGTTGTGTATTGATACTACACTTGCTCTTACTTTGTTGAGTACAGGGCATCTTCAGGCGGCTATTGAAAGACCTCTATTAGAAGATCAGTGATCACCGATCAAATTCAAGGGTGAGCCAGTTCTTCCAGGCTGCCATGAGTTCTCCTTTCGTCTATGTCCATATTTTGGAATTACTCTTTTCTAGTTAATTATTAGTTCATTAGTTGGGTTGTGACCCCTCTTGTGTAGACTTTTGGTTCATTTTTAGAGTTTTGGTACATTGAGTTTCAGGTTTTAGGTAGTATTTCCGCATATTGTTTAGTTGTTAGATCTTTAGGTAGTTTATGGGAACTTCAGTTTTAGCTATTATTCCAGCTTTCGTATCCTTAAATACTTTAGTAGAATTGCTATTTTTTCAATTTTTCCT
Source organism: Solanum commersonii (assembly GCA_029007595.1). Lineage (NCBI taxonomy): Eukaryota > Viridiplantae > Streptophyta > Magnoliopsida > Solanales > Solanaceae > Solanum > Solanum commersonii. The sequence continues at coordinate 336,126 of JAJTWQ010000227.1, read as the reverse complement.
TAAGAGTAGTTAACTTAAAGTGCTTTTTAGTCGACTACTTATAGCAGACAAGAGTTAATAAAAAAACTAGAAAGTAAACTTGACAGAAGATGTTTTTATACTGGTTGGGATCCAAAATGGATCTTATGTCCAGTCCCCTTGGGTTGCAAGGGTGTTCTCTTATAGTTTTTCAACTTTTGGTGTGATTACACATATGAGTATATTGTTTACACTCAGTGTTTGTTTCACACTCTTTTTGTGTTGATACAAAGCCTCACCAATAATATTTTTCTCTTTTTTTTTTATTTACACAGTAGAACTAGGTATTACAATGCTTGATAAAAATAGATAAGGGAATGTGGGATGATTCAGACTTGTTGTACACTTTCTTCTGTCAATTGAGCCTTCATTTATAGTGATTGAAGTCTTGAATCTTTTATGTGAAGAGATAGCAACCCAAGAGATTTGATCCTTGGAAAAGAAGGCAAGAGATCCTAATTTTCCAAGAATAAAGATCAAGACTAATTTCCAGTCATGATTCTTGTTCAGCTTCCTTGATTGCCAGTTGATTATAGTTGTTGTATCTTCCTTGATTGACTGTAGGTTGTAGCCATTGTGTTCTTCAGTTTGGCTTTAGAATGTTCCGCTTCCTTGATTAAGTGTAAGCTTGGCATCTTTCGCTTTCCTTGAATGTTGATTGGAATATAGCTGTTGTGTTCTTCATTGCTAATTGTCGAGATATTCACCTTCCTTGATTTGTGCTTTTTCTAATCTCTACCTGAATCCTTGATTGGTAATCATCAATTGATTTATGGAGATCCATGATTGATTATTTTTCTTTTTGATGATATGTTTGCCCTGTAAGAAAATATGTTGTTTATCAGTAAAACTTTACTCTAACATATTAGACATATAGTATTTATATTGTTAATAATTCATTAAAAGACAACTGCAACTTGGAAGACCTCAAAAAATACATATTTACTTCAACTTTTTGCTTATGAAAAAATGATTATTAATCCTTCACTCAATCTTTATCCCTTTAGAAAAGTCAAATTAACGCTCTTGAATTTCTCTTTTTAGAATTTTTTTTGTGCAAATTCCAATATCTAGATATTAGTTTAAATTATTTATTTTCGTAAAAATCAACCTTAGAAAGTCAATTCTTGTAAAAATAATAATATTAGTACTGACGATGACAACAATGACGAAGACGATGACGACGATGGTGATGATGATGACATACAAAACAACGATGATGATGAGGATCATGATGACGACGACGATGATGATGATTCAGTTCTTGCAAAAAAAATTACAATGAAGACACCTCAAGAGGTCAGTTTATATTTTCTCGATTTTTGGCGTAAAAAGAAAGTTCAAAAGGTTGGTTTTATTGAAAAATAATATTTAAAAATTATAACTCTTTCGACATTGTTTTTTTTGTGCGACCAACAACTGCACTAGTGAAAGGATCTGCATAAAGTAGGAAACAATAACAATGACTCCTAACCCAACAAGAACATTTGCACGAGATTAATTGTTAAAAGGGGCACTCTTAAAACCTATTTTGATAAATAACCATAAAAAAATTTGATCTATCTTTTATAGCTAGGTTATCAAAAAGTTATAATTGGGGTCGGGTTGTGGGGTCATCAACCTTTTTATCACTTTAAAACTTGCGGATAAAATAAAATTTTAAAAAAACATTTGAATCACAAAACTTAAAACATAAAATAAATTTCATCCACACAAAAAATAAAATTACAAACCCAACTAAAAAGACATCAAATAAATTTTAATTTTTAAACCCTTTTCCGAAGAACCTTTCTGAGGGAACACCTCCCTTCTTTTCTAATGTGCCTCTTCATCTTCTATCTATCCGCCTTCTCGTAAGCATAAACATCCATCAATTAACATTTCTCCAACAACCAACATTTTCATCTTCCATTCTTAAAACCATAAACAAACGTGAGATTACTTAAACATTCCTTAAAATATCAATATTGAACTGGAATGGGTCTTTATTTCTTCAATCTCCTTCTCCAAATTTAGTTGAATATATCTTCTATCTATCTCCTCTCACGTAAGTTTAATCATTTTCAGTAAATTTTAGCCCTATTTGATTTGTATTATTTTGCTAGTGTAGTGAAATGTTGATTTTTGCTTAATCTTCTAAAAATCTGACCCTTTTTAGTTCATATTTTTAATTCTACATCATTAATGAAGTTTTTCTTTGGCTAATGCCAAGAAAATTTAGGAATTTTTATGTGTATCTTGTCTATCAATTTGAAAATATTTACTGTAGTTTGGTCAACTTTTAGAGTGTTTGTGTGAATAGCATTGTCTATTTTTTGTGGGACTACTACTTATTTTTAATATTATATTGAACATTGATCTAATTGTGTTAATAAACTAGTGGTTGATATTATAATATGAAAAAAAAACTTTCTTGTATAGAGTGCACTATGGATAAAACTATAGAGAACATCATTAATCAATCTATTCCTTCTGCTTCTAGAATTAAGAAATGAAAGGCTGAAGAAGTGTCTAAAGCTTCAAAAAATTGTAGTCAAAGAACTCAAGTCTAACGTGAATTTTATACAGTGGCCAAGATTGACAACTACCATAACAGTATTGTCCATACTAGTGATGATGTTGAATCTAGTTATGCAAAAATTCATAGCGAAGATGAGGAGAGTAGTAAAGATACCCATACTGGAGATGAGGGTAATGATACCATTTCCTTGCCAATTTCTTCAAGAGATATCTATGGTAAATCGTATGATTTAGCGACATCGATAGATTAGATGAGAACTTTCTAGAAAAAATTTATGTAAGAGAGAGGATAACTATTTATTGTGACTTTAAATAAAAATTATTATGACTTCAAGGGTATTTGTTTTTAACACATGAGGTGTATTCCAAAATATTTCTAGTTCAATGGATAATTGGTACATTATATGTTATTTCGATGTGTGAAAATAATATAAAAAAATTGTATAAAATGTGGCTCAGTGTGAATAATAAGCCTCTTTCTTTTAGTTCAAGAGAATTCGCATTGATTATGAGGTTAAATTGCCCAGCATATCCCCGTGATGCAAAAATAAAAAAAGTCCTTCAAAAAAGTCAAAATTTTCATTACAAGTTGACCAAGAATAGGAACATCACTTCTACAAAGTTAATGAGTTTTATCAAGGGTAGTAGATTCAATAAGGAGCACAAGTTGAAGTACAATTTGATTTGATTTGTCAATGCGATATTACTTGCCTATGATTGTTCTAAGATTGTGGATTCAAACCACATCAAGATGATGGATGATTTAGATTTCTTCAACATTTATCTGTGGGGGAACGAGTCTTCTGATTTAACATGAAAAAGAAAATCTATTCGAAGAAGCTCAGTAAAGTATATAATGAAAGAGGGAATGCATCGTATGCTTTGTATGGCTTTTCCTAAGAATTCTTGGTACTTATTATTAATCATGTAGTGGATTTATGATATACCATTATATATTTGTGTAGTATTTCATAGCCTGTATTTATTGATTTATCCTTCTATTAATTTCATAATTGGATATATGAGGCTTTCTTCATCTTGAAAAGTATATTGGGAACTCCTTGGCTTCTCCTCTTCCCATTCCCCATTTACTTAGATGACACATGGAAAAAAGGGATAATATAATAGAAGGCGATGCATATAAGTACAAAGGAAGAAATACGAAGTTATAAATATATTTATTACATTGTAGAAATATTTTTAAACTATTGAATGTTGTGTAATATTTATATTTTCCATTTATTGTAGTTTGTTGATGCACCACAGATTTATGGTCCTTATAATGCTTTAAACATAGAGTTTTGCATGTGTCTTAAATTTTTGTCAGTAGAGTTGATGCTATTTTTATCTATATTTGCAGGAAAGTAGGTTGTGACAGTCTGAGTATGGAAATTGAATGAAGCAACTAGTTTTTGATGACCTATGAGTCGTTGCCCATACTACAAGCCATAAGAATGACTCGTAGATGAAAGATGGGGAAGAATTACATATTTTGGCTTAGTAAGGGGATATAAGAAGACTACGAGTTGTAGGATGACCTACGAGCCATAATTATGAGTTTTAGAAAGAGGTAGAAACGACGAGTCTCAGTACTTTGAATGAAGAGTTTCCAGGATGGACCTTAAAAAGGTCTACAAGTCGTAGATCATGTCCGTAAGGAAAGTATTACACCTCAAAAATTTCTATGTTAAGAACCAAACCATTCTTGAATTGCGTATAAGGTCATACCGAGTGATTCTTAATTGTTCTTAGATTATAAGGTCAATTAATTAGTGTGGGGATAGTTTTGGATATGAATTGAGATCACTAAAATCCCCTAGCACAAAGTTAAGGTGAAGTCTTCTTAACCTATTAAGTTTTTGTATAAGATTCTACCTAGGTCAATTTCAAATAATCATATCTCCCAGCACATAATTAGGTGACCCTTGAACTATCAAATTAAAGGTCTTCGAGTCCTCTTTCCAACGTCACCAAGTTTTCCTCACTCTAAGTTTTAAGTAAAAAGATATGACTGATTTACCAGAGACGTTCTAACATAGCAGTAACTTCGCGATGGCTCCATGTTATAGAATGGATACATACTTTACTGTTAGCTGGAAAATTATGCCGACTTCCAACTTATTTTATTAATTTTTTAAGGTTATTTTATTTGTAAAAAATCCTTAGGAAGTCATCTAAATTACCCTTTGTAGAAAAATCATTTTTCATAATAAAAACCTCTCATTCACTTCTAAATTTCTACACTCAAGAACTTCAAGAAACGCTAAAGCCAGGGATCCATAGTCCCATTATCATCGTACACCCCCAGCAAGGTATAGGATAACCCCTGCAACGTGGGCGAAACAATGTCTCATTGCTTGGCTCATAGTAATGGTTGTTGGTTAAAAAAACTCCCCACAAAGTATAGTAAATCATTTTCATGTTACTTTCATTACATATCTTATTGTAAAGCATAAATGGTTTTCACTCCATAGTATTGATCCACTTATGTTGTTTCAGTCATTCAGGTCATGTAATTGTTTACTCTAGCCCTATCACTTAACACTACATTCAATATGCTGATGTTATTCGACCTGCATCTCATTATGATGCAGTTACAGGTTCTTAGGATCATCAACAGGCGTTTAGTTGAGATCACTATTCACTCACATCAATATTTTTTTAGGCCTCCTTATATTCGGGAGACTCCATTTTCATTAAGCTTAGTATTATTGGAGGTATCATGGGTCTTGTCCTAACATCTAACTTACTTTGTTAGCTACATCATAGGAAGACAAGATTATATGCTTTCATTGTTTTCTCAGGATGTTTATTTAACTTATGACTTGTGTTAAATATTTGCAAGATAATATTTTAAGGCTTTGTTAAATGTCTAAATGTTCATATAGTTTAAGCTTCCGCGTATTGTTTAGACTCACGTAAGTCGTGTAGCAAGGCCAATGGTTCGCTTGGGGATTATAAATGGTTCTTGAGTGTTGGCTACGTTCAGGGTGTAGTCTCGGAGTGTGACAAACTTGGTATCAGAGCACAAAGTTGAAGTGTTTGAAGGTGTTTATGAAGTCGTGTCAGTAGAATCTTATTATGGTTGTGAGGGCCAAAGTTATATAAATGAGGGACTACATACATTTATGAAAAAATTCTCTTCTTTCATACTCTAAATCGTGCAGTAGAGCTGTGTCATAAAGAACTTATTTATACGCATGTGTTTCTTAAATCCATTCTACTACCCCACATACTCAAGGTGGTCGGAAAGAAAAGTTAGATTTTTATCAATAAGTTACTCTAATAAAAAATTCATTATAATGTCATGAGACTATAGAGGGACTTAAGATAAGCCTGTGAGTGAGCTTAAGTGTTGAGATACTAAATAATGCACTCTTATTTTTATGAAATATACGTTTAAGCTAAAAGCGAGATGTACTCCGATACTGTCTTACGTAAGTCTCTTATCAAGTGAGACACTTCTGAGGGAAATGTGTTTTAGAATAATAGAATGGTATTTTTTTCGGCCAAAGAGATCGTATGATTTGCGATGTTACAAGTAGTAGTAGTAAAAGTACCCAAAGTTAAAAGAATGCATGCAAATGTATAGTAATCTAAGAAAGGGGGATAGTGATGAGGCAAATTATGTTGGTGTAGTCATGTACCTAGTAAGCCATTAATGATATGTTTTTCCTTATATTTAGACTAAAGAATAATATTTTTATGGAGTTCATGATAGAGGGTAAAGGAATAGATATGAGTTAGGGTGATTTAGAGTATACTTTAACTAGAAAGGAATTTATGATGATGTTTCATTAATTTAGTAGCGACCAAGTGTAGGTGTTGAATAGAAGAGCAGGATTATTCTTAAGGTGATACCTCTAAGGATTGTGATTTATGGAAGAGCCCATAATATTAAATAGCTTACATAGCTAATTAGGCAATGATATATAGTGAATGAGTAAATAGTACCTAAGTTGTGAGATGGAATGTGATAGTAATATATAAGTATGTAGACTTAGAAATAAAGATTTGCTACTTGTCATGAGGTCTTAGTGGGCGAGTATTTAGTAGTTGTAAGTTAGTATAGTAAGTGAGCAATTATATTGATATCTGTGTTTAGGAATAGACCCTAAGCTTCAATGTGAGATGACTTCATGATCAAAAGGATGGAAACATGAGCGTGATGATATTAGGTTTATGATCTGATCTTGTAAGGTTCGACATAAATTAGGCGAGGAGTTAAGATGTTAGTTTTCTATAAATGTGAGCGGTACAAGTGTGGTATTATGTAATGACCCTAAAACCGAATAAGTGAAACTAGAGCCTAACGTGTGTGTGTTTGAGTTTGGTGTGAGGTTTCATGTTGTTTGATGTTATCCCAAGCTATGGTTGATAGGTTTAAGGGTTAAACGTCAAGGTACGACTCCCCATGGACCACCCTAGGGGCCCTTGAGGAGGACCCTAAGCTTAACCCTCAAGACCCCAAGGGAAACAAAAACTGCCCAAACACGCACCGTAGATGGCCTCCGTAGATCAAGGGGCCCCAAACCAGGCTGCAGCCCTAGACCACAGACAAATCGCACAGTCCATCAGTGGACTTACTGTCCATGAGTCTAGGGCGTGATTTGGGCTTGTGTTTGTTGTCAAGGTGCGGCCTAGCTAGGGGTGGATTCATAAATTCACCCCAAGTCCTAATAAGTGTTTGGATGGTTATTTTAGGTTTATTAAGTTATTTTAAGAGTATTGAAAGGGTTAATCTCTATTTTACATTCTATTAATTCAAAACCCCTCCCTTCCTAAAGTCTTCTCTCTAGAAACTCCATTAGAGATCAAGGTTAAGTTCAAGCTAGGGTTGGGGATTTGAAGATGTTTCTTCTTCAATTTTTTGTGGGGAATCTATAGCAAGGTATGGTGGTCTTTATCCTTGTATAACTTTTCATTCAAGGATCCAATTCAAAGGTGATTTCAAAGTATGAAAAATCTAGGGTATCACTCAATCTCATGGGTTCTTTCATCAAATGTTTTCAAATGGTTTATAATGACAAATTATGATTGTATTGGTGTTTAATTGAGGATTTATGATGAAAATACTCTATGAACCCATGATTTCTCTCAATTCCTAAATTGTGCCTTATGAAGTGGGTTTGTTGACCATGAATGAATGTCGATGGATTTTGCCTAAATTGATTTAGATTGTTGAATTGTGTCAGTATTCATGCCTAATTGTATTAATGAAAGGTTTGTTGGTGGAAGTGAATTCATGGTTTTGAAAGGGTAAGTGATGATCATTTATTTGTTGAATTAGAATTATGAATTAGATGTTGATCCACTTGAAAGGTGGAGGTGTTTACTTACTATGTATATTGTGGTATTTAATTGATAGATATCTTCTTTGTATCTCTATATATGAAGGATCTATGTGTGATTATGATGTAAAGTATGTGTGTGTGATTTCAATGAATGTATAATGATCATGTTTAGAATATAAATGTGTTATGATTAAATGTTATTTCTCAATTAACACCTATGAATGATGAGGCTATATGTGAAAGGTTATTCTCATATACACACACACTCATGAATGAATAATGAATGAAGTTTCTATGATAATGTTAATGATGTTAGGTAAATTGAAAGTCTATTGTCAATTGTAGTCTAATGAATGTTAATGACTTATTGTGAAATGACTTTCTCACAATAAGGGGATTCTTAGGTTAATGGATATTCTCATCTTTGAATCTATGAGCTTCCAATGAATGAATGTTAGGTTTGAGATGGATACTCAATCGTGAGTTGAGGCGAACTATGTGGTAACAATCCCTATATTCCGTTTTAATGGATGTTGGATTTAAGATGGATACTCACCCGTGAGTTAAGGCGGGGTATCTATTTACAATCTCTTATCTTATAATGAAAGGATGTAATGAATGCCAAATACTCAGTGGGAAATAATACCAAACACCGAGTGGATATGAATTGGGGTGGATGCTCATCCGTGAGTTGAGGCGGGCTATCTAGTACCAACCTCTTCAGATGGATGCTCATCCGTGAGTTGAGGCGGGATATCTAGTAGCAATCTCCCTATCCAATAACTATGTGCCCACATAGGTCTAGCTAGTAGATCCACTTAAGCTATAAAAATGATGGTCCTACCTAAGGCAAGTAGGAATCCCTTTATCCAGTGAGGGTGACATCGGGATTCCATATCAAGCTCACATGGTCTATGTCGGTTATGTCTTACCCCCACAAAGAATGCTAATGAACAATGGCTTCTTAAGAATGCACTACTTAGTGTGGGTGGTGGTATGGGACGCCATATATGCATTGCACAAGTAGGCTTTGAGAGAGGTTGTGGTGTGTTCCTTTATAATGTTAAGTGTAATAAATGTGCTGTTATGATGAAGTTAATGAAGAATGTTGGCTTAATGTCTAATTAATGAAGGTGTTCTTAATGAAGCTAATGAAGAATGAGTGACTCATTGCTTATATGTTTAATGTGAAGATGCATGCTATACATGGATTTTATTATTATTTGCTTTCTTGTTAGGACTTGTTGAGTATGAATTTGCCTTTTCTATGGTGACTTCAATAGAGTACTTAGAGTGAGTAGTAGTATGGGATGCTACTTGCACATTGCACAAGTATAACTTAGAGTTGTCTTAGATGTTGGTTTTAATTTGATGATGTGACTTAAGTAATGTTTATGTCTCTTATATGCTTATTTGTGTAAAGCTTGAAAGGATGAATTGTAAGTTCACTTTTGGTGACCTTAATGTGGTGCCTTGGTGTGGATGATGGTATGAGACGCTATACATACATTGAACAAGGTATATCATGAGCGTTATTTTACGTGGAGGCTTAAAGTATAGGTAATGGGTTATATGGTTGATCATGTTTTTATGTGGATAAATAACTTGTATGTTGGTTGTGCCTTATATTATTCCTCTTTTATCAATGTTCATGAAGTTTTACTCAAATGGCATATATTATGACTTCCAAACTAAATGTCCTTTAAGAATGTTTTTGCATGGCTATCATACTTAGTACATCTAATGTGCTAACACCATTCTTCTCCCTTTTACCAAAGTGTAGGGCTTGGAGATATTTGTGTTCTATGCTTGAGGAGTAGGTTTGTAAGGTGCTTGACGATGAAGACTTGGTGAGTCTTCATAGTTTTGAGGACAAAACCCACCTTGTTCCTTTATGTCTTTTTATTTATGTTAAACCTTTTGTATGGGCTAAGTCCCGATGCTGTATTGAAAGTATTAGATTGTTTAAGACATAGTATACAAAGTCTAGAAAGTCTTCCGCTTGATTTTTAATGAAAATGTTTTCGATTGTAACGAAAGTTTTAAATTCTCCTCTATTTTCCTATGTTCTTATGTTCAAGAATGTTATGAGGATTGTATTAGACCCCTTCGGGGTCGAGTACACCGTGTTACGACTAGGGGTTGTCTCGGGTTGTGAGAAACATGGTATCAGAGCACAAGATTTTGGAATGGTCTTAGGATGTCTCAAACCATATCTAGTATAGTCTTGTGCATAATGTGAAGCGCGCTACATTATGAATAGGAGGCTATTGGGTGTTAAGAAAGTTTCACTTCTTCATTCTTCAAGTCATGCCATAGAATTTTACTCTATAATGTCTAGGTTTATGTTTCTAGGATTTAGGGAGAGAAAAGTTTGGTTGTGATGCCAACTATGGCTATGTGACTTGATAAATGTGAGATGGGAGATTGTGATGTTGACTCTAGTATGAATGGGTTGCTTTATGGTTATGTGTGATGTTGGTAGAATGTTATGATGAGTTTTGGGGTATGCTGAAAGAGTTAATGCAATGTGGTGTTTTAGAAATGCCTAGGTGTGACGAGTATGAAGGTTTAGTGATGTCTTGCTCTGACCTTGGAATGGAAAAAAGTGAAGTCTGAAAGAGCTAATATAAGCTTTCTCCTAAGTGGGGGATAATGTGCTTAGATGGTAAGGTCAGTGAGTGTCTTTGATGTTCATGAGTTAGGCTTGCTTGGTGTTCTCACCTTATGAGGTGTAGTGAGCTTGAAGAGTTTTAGACCCGGTGTGGTAGACTCATATGAGACCTTGAGTGGTGTTGGTAAGGTTGTTTGTGAGCAAGAGTTGCTTAATGAGGACGTCCTAGCACCGGTAAGTTGATAGGTCCTTATGATTGTGCATATCTGTTCAGGTTCCTTTGATGGGTTCTTGATAAGCCTTAATTGGGTTTACTCCTAAGTAGGGGATGGTATGTTGAGTAGTAAGGTAGTTGAGAGTTCTGATATCCTTTACCTCTTTCTTTATATGCATATTCAAGCTTGAGACCAAGAGTTCCTTGTAGCTTGTTTCATGTTGTGGAGTCATGTGTGATATTGTGTTTCCATGGTCTCCTTATGATATGCATGTTCTTGATGAATTCTTGTTTGAATGAGAAAATGAGTTTTCACAAGTTATGTTCCTCATGTTAATGTGTATTTAGTATGAGGTGTCTATATGCTTTAGGAGGTTAAATGTTGAACATGCCTAAATTTGTTTTATGAAGAAATTGCATAATGTACTTAATGATGTTGTGATGAGCATGATGTGATTTGGAGAAGGAAGTTCCTCCAATGAAATGAGAAATGTTGAAGTTATGATGCATAATGAGTTTGTAGAAGTAGTTCCTACCTTCTTTGTTTGCTTTGAGTTTTTTGATGTGGAGTTGATGTTTCCTCTTTGTTTGTGCATTGTATATGATGATGCCTGCATGATGGGCTACTAGTCTTGAGTTGTTATATCCCTTAATGTGTTTAAAGTGTCATTCAAGGATGAATGTTCATAAGTGGAAGATAATGTAATGACCCTAAAAATGAATAAGTGAAACTAGAGCCTAACGTGTGTGTGTTTGAGTTTGGTGTTAGCTTTCATGTTGTTTGATATTGTACCGAGCTATGGTTAAGGGGTTTAGGGGTTAAATGTCAAGGTATGACTCCTCATGGATGATTTGAGGCTAAAAATACATATTTTTAATTATTATTTCCTCACATTTATTATTTATATTTGTCTTTTTTGAGCATCAATTTTATGAATTGTGCTAAGTGGGATAATTTATTTGTAGGATTAAATTGGTGGAAAAATGAAGAAGTTTGGAGCTAAAACGAATTAAATATGAAAGGTTGAAGAAGGAAATCAAGCAAACAGCTTAATGAATAAAATTTAATAAAATAATATATTTATATATATAAGGAAACGGCAGCTGAAATTGAGGAAATTGAAATTTGATGCTTGCTGCTGCCACGTGGCAGCAAGTGAATAGCATACAATTTATATTGAGGCGGCAACAACATAGCTCACGCGGTCAGAGAAAAAGGAATCCAATTCCTTTTGGTTTTGGATTCCTAATTTAATTTGGACTCAATTATTTTATTTAGGGTTTCTTATATCTATAAATAGTGCATAGAAATAATTATTTGAGGGAGGGGGAAAAGAGGCCAAGAACCAAGATACAAGACACAATATAAATTTTCTTCTAGCTTAGGAACTTCGGAAGAGTCGCCGTGGAGGCCGGAGAATTATGGTTTATTCTTTATTCTCCTTTATTATTTATTTGTATTCGTGCTTAATAAAAGATAGTTTAGCTATTGTTCTTGACTTTCTATGATTAACACAAGCATATTTATTTTAATGAATTTTGATTGTGTTTTTGAGATAATGAGTAGCTTACTTTCACAACTAAGGTTGTAGGAACCATAAGCGATTAACAAAGTATGAATAATAACTAAGCAATTCTTGAATAGTGTCTTGCATGCATTGATAATTCTTTCGTTTAGAAATCTTTTTAACGAGTGCACGCATTAGAACTCGCCTTGTTGCAACTTGCTGGACCAAGGAGGTAATCAACAAGAAAAGAATTATCAACATAGATTTAGTGTGATACTATCTAATAGGCTAGTGTCGATTGGTGCGAAGTAATAACTAAGCCAAACATCGATTATGATGTCTAATATGAGGTAAAGGTAAGGGTTAGTAAATTATACACATGTAGTCGGACCAAGGTGCGGGGTGAAATTCTCTAGATGCCGAACCAAAGATTTAGAGATACCTAACTTATCACTTTGCATGTGATACACTAGAAAATGATTACTATTATTAGGATTACTGTGTTATGAGCTTATGGGGAACACATTCCTTGTTACTTTTAATAATTTGAATATAAATAAATACTTAGTTCAAAGCTATCTTTTTATTGTTTTTATTTTATTTCAGTTTAAATCCCCCCATTTTTATATAACGACTTTCGAGTTAAATATTTGCTATTGACAATATTCTTCCATATTCTCTGTGGGATCGACCCCGACTCATAGTTTAGTAAATATATTGCATACGATCGTTTATATTTATTTTCAAGAAGTATATTTGAGCGTTATCAATGGACCACCCTAGGGGCCCTTGAAGAGGACTCGAAGCTTAACACCCCCCCCCCCATGAAAACCAAGACTGCCCAGAAAAGGAGTGACCTAAGGATGGGGTTCGCGACTAGTAGGTCCATCCACACCCCATGGATAGCCTCCATAGGTAAAGGGTCCTAAACCAAGATACAGCCCCATACCACGGACCAACAGTACGGTCTGTGAATGGACTCACAATCCATTAGTCTAGAGCATGAGTTAGGGCTGTGTTTGCTGTCAAGGTGCGTCCTAGCTAGGGGTGGATTGGTAAATTCACCCCAAGTCCTAATAAGTGTATGGATAAAGGTTTATTAAGATATTTTAAGAGAGTGTTAAACTCTATTACATTCTGTTATTTCAAAACCCCTCCCCTCCTAAAGTCTTATTTGTAGAAACTCCATTGGAGATCAAGGTCAAGTTCAAGCTAGGGTTAGGGATTTCAAGATGTTTCTTCTTCAATTTTCGTGGGGAATCTATAGCAAGGTATGGTGATAGTGATCCTAGTCTAACTTTTAATTGAAGGAGCCATTTCAAAGGTGATTTCAAAGTATGAAAAATCTAGGGTTTCACTCAATCTTATGGTTTCTTCATCAAACATTTTCAAATGGTTTCTAATGTCAAATTATGATTGTATTGGTGTTTAATTAATGATTTATGATGAAAATACTCTATGAACCCATGATTTCTCTCAATTCCTAAATTGTGCATTATGAAGTGGGTTTGTTGACCATGAATAAATGTCGATGGATTATGCCTAAATAGATTTAGATTGTTGAATTGTATCAGTATTCATGCTTAATTGTATTAATGAAAGGTTTGTTAGTGGAAGTGTGTCACAACCCAAGCCTAGGGCCTAGACGTGACCGGCAAATGGGGAACCCGAAGGAACCCCAAACAAGCCTCATAACATATCATTACACATCCTTGGTTGCAGAAGCAATTAAAATGAATATAAGCGATAAGCATAATCAAGGGGAAATCGAGACTAAGGGAACAAGAAAACAAAAAGGAGAATAATACATAAATACCATAGATGAGTCAAGCTCAAGCAAAATACACAACTTTTCCAACACCACCTCTAAACATGGATACTTAGCGGGGGCCAAGACAAACTACCGGGCTCACCCTCATAGTCAATACATAATTAGACGTGACCGGCGAATGGGGAACCCGAAGGAACCCCTAACAAGTCTCATAGTATATCATTACACATCCTTGGTTGCGGAAGCAATTAAAATGACCATAAACGATAAGCGATAAGCATAATCAAGAGGAAATCGCTACTAAGGGAAAAAGAAAAAAAAAAGGAGAATAATACATAAATACCATAGATGAGTCAAGCTTAAGCAAAATACACAACTTGTCCAACACCACCTCTAAACATGGATACTTAGCGGGGGCCAAGACAAACTACCTGGCTCACCCTCATAGTCAATACATAATTAAAAAGGAAAAGTCTTATACATAGCAAGAGATCATAAGCAACATCCCCGGAATGGAGGACTCACCAATAAGCTCGATAGAAAATCGAATTAGCCACGCGGAGGAGGATGGTCAGACGGTGCTTCGATCCCTACATGGTGACATCATGTAGGCATAGAGTATGCATTAGTACGTTTGAATGTACTAAGTATACGGGATGCAATGCAATGCAACAATAGATGGACATCATAGGCAAAATGCATAATCGTACCCGATAGATAGCATATTAATGAGATGATATGTATAATGATGCTTATATAAAAATTATATTTAGTAGGGCATAGTACATGTGTAGTGAGTGACCATCAATATAGTATTTCCAAGGCCTACCACCCCCTTGGAGAGGCGAAAGAGGTACAAACCCTCAATATGGTTGCCCGGGCCTACCACCCCCGAGCTAGGGACCAAGGTACAAACCCCTCGATATGGTTATACGGGCCTACTACCCCCCGTACTAGGTAACCAAGGTACAAACCCCTCGATACGGTTATACGGGCCTACTACCCCCCGTCTAGGCAACCAAGGTACCAACCCCTCGATACGGTTACTCGGGCCTACAACCCCCTGAGTTAGGCTTGGTCGACTCACAACACTATATAGAGAAAATCATATACATGTATCCATTCCATCATCATTTCAATAATTATATAACCATCTGACTCATAGGACGTACATTAGACCTTCTATTTACTAAGAATTCTATAAATGACATTTTATCAAACATATGGTGCACTACTTGTTCATGTAAATAAAATCATGTGTTTCAAGAGTACTAAGTCCAACCAATTCCAAAATCCATATAAATCAGCCCACCAACAACATACATATATATATATATATAGCAACCTTCATAATTTGATCATGGAAGCACGAAAACCATAAACATCACATAATAATTCCATTACATGATAATATGCAAAATAGACCTTAATAGGGTGTGTAATAGTAATTCCATACTCAAGAGTTCATAAATAACCATAAGGACCCATAAACTTGAAGTAGTAATAGAGGATAAATGGTTGGACTTGTGGAAAGGAAGGTTTCCACAATCAAACTCACATACCTCAACTTTGGAGAATTCTTGATGAAGATTGGAATGGAGAATTGCTTGAGATTGAATCTTGAATCCGGAATTAGAGCTTGAGATCCTTGAATTTGGTTGAGGATCTTGGTGGAATTTTTGGTGAGGGTTTAGAGAGTGCTTTTGAGTGTTTTGAAGTTAAATGACTAAGTATGGGATATGTTCCCTTTTTATAAAAAACGTCCCAACACTTAGCCTAAAAAATGAGGCTGAAAAAAAAAACAGCTTACTGGAATTTTCGGGTCTGCCCAGACAGGTTTTACGAAAATGGTCATAACTCCTTCATCCTAACTCGGAATGAGGTGAAACAAATTGCGTTGTAAAGCTAACTCGCAGATCTTTAATTTTGATAGTTTGGTGTCCTTCGAGTTCCTTTTGTACTAAGAGATATGCCCCTTTAAGTTTGACCCTCAAAATCGCATTTTTTGCGATTTTTGAATTTTGATACGGTTGCTCTAAAATTTGGGTTAGACCCATTTTCCACTCAATTTGACCCCTTGAATAAGAATATGAAGTCAAATTTCTGAAATCATGCACGGATTTTGAGATATATGGAAATTACAATTATAGGTGTTTTCGAAGCACATTTTCGGGCATTTTTGGGGTCGTTTCAATATCTCCCCCTTGGGAACATTCGTCCCCGAATGTCAAAGAAACGTACATGAAAGACACAAACATGGCATTTTCAGCCCATATTAAGGATGCAACAATGCACTTACACCTTATTTCAAAAACTCAACATAGTTGTAAAACCACAATGAACTTGTTAACTTAAACATGAATGTATACAATGACATGGGGGCTGAACTTAAGTCCTGAGAATTTATAAAGGACTTAGATCAATACCTTAGGCTTGAGTGGAGTGGAAAAGATAAGGATATCGCCTTTGCATGTCCGCTTCGACCTCCCAAGTAGCACTTTCAACTTGTTGATTTCTCCAAAGGACCTTAACGGAAGTCACATCTTTGCTTCTCAACCTCTTCACTTGTCTATCTAAAATCTGGACTGGAATCTCTTTATAGGTCAAATTATCTTCAACAACACCCACAACATCAAGAGGCACAATGGCATTCGGATCACCCACACACTTCCTCAACATAGACACATGAAATACCGGATGAACCAAATCCATTTCGCTAGGCAATTCCAACTCATAAGCTACCTTGCCGATTCTCCTCATCACCTTATAAGGACCCACATATCTTGGGCTCAACTTGCCTTTCTTACCAAAATGAACCACACCCTTCATGGGTGACACCTTCAAATAGACCCAATCACCAACTCGGAATTCAAGAGCCCTTCTCCTCACATCGGCATAGGACTTTTGGCGACTTTGGGCCGTCTTCAACCTTTCTCTAATCATCCTAACCTTCTCAAGAGCCTTCATAACTAGATCTGGTCCTAACAAGGCCACCTCACCAACCTCAAACCACCCAACCGGTGATCTACAACGCCTCCCATAGAGAGCCTCAAAAGGAGCCGTACCGATGCTAGAATGATAACTATTGTTATAGGTAAACTCAATTAATGGAAGATGATCATCCCAACTACCCTTAAGTTCCAATACACAAGCCCTAAGCATATCCTCAAGTGTTTGGATAGTCCTTTCGGCTTGTCCATCCGTTTGCGGGTGAAAGGCCGTAGTAAGCTTAACTCGTACCTAGACCCCTTTGGAAGGACTTCCAAAAGTGTGAAGTAAATTGAGTACCACGGTCCGATATGATGGATAGAGGAATCCCATGCAACCTTACCAAGTCATGAATATATAACCTTGCATAATCTTCCGCCCCATATGTTGTCTTTACCGGTAGAAAATGAGCTGATTTCATCATCCTATCCACCACCACCCAAATAGAATCAAAACCTTTTCTAGTCTTGGGTAAACCAACTACAAAATTCATATTAGTTTCTTCCCACTTCCAAGTAGGAATCTCTATGTCTTGGGTTAGGCCACCCAGCCTTTGATGTTCGTCCTTGACTTGTTGGCAACTATGAGAACTGGAGACGAATTTGGCAATGTCCTTCTTCATGCCTCCCCACCAATACACATCCCTCAAATCTCTATATATTTTGGTGGAATTGGGGTGGATGGAGTAGGAAGAATTATGAGCCTCCTCAAGAATGTTTTCCCTCAAACCATCAATATAAGGCACACACAACCTACCTTGGTACCTAAGGGCACCATCTCCCCCTTGGGAGAAAACTTCCACCTTGCCCTCTTTCACCAAGACCTTCAATTCTAACAAGGAAGAGTCAAGATCTTGTTTTGCTATCACCTCATCAACCAAGAAAGACCTAGCACCATCAACAACGACCACACCACCATTACCAACCTCTTCCAACCTAACCCCCAACCTAGCCAACCGATGCACCTCCCTAGCCATTTCCCTATCACCAATATCAACATGAGCTAGGCTACCCATAGACACCCTACTCAAAGCATCCGCCACCACATTAGCTTTACCGGGATGATAATGCACACTCATATCATAATCTTTAAGAAATTCTAGCCACCTTCTTTGTCTCAAGTTGAGATCTTTTTGGGTGAAGACATATTGGAGGCTCTTATGATCGGTGAACACATCAACATGTACCCCATACAAATAATGACGCCAAATCTTTAAAGCAAACACCACCGCGGCTAATTCAAGATCATGTGTAGGATAGTTCTTTTCATGCACTTTGAGTTGTCTAGAAGCATAGGCTATCACCTTACCATTTTGCATTAGAACACAACCCAAACCAACTCTAGAAGCATCACAATACACAACAAATCCCTCAAGCCCATCCGGTAGTGACAATATAGGAGCGGACACAAGTTTATCTTTCAAGGTTTGAAAACTCCTTTCGCACTCGTCGGTCCATTCAAACTTAGCCTTCTTTTGCGTCAACTTAGTCATGGGAGAAACAATAGAAGAAAACCCATTCACAAATCTCCGGTAATAACCCGCTAAGCCCAAGAAGCTCCTAATATCCGACGGGGTAAATGGCCTAGGCCAATTTCTAATCATATAGGTCTTCTTAGGGTCTACCTTAATACCATCCCCCGACACCACATGACCTAGGAAGGCAACCTCCCTCCACCAAAATTCACACTTTTCATACTTGGCATACAACTTCTCCTCTCTCAATCTTTGCAACACAACCCTCAAGTGACCCATATGTTCTTCCTCACTATGCGAATAGATTAAAATATCATCAATGAAGACCACAACAAAGGAATCAAGGTAGGGTTTAAAGACCCTATTCATTAGGTCCATGAAGATAGCCGGTGCATTGGTCAACCCAAAGGACATGACCACAAATTCATACTGCGCATACCTAGTCCGGAAGGCTGTCTTGGGAATGTCACACTCCCTCACCTTCACTTGATGATACCCGGACCGAAGATCAATCTTAGAGAAGTGGCTAGCCCCTTGCAATTGGTCGAACAAGTCATCAATCCTAGGAAGAGGATATTTATTCTTGACGGTGACCTTATTGAGTTGCCGGTAATCAATACACATCCTAAGGGACCCATCTTTCTTCTTCACAAACAACACCGGTGCACCCCATGGTGATTGGATAGGCCTAATAAAACCCTTCTCCAACAAGTCCCTCAATTATTCTTTCAACTCCTTTAACTCCGCCGGGGCCATACGGTAAGGGGGAATAGAAATGGGTTGAGTATCGGGGAGGAAGTCTATGCCAAAATCTATTTCCCTTTCGGGAGGAACACCGGGAAGGTCATAAGGAAAGACATCAAGGAATTCACTTACGACTAGAACTGACTCTATAAGAAGGGTTTTGGACTCTACATCCCTAACCCTCACAAGGTGATAGAGACACCCCTTAGAGATCAACTTACGGGCTTTAATGCAAGAGATGAACCTACCCTTGACTACCACATTTTGGCTCTCCCACTCAAGAATGGGTTCACTTGGGAATTGGAACTTGACTCTACGGGTTCTACAATCAATGGAAGCATAGTATGCATGCAACCAATCCATCCCAAGAACAACATCAAAATCGACCATGTTCAACTCAACAAGATCACAAGGCAATATTTTATGCAAGATGCAAATAGGACAATTTCTACAGACCTTCCTAGCAACAATATATGCACCAATAGGAGAATATACCTTATATGACTCATGCAACAAGTCGGGCTCAACATGAAATTTTTGGCAACAAAGGGGGTGACAAAAGAAAGAGAGGCACCCGGATCAATTAATGCATATACATCAAAGTCAAAGATTTTCAACATACCGGTAACAACGTCGGGGACTTCATTGAGCCCTTGCCTCCCATGTAAAGCATAAAATCGATTGTGCCTTGGGGCACCATCATGTCGGCCCCCTTTCCCCAAAGGAACCGCATTGGCACCTTGTGGACGGACCTCCTTACCCTTGTTGCGATTCCGAGGACAATCTATTGCCTTGTGCCCAATTTCCCCACAACTATAGCAAGCACCGGTATTTCTCAAGCACGGGCCACCATGACCCTTACCACACTTCGGGCATACATCAATAGGACCTGTACCACCAACGCCTTGGGCCCTTGGAATGTCATTGGCAAACCCCCTATGGGGCGCATGAGAAGACCCTTGGCCTTGATGAAACCGGCCTCCCCTTCGACTTTGGAACTTGCCCTCAAAACGGGCCCTTTGGGCCTCATGACCCCTCCTCTTCCTCAACTTCTCCTCCTCCATTTGTTCTGCATAGACCATAAAGCGGGACAAGTCCATGCCACTAATCAACATTGCGGACCGGCATTCTTCACTCACTAGGTCGAACACACCCATCACGAATTTATTCATTCTAGACCGTGAGTCGACAACCAAGTGTGGAGCATATCTTGAAAGTTGGTTAAACTTGAGTGCATACTCCCTCACACTCATAGACCCTTGTTTTAAATTCATGAACTCCATCAATTTGGCTTCCCTAAGCTCAAGAGGAAAGAATCGATTAAGGAAAGCCGTTTTGAACTCTTCCCAATGCACCACATAGTTTGCCCCCTTCTCTTCCTTCCATTGGTTGTACCATATTTGGGCCACCCCTTTTAGTTGGTAGGCCGCCAACTCCGCCTTATCTTCTGACCTCACGCCCATGATAGCTAATATCTTATGGACTTCATCAATGAACTCTTGAGGGTCTTCATCTAACTTAGACCCATAGAATTCCGGGGGATTCATCCGCACGATGTCTCTCACCCGAGATACCGGGGTAGGAGCCTGAGGGGTTTGGGCCCCGTGGTTGGCTTGATTAGCCATAGTTTGTGCAAATAAAGTAAGGGCATCCCGAAGATCCCTATTGGTCGGTTGTTCCTCGGGTGCGCGGGCTCGTCTTCCTCTTGTATTAGGCATGATCTAGCATAGCAAAGAACAACCGTTAGGGAAAAAAAAAACTTAATTCAACTCTACCGCACGACTTAGAACATGAAGAAGGGAAACTTTTCCTAAAATGTCTCATAGCCTCCTACTCATAATTGTGGTGCACAGAACAACCATGAATCGAACTCTAATCAACACAGTGTGTTGGACTCCGAGGATCTATCAACCTAGTGCTCTGATACCAAGTTTGTCACGACCCAAGCCTACGGCCTAGACGTGACCGGCAAATAGGGAACCCGAAAGAACCCCAAACAAGCCTCATAGCATATCATCACACATCCTTGGTTGCGAAAGCAATTAAAATGACCATAAGCGATAAGCATAATCAAGGGAAATCGGGACTAAGGGAACAAGAAAAAAAAAGGAGAATAATACATAAATACCATAGATGAGTCAAGCTCAAGCAAAATACACAACTTGTCCAACACCACCTCTAAACATGGATACTTAGCGGGGGCCAGGCATAGAGTATGCATTAGTACGTTTGAATGTACTAAGTATACGGGATGCAATGCAATGCAACAATAGATGGACATCATAGGAAAAATGCATAATCGTACCCGATAGATAGCATATTAATGAGATGATATGTATAATGATGCTTATATAAAAATCATATTTAGTAGGGCGTAGTACATATGTAGTGAGTGACCATCAATACAGTATTTCCAAGGCCTACCACCCCCTTGGAGTGGCGAAAGAGGTACAAACCACTCAATGTGGTTACCCGGGCCTACCACCCCCCGAGCTAGGGACCAAGGTAAAAACCCCTCGATATGGTTATACGAGCCTAATACCCCCCGTACTGGGCAACCAAGGTATAAACCCCTTGATACGGTTATATGGGCCTACTACCCCCCGTACTAGACAACCAAGGTACCAACCCCTCGATACGGTTACTCGGGCCTACAACCCCCCGAGTTAGGCTTGGTCGACTCACAACACTATATAGAGAAAATCATATACATGTATCCATTTCATCATCATTTCAATAATTATATAACCATCCGACTCATAGGACGTACATTAGACCTTCCATTTCCTAAGAATTCTATAAATGGCATTTTATCAAACATATGGTGCACTACTTGTTCATGTAAATAAAATCATGTGTTTCAAGAGTACTAAGTCCAACCAATTCCAAAATCCATATAAATCAGCCCACCAACAACATACATATATATATATATATCAACCTTCATAATTTGATCATGGAAGCACGAAAACCATAAACATCACATAATAATTCCATTACATGATAATATGCAAAATAGACCTTAATAGGGTGTGTAGTATTAATTCCATACTCAAGAGTTCATAAATAACCATAAGGACCCATAAACTTGAAGTAGTAATAGAGGATAAATGGTTGGACTTGTGGAAAGGAAGGTTTCCACAATCAAATCCACATACCTCAACTTTGGAGAATTCTTGATGAAGATTGGAATGGAGAATTGCTTGAGATTGAATCTTGAATCCGGAATTAGAGCTTGAGATCCTTGAATTTGGTTGAGGATCTTGGTGGAATTTTTGGAGAGGGTTTAGAGAGTGCTTTGAGTGTTTTGAAGTTAAATGACTAAGTATGGGATATATTCCCTTTTTATAAAAAACGTCCCAACACTTAGCCTAAAAAATGAGGCTGAAAAAAAAAATAGCTTACTGGAATTTTCGGGTCTGCCCAGACAGGTTTTACGAAAATGGTCATAACTCCTTCATCCTAACTCGGAATGAGGTGAAACAAATTGCATTGTAAAGCTAACTCGCAGATCTTTAATTTTGATAGTTTGATGTCCTTCGAGTTCCTTTTGTGCTAAGAGATATGCCCCTTTAAGTTTGACCCTCAAAATCACATTTTTTGCGATTTTTGAATTTTGATACGGTTGCTCTAAAATTCAGGTTAGACCCATTGCCCACTCAATTTGACCCCCTGAATAAGAATATGAAGTCAAATTTCTAAAATCATGTGCGGATTTTGAGATATATGGAAATTACAATTATAGGTGTTTTCCAAGCACATTTTCGGGCATTTTTGGGGTCGTTTCAAAGTGAATTGATGGTTTTAAAAGGGTAAGTGATGATCATTTACTTGTTGAATTAGAATTGTGAATTAGATTTTGATCCACTTGAAAGGTGGAGGTGTTTACTTACTATGTATATTTTGGTATTTAATTGATATATATCTTTTTTGTATCTCTATATCTGAAGGATGTATGTGTGATTATGATGTAAAGTATGTGTGTGATTTCAATGATTGTGTATTGATCATGTTCAAAATGTAAGTGTGTTATGATTAAATGTTATTTCTCAATTAACACCTATGAATGATGAGGCTATATGTGAAAGGTCATTCTCACATACACACACACATGAATGAATAATGAATGAAGTTTCTATGATAGTTTTAATTACGATGGGTTAATTGAAAGTCTATTCTCAATTGTACTCTAATGAATGGTAATGACGTGTTGTGAAAGGACTTTCTCACGGTAAGGGGATTCATAGGTGAAAGGCTATTCTCATATTTGAATCTACGAGCTTTCCAACGGATGAATGTTGAGTTTGAGCTGTATACTCAATCGTGTGTTAAGGTGGAGTATCTAGTAACAATCCCTATATGCCGTTTTAATGAATGTTGGGTTTGAGATAGATACTCAACCATGAGTTGAGGCGGGGTATCTAGTAACAATCTCTTATCCCATAATAAAAGAATGTAATGAATGTGAAATACACTGTTGAGAATAATGCCAAGCACCGAGTGGATATGAATTGGGGTGGATGCTTATCCGTGAGTTGAGGTGGGGTATCTAGTTGCAACCTCATGAGATGGATGCTCATTCGTGAGTTGAGGCGGGGCATCTAGTAGCAATCTCCGTATCCCATAATTATGTGCCCAAATATGTCTAGCTAGTGGATCCACTTAAGCTATAAAAATGATGGTCCTACCTTATGCAGGTAGGAATCCCTGTATCCGGTGAGGGTGACACTGGGATTCCATGTAAAGCTCACATGGTCTATGTTGGTTAAGACTTACCCCCACAAACATTGTTAATGAACTATGGCTTCTTAAGAATGCACTACTTCGTGTGGGTGGTGGTATGGGACGCCATCTATGCATTGCACAAGTAGGCTTTGAGAGAGGTTGTGGTGTGTTCCTTTATAATGTTAAGTGTAATGAATGTGCTCTTATGATGATATTAATGAAGAATGTTGTCTTAATGTCTAATGAATGAAGGTGTTCTTAATGAAGCTAATGAAGAATATGTGGGTGACTAAAATGCTTATATATTTAATGAGAAGATGCATCCTATACTTGGATTGTATGACGAGCTACTTCCTTGTTATGACTTGTTGAATATTAATGTGCCTTGTCTATGGTTACTTAAAAAGAGTACCTAGTGTGAGTAGAAGTATGGGATGCTACTTGCACATTGCACAAGTATGACTTAGAGTTGTCTTAGATATTGGTTTTAATGTGATGATGTGACTTAAGTAATGTTTATGTCTCTTATATGCTTATTTATGTAAAGGTGGAAAGGATGAATGGTAAGTTCATTTTTGGTGGCCTTAATGTGGTGCCTTGGTGTGGATGGTCGTATGGAACGCTATCCCTACATTGCACAAGGTATAGAATGAGGGTTATTTGAGGTGGAGGCTTAAAGTAAAGGTAATGGGTTATATGGTTGATCATGTTCTAATGTGGATAAATAACTTGTATGTTGGTTGTGACTTATATTATTCCTCTTTTATCAATGTTCATGAAGTTTTACTCAAATGGCATATATCATGACTTTCAAACTAAATGTCCTTTTAAGCATGTTTTTGCTTGGCTATCATAATTAGTACATATAATGTGCAAACCCCAGTCTTCTCCCTTTTTACCAAAGTGTAGGGTTTGGAGATATCGATGTTCTATGTTTGAGGAGTAGGTTTTTAAGGCGCTTGATAATGAAGACTTGGTGAGTCCTCATTGTTTCGAGGACAAAACCCATGTTGTTCCTTTATGTCTTTTTTGTTTATGCTAAAGCTTTTGTATGGGCTAACTCCCGATGTTGTATTGAAAGTATTAGATGGTTTGAGACATAGTATACAAAGTCTAGACAGTCTTCCGCCTGCTTTTTAATGAAAATGTCTTCTATTGTAAAGAAAGTTTTAAATTCTGCTCTATTTTCCTATGTTCAAGAATGCTATGAGGCTTGTATTAGACCCCTTCGGGGTCGAGTACGCTGTGTTACGACTAGGGGGTGCTCTCGGGTTGTGACATATTATGACTCTTAGATGAGAGCAATCAAGTGAGGCTAAGTCATTAGATTAGTAAGAGCATTAAGGGGTGTATTGATGCTTATCGTGACCAACAAGACTAACCTACGTATGAGTGTCTACAATTTTTGATAGTATAGTAACTCAACTAAAGGTTGGGGTTGTGTCCCAAGGGAGTAGTTTTGAGAATTGATAGAAAAATAAAATTACGTTCTAACTAGTCGTAACTAAAGATATTGACGAACAAAAAAACATAGTAAATTAAAGGGCGTGACACGAAAGTATCAAATATCAAATGGGGGTTTTGTCACAAGTAGTAAAAACAACAAAAAATTAACAAGAAAATCAAGTATAGGGAGAAGTTCTTGGGGTGTGACTGCAATACAAGCTGAGATAAATCATTGGGTACATGCTTTCGATACGAAATTTGCAAATAATAGTGACTACGCTAAGCTTTAGATGGAAATAAGTTCTCTCTCAGGCAACTTACTCGTTTTCAAATGGATTTCTCTCGTACACCCATCTGCCGCGTGAAGACCAGCCTACGCGTTATCCCACTCACTCTCTCTAGCTGAGTGTTAGGATATGGGACTAGGGCTCACCCTCTCGGGTTGAACCTCATGTCGACCCATTCCGTAGGCCATCAGTCTAGTGGTCTTGGTTTCGTGACATCCTTCTCAGGCAAGCCGAAAACACATGGGTGGTTTTGTATTTACAACTACAAACCCATTAAATTTAACCACAACCACTTGGTGAAATCACCATTAAAATACATCTAGCTTATCAACAAGCAAGATCCAATAGTAATATCAACACATATTTCCTAAATCACAGCCCAAGAATGGGGGGTTTTAGCCACACATCATTAAATAACAAAATACACCTAAAATGATACTAGAATCAAATGTGTATAAGAAATTAAACCTTTATTTAATAAAAGGAAGAAGAATGGAGAAGACCCACTTCCAACTTGGGGAAGATGAAATCCTTCTCTCTTCAAGTCTCCCACAAAACCCTCTCCAAACTTGAGAGAAAAATGTCCAAAAAGTACTATTCTATTGTGAACAATATAAAAATGGTTAGGAACTTCTAAAATTAATAACAAGTTTAGTATTTATAGCCATCAAAAATTAGTGCTGGTGGATAGCTCAACGAAATTACTCGAGTTCACCGAGTGATTCGGCGACTCGCCCATGTTTTCTCTCATCGTCGTTTAGTGCTTGCCTTCAGTGTCTTCACGTTCTGGACCGTTGGGCGGTATAGTACTGCTTCGCGAAACTATTCGGCGAAGCGCCAACTGCTCCTCTCATTGCCTTATTGATCCTTTTCCTTCAGGGGCTTCACATATTGGAACAAAGGGCGGAGTCTGTTCTTTCAGCTTCTTCGTTCTTTCCAGCCTTTTTGTTCTTTTTTGCGCCTCATTGTCCATGCTTCTACTAACACTTCAAATACCTAAAACTTTAATAGTTTTCATCAGATATTGAGACAAAATAAGCATTCGAGGACACTATTTCTATCAAAGTAAAGCCTTAAATGAGTCCAAATTGTGGACTCATCTTGTACCCGAAATTTTATGTAGTTGAATATGGTTCTAATTAAGTTTATGACTTTCTATGTGCGTTGAGATTATAATTGAGTTATTAATGTGGAGTAGGCTGATGTAAGAATTATTTATTATCCTTAAAAATTTGGTCGAAAGGACTATATACAGACAATGATGAGTCTTTCAAAGATAGTTTAAGTTTCCCCCAGTTAGATTGATATGAACTCAGATGGACAATATTAGTGGGCTAAGAAGGAGAAGTCAAACTATTTAGAGTTAGATTGAGTAGCTTTATTAGCCAATGAGAAGAGATGAAATGAAGCATCTTAGAATGAAGCCCTAGAAGAAGTCTTAGTAATTGCACATGGAGAGTTCTGTAGACATGAGATTAGCACTTTCCCAAGTGTTAGAGTAAAGCGAATATCGACCACTTTAGAGATGGTTGAATAGATCTATAGCTTTAAAGTATCAGCTTTAAACCTAAGGTGGGGGGGGGGGGGGGATGTTAAGATGAGAATCCAAGTCAAGTGTGGAGAATTAGATAGTTAAGTGTTCAGATTGAGTGAACATGTTATATCAATCCATTCATACTCTAGTGTATTCCTAAGATTCAGTCGTTACAACAACATGTTGATGTCTCTTATATCAGAATTATGTTCATGACCTATGTTCATACACTACAGACATATTTACATCGATGCTCGATTCACAAAATGAAGGCAAATTAAGACTTCAACCCATCGATCTCAATCTTACTCCATAAAATTATGGATATCAGCCTCATGATATGATCCTATTCATATAAGCAGTCATGTCTCATACTATGCTCAGTCGCGCAAATTTATGACTTACTCTTAATGTCTAGCAACATAATGTTATTTCATGAATATTGTTATATCAGATATCTCGCATGAATGGTGCTTATGATAATTCTTTCTAAAGTCCTTCTAATGATCCTTTTTAGTTATGTTAGTGATGGTGACAATGAGTAATATTCCTAAAAGAGTGTGGTGGAAAGTGTTGCAAAACGCAAAACTTTTCAAATATTAGTCTATCACTTAAGGCGTAGTAGTTCTATTACTTCGTGCCCAGATTCATTTGATTCATGTAAAATAATTTCAGATAAAGTGTGACTATGTTCAAACTCATATCTTTCCATGTGTGACCAATCATTGTCCGCCATAGTGCCACCAAGACTTCTTTCTGTATTTGCTTCCATTTCCTTTGTTTCAGCCATTTCAGACTCTGTAGGACATCCTTCAGAAACCATTTAGATCTATGTCCAGTATGCCATTGCAGTAAACTAGTCACACTCGGAGAATAAGTGTTGAGGAGTTTCTACCACCCTTAAAAAATAGAGATAACACTTTACATCCTCCACATGAATGTTCAATCGTATCATTCTAGACTTGGTATGATCATCATTCCATACTCACACAAAGCTCCTCGAGCTTCCAGAACTGAGGAATCAAAAGCAACTGTCACACTTTCAAAGATAAACACATGCATGATTCTACCCATAGGCTTGCCCTTATTTTCCAATCAACATGACTTTAAGATCAAACAAGATCACAAAGGTCTTTCAAGGCTTGTAACGGGGCTGGAGGTAAAAGTATGGTCATTTTTGCTTAGTAACTTCTACCTTCATGAAGCATGGCCTGCATTTACCTTTTTCTCCTTTTCTTTCACTCTTTTTGATTTTCACAATCTACCCTTTGTTCTTTTAAACATGATTCATTGGACACCCTATTTCTTTTATCCATTATAGAAACTTTATTGCCACATATTTTTTATTTTTTTATATGGAGGGGTTCCATCTTTTTCAACATAATCCATCAAGGGTGAAATTTACACAAATTTCTTAACTTTCCACCTTTTTCACCACACCCAAACTTAGGTTTTTGACCTAAGTTGGCTCTTCAAACTGACCAATGCTTTATGAAGGTTTTAGGGGATGAGAAAAAGAGGTCAAATGTGTTTATGTTTCATCCAAACAAAATTTTAGGCTCAAATGGTGCCAATCTAGGTTCACACTCTCACAAGGTGGTCACAAAGAGGTATACTAGCAATTTGGTTCACTCTCCACAAATTTTGCCTAAGATCATCCCTATCATTCCCCTACATTAGTCGATTGGACTAACAAGGCAAGTTATAGGTATTAGTAAGCACATATTTCAAGACATTCTCACCACACATGGAAATCAACAAAATCATTAATCAATATTCTACAATTTTACATCGCGTGCAACGATAATAACAAGATTAATTTCAATAATCGGCCAGTAACAATAAGATTCTTAGAGTTCACATATGACTTATGCAACTTAAATTTTCCTCATAGGAATTTGCACAAACATATTGTTCAATCCAGATAACTATTCAAGTGATCGGTATTGATTGCAATTGATACTCAAATATGCAAGAGAAAAACCATATTCATAAATATCAAGAGGTGCCATTTTTATTTTGGACAAAAAACCAACATTCACATTTATAAACCAAATACGAATAGTCACACAAAGAAAGCATATAGAATAAGTTATCAAAAACCAATCATTCACATAAAATAACCTAAAAGAGGTAGGTATAAAGATACCTCACCCCGCCAAACACAGCTAACCATTGTCCTCAATGCAAAAGAAATAAAAAGTCTTAAAACAAAGCTAAAAGAAAGTGAAGAAACCCCTGTCAGGCTAAGCCTAAGGTGAACCTTGCACATTCGGAACTCTCTCAATCTGGGCATCAGTGCCTGACTTAGATCCATCCTTCGCTCCACTAAAACCCACCACCGATGTGTCTTGAAAAGAGGCCTCCATAACTGTCTGTACCATCACGCCCTCTAGGTACTCCAGGTCATCATAAACTACTGCATCACGGGTATCCAACTCATCATCATTCGTCTCGAGAGCATCAGAATCAACATCATCATCAGCCACATCATCATTCCAGTTGTAGTAGCCAGAGAGATATAAAAAATGGGTGGCAAATTTGTACTCAGGACTTCGGGAAGGTCCACAATGCCAAAAAACATAGACAGGTCTGTGGATTTAAGCTCATCCACACGTCTCAGGCTAGTAACATCGACTCTCAAAGCCATCACATCATCTCTTTGGCATCCACTCTTGTCACATGGCTCAGCTCTTACCGTGAGGGAATCTAATGCTAGGCCATATGCGATGATACACTCCCAGTGTTCTCCCAACTCAGGACGGATAGGAGCCAAGGAAACATCAATGGCCTCTCAATCATACCTGAGAAAACAACCTCTACCTAGGAAGCACGTACATAAGAAGATTGGAGTAAATGGCCCATCTTGAATAGCATAGCATGGGCTAGTGAAGGCTGGGAAGCATCAACAACAGCAACAGTAGAAGTAGTAGCAGCAACAAATAAAGAAGGAACAATAGTCAAAGTACTAGGGGTATCTCAAGGCTCGCCAACCTGAGTAGGAGGGTTGTGTCTGTCTCTAGCATATCAACAAGAAAAACCGGGGAAGTAGAGGAAGTAGGAGTCACATTCCATATTCATCTTCTCCATGATAGGAACTCGAGCACACCGTCACAGCTCTGTGATCAACACAGGGAAAGGGAGTTAAGTCTTACTCTGCTTAGCCCTCATGGCCACCTCCTGCTTGATTATCAACCCAAGATTCAGAATATTCTGGTCAATGAAGCATCCCAACAAGGCCGCCTTAGGATGTGCTGCTAATAAATCCCAGCCAATACCGGGCAGCTACATTTAAATCCTTATTCTTTATCTAATCTCCATGCTTGATCCATGGCAGTGTGATGTCAGAAATAAGAAGAGCCAACCATCCCTTTAAGTTATTCAGAGTTTTCTTTTGTATCTGATCCTCCAAGACGTGGATGACATTCATCGTACACCCCAACACCTTATTAATATCAGTGCTACTCCATTTAACCTTTCTACCACACACCACCATATGATCAACGGATACGAATGAGCTGACCTTATTCTTCCACTTTGGCACTAACTTCTCATATTGAGCTTAAAACTCTCCAACCTAGGAAGGTATGTATGAGCCATGGGGTCGTGTAAATATCTCAAACTTGTGGAACTTGATGGTGTTCCACACTTCAGAATATTTGTCCACCACTCCATCTATAAACAAACTATTCTCTTCCAAAATAGTTCTCAACACGGAAGCCTTGAGACTTTTCAGTGATCGAGGTGGGGGTGCCTATACTGGGGGGCACTGGATGTGCCTGCTCAACCGTCTATGCTTGAGGTGGACGAGGTTTAGGAGTCACCGATATCCTTACTGGATCATGTAGCGGTTTAGAGCGTAGCTCAGTTCTCTTCCTTTGCAATGTCTGATTGTCCTCTAGCTCGTATACGGATGCCAGCAGTCTATACCCTGAGTTACTCTCACCTTCCAACTTTGACGTGGCAAGATAGGTTTTGTACATGCCCATATTGTTGGAGCTATCCTAAGTTGGATGTTGCTCCGCAGTTCCCTTTCCCATTTTTAAGTGTTCTTCCCACTTTTCAGAGGATGTTTGGCTTGTGTTACTCGTGAGGGAGCAGCACCCTTAGTGATAACAATGCCCCGTGTTCTCTTTTGTTGTGGTTGGTTTCTTCATGGAACCTTGGGTCTGGCCATATCTGCAAAATAAGATAGAATGAGTTCATATGTTAGAAACAGGTAAACAATTTATCAAAATATAAAAATTGCAGAAAAAATCACCGTCTAGTTTAGCGAGTCGACAAACCCATTTGGCAAAAAAAATTGGCCTCACAAAAAAGGATAAAATAAAATTACTCAGATATCTGCATAAGTCGGCAAGGAACGTGCTCTATTGATGGGTCGCCAACATTATTAGCGAACTAAAAGTAACTCGTCGAAAGTTACATAATATTTTCCTAAAATTGGGGCTGACAAAGAGCGACATACAGATAATAGGTGAGTCGCCGAGTGAACTCGGTGAGCTCTATAATATCACAGAATATTACAAAATCAAATAACCAAAAATGAAGAATTAAAAGGCGATCAAGAGGTCGCCTGGTAACTAAGCTCACCGATTGGTCTCTCGTGCCAATTTTTTACCCCAACTTTCAATTTTCATCCCACAGCCCACAATGATGAAATTTTACATACCAATCTATGGGACCCATATCAATAATGACCCCGGGGTACTTACACTTCCCCCAATTTTTCTATAATTGACAAATCAACGTCTTTCACCTTTAAGAATGACGTCACTCGCTCTAACATTGGGAAAATTTAGTTTGTCACTACAGTTCAGGTTACATGGACTTCACCTACACCAGACCCAACATACAAAGAATACACACCAACGATTTGAATCAATATAGACACACAATTTAACAATTATGGGCTAAGCATAAAATCAAACAATAGACGATAGGGGACCTTAAATTGAAATTAACCAACTACTCAACATCATGCAATAGATCCAACAAAATACAAGCATGCATCACAAATTACAAAAAATCGAGCCAAGTTCAAGACACCAACCTAAACAGTAGATGGAAACAAATGACAGGAAAGACAACATGAAAACAAAAGCACAATTATCCCCCAAGCAATTGATCCCCACACAAAAGTAACTTAGCTAAATGTATTCTAAATATGGAATGTAAGAGTGCAAAAGTCGGAAAATGTAAAATGAAGGGAAATTTTGAATTTAAAAAGCGTGAGGCCTTTTTGACCCTTCAGTGCACGCCCTAGTCAGCGATATCAACTTATGTCACCGACCATTAGGCGATGTGCCGAATTATGCTTTTACCCATCGAAATTTTACAGAAATCAAACCATTTGGTTTGTCAAAAAGGTAATCTAAATCGACCTTGCTGACCTATTCGGCATGTGACCAAACTATACTTGAGCTCGCCTACTTGCCTCATTTCCCAGAGTTTCAAATTTTCAACCTGCACATCTAACACCCCTTATTCAAATAATGACATCAAAAACTAAAAACATGGATTGCCTCCCAAGAAGCGCCTTATTTAACGTCTTGGCACGACGAAGATAATCTTTCAAATTTTGTTTTTTGGATCAACCATGATATCACTCGGTATATACCCTTTTGTTCTAGGATTTAGATTAGCACGACGAAAGGTACATATCTTTCTTGTCACCGTCCATCCATCACCAATTCATACCATGGTCACATCATTCCCTATCTCAATCTCTCAAAACGTCATCTAGATCACTATTCCAACCTTGGTTCCCGCCCGACCTTGGATAGTTTGTATGGAAAACACCTGATTGAATTGCCAAGAAATGCACTTCTTCATTATACATAGCTTCAAAGTGTCCTTCATCAGGTTCACTACACCAACTCCGACTATATTCACAGCCTTTGAACCACTAGCCATGACGTGTTTTAACAATAGACCTATTTGGGTTATCATCTTGGCCATGCTTTCATCTCACTCTTGGTCCTTTTCTATTTGTTTCTTTGTCATCCTTTAGTTCAAATGTGACACTTGATCCTCTCTAGTGTACCAATCATGATTTATCTCTGTATCTCATCAAGAAGTGTAGATGCTATTTTAAATGGTATTGCATGATTTCTCCTTGAACAAGCTGGTCGGTCACACCCTTGTTGACCGAATCTAGACTCTGGTTGAAAGATTGGAGAAACATATTGTGCGGGAGTCCTTGGGTATGATATTTGTGCAGAATTATTTTAAACCTCAACCGTGTCTCATGAATTGGTTCACCATCCACTCGCTTAAAGTTTTGAATATTATCTCTGAATGTCACCATCTTCGGGAGGGGGGGGACCTTTCATAAAATGCATCAGTGAGCTCCTCCTAAGAAGTGATTAAATCCCTGGGTAGATCAGCCAATAACATCGTTGCCTCCCCCATTAAGGAACATGAAAACAAATGAAGTCGAATAGACTCTTGAGTGATGTTCTTAAAGGAAAATGGCCCACACACATCTACAAAGTTTTGGATGTGGTCATTAGGATCCTCCGTAGCTAGACCTCCAAATAGACCCTTCATTTGCAATAGCTGAAACATAGTGCTAGTCACATGAAAAACCATATTTCCCACAATCAGAGGCAGTTGAATAGCACCTGCACTTCCCAACTGATCTTCATTGATATAGTGCAAGTTACCGATGTCATCATTATGTTGATGTTGGCTAGCATTGCTCCCATTAACACTCATATACCAATGACAAACAAGAATAAGTTGATTCAACTACAAAAAAAATTAGTTCACAACTAAACATCACTAAAAGAATTCTAAACACCACTCCCTGGCAGAGAGGCACCATTTTTGATAATGGTAAACTACACTTCATCCGTTTCTAAGTGTAGGCAGTTGCAATCAAGTATAAAAACTAAGTGTTTGGGTTGATCGCATAGGGAGTGATATAGTAAGGAATTCGATTACGAAGCTAAATGAGTGTTCTAATCATTTTTAGAAGTAGATATTTTTGAAACAATTGAAGTAAATGGAAGGGGTTTTAAAAATAATGTCAATTAGGGGGGGGGGGGATTAGAGTGAACAATTAACAACTACGAACAAATGGGAGTAATCAAGTAAAAAGGGATCCATGGGGATGTGATCGATTGAACATCAATTTCACTATATGGGTGATTCATGTTTAACAAAAGTCATTGAATCTCAGTGGGTAGACTAGGATTTAAGTGCAATAGTCATTTCTCAATCAACTACCGTGAATCAAGCGAGTTCTCTCAAACCTCGACAAGCATAACACGTCTAAACAACCCAATACCTCAATTAATCTACTTTTTCAAGCTACATTAGTCGGGTTGAATTCAAACCCACTTTCTTAAGCTATGTCCACAATAACCCAATCATTACAATCATCAATCAATAGTTTTAATTCTACAACCTCTTTCTCAATCAAGCTTTAACTTCTAAACTAGAACTATATTTCCAACTACAATTCATCAATTAAAGCTCAACTACTACTTCAAATCAACACTAAGATTAGTAAATACTGACACCCATAAGCTTATTGGAACATTCAATCACACCCTCAAGAATGGGGGTTTTAGCTACACATAATAAAGAGCAACAAATAGTTACCAACTATGTTTTCCATTTGTTTGGGTAACAATCCACAAGTCTTAAAATATGCTTAAATTGAGTTCAAAGTCAATAAAACTCGAAATCTCTACACAAAAACTCAAAGAACAATGTTAGGTTTTAAAAACCTAGTACTAGACAATGTGGGAACTCTTAGAAACTTTAGAACTCCTCTTTCTTCTTTTTAAAATTTCATTTATACAGTTTCAGATTTTTAGCTTCAGAGCCATTCAATAGAACAAGTCAAGCTTCGCCGACCAGGTTGGTGATGCACCGAATGCTCTTTTTCATTGTCTTCTTAGCTTGACTTTTCCATCCTTCCATTTAGTGATTTAGGTGAACAAAACATCCATCGTTGATCGACTGGCGCGTCGCCGAAAATCCAATATCCTCGCCAAGTTGGCTTTGTCCAAGGGCTAGCCTGCTATGACTTTTGGCAGGCTGAAGAGGCACTCGATGAATCGCCAAGTGTATTTGGTGCGCATCAACCTTTCTTTTCTTCAATTTCTTTTAGCTTTTTCGCTCATTTTTACCCGGTAATGTCCTTGCCTTGCTCTTTTGCCTTCATTGCTGCAAATTAGCATTTTAACTTCAGCTTAGAGCATAAAATAGTCATTGAGGACACTAAAACTCTGAATATTAAGCCTTAAATGAGTTGAAGTCCCCTACTCATCAATAGGCACAAGATAAATGATTGTTAAGCTAATGAAAATAATCGTAAAAGGTAGCACGATGTTTATGATTTATGAGTTAATTATAATAAGTCTTTACATGCAATTGAGATTATAGTCTACTCTACATAGTGGGGAGGGTATTTTTAGGGCCATTACATGCAATGTTATTCGGTTGAATTTCTCATCGTGGATTCACCTGACTGATACAGGTATGCAGGCAGACCATACAGGAGCCGTGGGGTGCATACCTTGATTTACATCATTACCCTGACTATGATATTTCATACACGGTCGTAACATTGGCTACATCTGCCATTCACGGTTTATTGATCGGCGAAAATAGGCCATTATGTGACTTTCTAACACTTAGTTTTACAAAGAGAAAAGAAGATATATAACAAAGTAAAATGTCACTTACAAAAATTATAGGAATTTTATATAAGTAAATGAATATGATATGAAATGTTGGTTAAAGACCCTAGCGATTGGTCACAAATTTTAGTTTTGGATTTTGACTCTTGCATCCATATGTTTAGATTTGCCTATCTTGATATTTGATTCATTTCAACATTATTACATGTATACTTGTTAATAGGTTTGCATCCCAACTACTACATGTTTTATATGTACTGATGTCTCAATTTTTGTGGCATTTCATTTTTATCAATACATGCGCAGATATTGAGGACAACAAATGTTTCCAACAGACTAGAGAGTTCCAATTTGTCTGTTGGTAAGCTCCACCTCTACCTAGAGCCGTTAGATATTCAGATCCTATATTTTTCTATGTATGTACATATGTTAGAATGGGTATGTCGGGGCCCTATCCCTACTAGTTATCACATCTTAGATGCATACACTTATGATGCTTCTTAGACTTAGTTTTGTTTCAGTTGTAACATAGCCCAGTGGGGCCTTTTGTTATCTAGGTTTTGGTTTGGGTCCTGGTATATATTCTTGTTCGTATGAGTCTACATCTTTGACTAGAGTTTAGTACAACTAGTTAGAAGGTGCTTGTATAAATCCTTAATCCATCCCTTTCTAGTTGGGGGAGTGAAAAACATGGTATCATAACACAAGATTC
This sequence comes from Solanum commersonii, assembly GCA_029007595.1. Lineage (NCBI taxonomy): Eukaryota > Viridiplantae > Streptophyta > Magnoliopsida > Solanales > Solanaceae > Solanum > Solanum commersonii. The sequence continues at coordinate 299,620 of JAJTWQ010000227.1, read as the reverse complement.
AAGTGTCCTAGGGAGTCTATGAAGTCATGTCTAGTAAGAACTTTCTTACAAATGTGTGGTGAGCCATATTTATAATTGAGGTACTACAACGGTAATTAGGATTTTAAACTTCTTCTGTAATCTTGATCGTGCGATAGAGCTAAATCATAAAAAGTTAATTCTGACTCATACACTTTTATTTATGATACAAATCATGTTTATTACGAAAAGGATAAAAAAGGCCCAAGGTCCACTATTTGTACTACTCAGGAGGCAGCCATTTCAGAGCATTCCTAACTATTAGGTGATCAAACTAGCAGTTAGAAGACCTTACCATGTCCTATACTTCTGGGTCCTCAGATTCCCAGGGAAGAAAAATCTACAAGAGTTCCTACACCTGGTAGTACCAACAATAGTTCATATACATTTTGTACTTTCAACCGGTGCCTAAGAGCAAGATCTTAGAGGGGAAATACAGTTTCTCACTCAGTTGTTAGCTGCTAAGGTTGAAGGAAAATATGTAGTTGTATCTAGTACTATTTGAGGAGAGACAACTAGATCTAGAGTACGTGATTTCCTCTATATGAATCCCTATTGTTCACTAATTCTAGTGTGACAGAGGATGCACAACAATTTATCGATGATATCTATAGAATTCTTAATGAATTGGCCTCCTATCTTTTGAAAGAGTTCGCCATCACTTGGTATGAGATATGGGTGGATTCTAGGGAACAAGATGCTCCTCCTACAGTTTTGAGAGAGTTCTCTTGGGCCTATATGGCAAACTTTCTGCCACATGAGCTTAGGGAAGAGAGTGTTGATGAATTTAAAAATTCTGACAGAACAACCTCATATTTGCTCCATAGATGGTTAGGACCGAGGATGCAAGGATTCATCGCTTATGGGTTGACATGGAGATCATTTTATTGGTTCTTGTACGATGGGTGCATTAAATCGAAAAATGAAATTTCAAGACTTATGGAGGTGATATAACTTACTATCGGAGAGGGAATACTGGAATAAGAGTAGAGGTTCACCCACACAAGTTTAATTAGTAGACCTCATCACAACTAGTACCCTAACTTAGTCATCGAGACCTAATGAGCAATAGAGCCAGACTTGAAGGGAACCTAACCCTCACTATCAAAGAGGTGCTAGTCGAGGACACCTTCACCTACTTGCAGACACTTTGGTTGATCTCTCTTGCGAGAGTTTCGATATTGATCTACTCCTTGTTATATGTGTTGAGTTTAGGGTTATAAGACACATGACTGTCCCAAGCTTGGAGTCGAGGGTAGAGGTGATAGGAAATGATATACTAGTTTGGTAGGAGAATCCTCATCATTAGCACATTGCTCATCACATAGGCCTCATTTACAAGTAGGGAGAGGTACATGAAGGGGTGAAAGATCTAGTTAAGAAGTGGTTATAGGAACCTTATCTATTTCCTCTTATGATGTATATGCAATGAAATACCTAGGGGATACCCTATCATATGCCACTCCATTCATAACTATGAAATTGGGAGTAGAGCAAGAGTTATTACATGGGCCATTTGCAGTATCGACTATGATAGGAGATTCTATTATAGGAAAAAGGGTTTATTGTGGGTGCCTAGTAAAAATATCCATCCATGACACATTGGAAAAAATTGATAGAGCTAGAAATTGTTGATTTTAATATCCTTTTGTGTTTGGATTGGATTTTATCTTGTTATGATACAATTGATTGTCTATATAAAATTGCTAGATTCAATTTCTCTGGCGAGCCAATTTTAGTTGCTAAAGGTAGTGATATTATGGCTAGAGAAAGGTTTATTTCCTATTGTAAGGCTCAAAAGCGTATACAAAAATGGTGTTTATATCACCTTGTCCAAAAGAGACCTTGAAGCTGAGAAACAATTGGCGACTCTTCAGTGTGTGCCCATTCTAAATGAATATGCAGATATTTTTACTGATGAATTCCTGGACTACCAACAATTAGAGAGATTGATTTTGGTATTGACGTAGATCCCGATACCAAGCCTATATCCATTCCTCCTTAGAGGAAGGTGCAACAAGAATTGAAAAGAGCTACAAAAGCAGCTGAAAGATTTGCTTGACAAAGGTTTAATTTGCCCCAACATATCACCTTGGGGAGCTCCTGTACTATTTGTACGCAAGAAGGATGGAATAATGAAGATGTGTATAGATTACAAACAACATAAAAAGTTGTTATAAAGAAGCAATATCATCTTCCAAGGATATATGATTTATTTGATCAATTTTAAGGAGCTAAGTGCTTTTCAAGATCAACTTGAGATTCAAATATCATCAGCTGAAGATTTGAGAAGCAGATATTCCCCAAAAAACATTGTGGACGGGATATAGACATTTTGAATTCCTTGTCATGTCATTTGGACTGATTAATGCTCCAACGACCTTTATGGATATGATGAATAGGGTTTTCAAACACTTTCTATGATATGTACATGATTGTATTTATAGATGATATTTTGATATATTTGCGTGATGTCGCAGAAAATGGAAATTATCTAAGAGTAATCCTATAAACACTCAGAGTGCAAAAACTATATGCAATGTTTTATAACTGTTAATTCATGATGAACTCTACAATTTTTCATGGCCATGTGGTCTTTGGTGAAGGCATAAGAGTAGCTTCCAAAAGATTGAGGTTGTGAAAGAGTTGGCCTTGACCAAGTACCTCGATGTACATGTGTAGTTTCTTGGGGCTAGTCGAATATTACTGAATATCTTTTGACGGCTTCTCCTCTATTTCTGCACCGCTGACAAAATTGATATAGATGGTTGTGTACCTCCAGTGGTCAAACGCTTGTGAACAAAAGCGTCCAACAGCTTACAGATAGATGGACTAAGGCGCCAGTATTGGCCTTACTAGAGGGTACAAAGGAGTAAAAACTTCAAGAGCTTAAATATAGATTGACTAGTGTCACGACCCAAGGTACCCCCTAGGAATAATATGGAGTTTAGGATAATACATAGAATGAATAAGAGATAAAGAACAACATTTGAAGTCCAAATCATTTTATTAAAGTAAAGAGGAAGTCTAAACACTTGTCTCATTAGACATCTAGTACATAGAAATGAAATTGGCACTAGCCCATACATCATGTCCAAAATGGGAAATAAGAAAGAAAACTGAAAACAAAGAAAGTCCGTCCTCAAAGCATGAGGACTCACCAAAGTTCAAAAACTCTCAAGTCAACCTCTAGCCAGGAAATTGAGAACCCTGACTGTCAAACCCTACATTTGGGGAAATATAGGCAAAAGAATGAGTTAGTACAAAGTATGTACCGAGTATGATAGTCACACATATTAACATTTAAATCATGCTGAAATATGGCAATTTCATGACATGCAATGACCAAGCTGAACCATGATATAAAACAGGTTAGAAAACACAAGTCATTAAACATGGTCAATCCAAACTAACATCTTTAAAACCTTTTAACATATGTGAGCTATAACATGATCTTCCGGTGTCTCCCACACTGAAAATGATTATCCTACTTGCCATGGTAAGGACCATTAACTTCTAGCTTAGGTGCATCGACTAGCTAATGTGTATCTAGACAATCATCCTATGGGGAAACATAGGTAAGGGATAAGGAGGTTGCTTATATAAACCCGACCTCTGCTCACGGGAAAGCTTCCATCTCAATATCCTCTCGGTGCGAAACATAAATACCATGGAATAGTCATTTTCTTACTTTTTCTTATTATCCATGGAATGGCAAGTCATCTTTCTAATTCAAACTAGGTTTCATTAGGATAGCTCCATATATTGAATTCATTATGGTGAGAAGACCTTTCAACGTTAGAATCCTTACTAGGTGAGAAAACATTTCAAGAACGCAACAACAACATCATCATTGATACTTCACTCTCAAAGGATCCTTAAAACATTTACATAATTTCACAAGAACATGCTTGATTTGATAAACTTCTCTTTGATAATCCAAAACCCTCACCATATGATCTTAACTTGGAAAACAAGGGAATTACATGGGATCATAGGGAATCATCATAAAATCATTGATTAACCCAACTCATGCATAAAATATCATAGATTAATCAATTAAATCAATACTTAAAGGAACCCGCAACATAGAAGAAAACCCTAACTCAATTGGGGAATTCTAATTCTGAAAGTAGGAGAATTTGGGAACTCCGTGAATGAAAAGAATTCATGGATGAAAATTATGATAGCTCAATGCCAAAACCATTCCTTCAATGCCGGAATTGTTTACTTGACTTTAAACCCTAGGTTGATCCCCTTTTTCTTCAAGCTTTCTAGAGAGATAAATATTTTGAGAGGAAGAGTTGTTCTACTTTTGTAAATTTGAGGGTGATTTTAAATTGGGAAATTTTGGAGTTAAAACACTTATATAGGGGCTTTGGTGAAGGGTAAAACGACCAAAATACCCTTGAACTAATAATTGTTGACCCAGACGATGGCTTGACCGACGGACCTTGGTTCAACCGATGGTCGAACCTGTTCGACCATCGTTGGGCATTAGAAACCTTAATAAGAGTCCTTGGTCAACGGACCTCATCCACAGACCGTGGGTCCAGCGAAGGTCTGTCGATCCTAGTCATAGATCTAGCCCTTTTTTGGGGGAAAAACACCTGGCGAACCCCGAACTACTCCTACAGTCGATGGGTTGTTTCACGGGGTGTAAGTGACTCCGTAGGAACCTGCACCTGGTTTTTTGAAATCGTAAATATTACCCTTTTTCGAATCTGAGGTGTTACATTATCTCCCCCTTTGGATAATTTGTCCTCGAATGAGATTCAAGAAATCATAAGAGGGGTGGAAACTAAATCTAATGACCCATCATGCATGCAATGCACATAACTGAGGAGGAAATATCAACTCCAAGATAAAACATGTCTCGAAACATCAAATCGAGAAGTCTATATGCAACTCATACTCAAATGCACATAAACATGTAGAAATCAATCACATCAACAAATTTTCTCAAAACTTACGCTTTTCATTAACATGTATAAAAATGGAAATCATGGGAATATCTAAGACACATGACACCGAAAGAGAAACCACGATGAGATCATTACCTAAAGCTGGAGTACGGGAAGAAGGAAAGAAATATCGGTCTTAGGACATCATATCGGTCTCGGCTTCACAAGTAGCACCCTCAATTAACTAATTATCCTCAACACTTTCATGGAAGAGATTTCTTTATTTCTCAACTTCTTGACTTTCTTGTGTAAAATCTCAATCGGGACTTTCTCATCAGAAAGATTCTCCTTAACTCCCAAACCCTCTAAGAAGACAATAGTTTTCAGATCACCAACACATTTCTTCAACAAGGAGACATGGAAAAATGGATGCACCGATGCTAATTCATTAGGAAATTCAAGCTTATAAGCAACATTACCAATACGCCTGAAAATCTAATATGGGGTCTTAATAACGAGGACTAAGCTTCCCTTTCTTACCAAACCTCATTACACCCTTCATGGGTGAGATTTTCAAATAGAATCAATCATTAACTTGAAACTCAAGATCTCTTCTTCTAACATTGGCGTATGACTTTTTCCAACTTTAAGCCGTTTTCAACCATTCTCTAATAAGTCAAACTTTCTCCATGATCTCATGAACTAACTCAAGTCCTATCAAGTAAACTTCACCCACCTCAAACCACCCTATATGAGATCTACACCCCCTACCATAAAGAGCCTCAAATGGAGCTATATTAATACTTGAGTGATAACTATTTTTATAGGCAAACCCGAACAATGGCAAATGGTCATCCCAACTACCTTTGAAATAAATCACACAAGCCCTGAACATATATTGCAAGGTTTGTACAATATGTTATGCTTGCCCATAACTTTGTTGATGAAATGTCATACTAAGCTTAAGACGAGCACCAAGACCCTTTTTAAAAGAACTCCAAAACTGAGAAGTGAATTAGGTTCCATGAACGGAGATAATGGATAAAGTCACTCCATGCAACATTACCATTTATCTCAAGTATAATCTGACATAGTCCTCCGCTGAATAAGAAACCTTGACGGGAATATAATGACTAATTTCATTATCCGATTTAGTATAACCCAAATTGAGTCATGTTGTCACCAAATGTGAGTCAAACAAATAAAAAAGTCCATATTTAAATCTTCCCACTTTCAAGTAGGAATACTCATGTCTTGGGACAACCCTTCCAGTTTCTGATGCTCAACTTTCACTTGTAGACAATTAGGACACTTAGCCACAAATCCCACAATATCCTTTTTTATTTCATTCCACTAATAGATCTCCTACAAATCGCGGTACATCTTGGTGGCTTCCGAGTGAATGGAATACCAAGATTTATAGGCTTCTAACAAGATTTGTTCCCTTAAGCAATCTACATTGGAAACACACAAACAATCTTGATATCTAAGTAAATCATCTACCCCTTGGGAGAAAGCCTCTACGAACTTCTTAAGCATTGCTTCCTTCAATTCAACCAAAATAGGATCAAAACCTTTCTTAGCTTTCTAATCGGCTACAAAACACGATTCTGAGTCATTGTGAACCATAAGATTGCTTGGTAGTGTCCACTAACTGAACACTCAATCGGGCCAATCTATGAACATCTCAGACAAACTACTTATATTCTTCGATATGAGCAACACTACCTTAGAGAGCCGACTAAGAGGATCTACCACCACATTAGCTTTATCTGTGTGATAGAGAACACCCATATCATAATCTTTTAGTAACTCAAGCCACCTTCTTTTGCGAAGATTTAGATCCTACTAATTAAAGAAATATTTTAAACTCTTATGGTTGGTGAAAATATCGACATGAACACCATACAAATAGTGCCTCCACATATTTAAGGAGAAAACAACCGCTGCTAGTTCAAGATCATGGGTAGGATAATTCTTTTCATGGACCTTAAGTTGTCTTGAAGCATACCCAATGACTTTTCCAGTTTTTCATAAGAACACATCCTAACCTAATTCTCCAGGAATCAAAATAAACAACAAAAACAATCAGTCCCTTCCAGTAAGCTCTACACCATAGCCGAAGTAAGTCTATCTTTCAATTCCTAAAATTCTTTTCACATGCTTCAAACCATATGAAGTTAACCTTCTTTTGAGTGAAAGCCTTCAAATGAGAGGCAATCGAAGAGAACCCTTCAACAAACCTTCTATTGTAACCAGCTAAACCCAAGAAACTTCTAATATAAAGAAAAACTTATGAATTTCGAAACTATGGTCATGAATTTGAGGAAAGATTTATATATGTTTTATAAAAAGATGAATTTATGATTTAAGGATACTTTAATGTAAGTGTCAATGATTTGTGAAAAGTTTTCTCACAGATGAAGGTATTGTGAAAGGTTTTCTCACATAATTATTAAATCATGATTGCAAAATGTTTTCTCACATATGTATGAATCATTGTTGCCTTTCCAAGTATTTTTCTATGATTATGATTATGCCTATGTTTATTCCACTGGGATTTTACTTAGCACGGAGAGGACTTTAGATGGACGTTTCTCCCATTAGTAGAGGCTGGTTATCTAGAGGAAATCTCTTTGTCCCTAACTACATGTCCCCCATAGGATTTGTGTTAGATATACATAGCTAGTGGATCCACCTAAGCTATTTTGGATGGTCCTTATAAGTAGGAAAATCTCTTTTCGGTGTGGGAAAGACACCACATTCCATGTTATATCTCACATGGTCTATGTCGGTTAATGGAATATATCCCACAAAATAACTACGTTTTATCAAAGGTTTATGAAAGCTTCTCAAATGGTTTGAAGTATGCATTCACCCTATATATGATTTATGATTTTAATATAAAGGTTTTCATCAGGTTTTACGTTGTCCTGCATTTCATGTTTAAATTCATTTTGTCTAGCTTTACAAATTGTTATACATATATCTCATACTTGGTACATTCAAAATACTTATTCACATACCTCCTGTGCCTACATTTTTCATGTAAAGTAGATTCAGGTTCTTACTATTAGGATCCTAGTTAGTTGGATCACAACTTCTGGTCAGAATGTGATGAGTTCTCTTATTTTGAGCACTCAAGTCAGTTTGTAGTTCCAATATGTTATTTCTACTCACATGTATTCATTAAGGTAAGTGGGGGTCTTGTCCTGCTTACTATAATCAGTATTAATAGAGGTGTCATGGACAATTAGTTAGAGTTCTTGTATTCAATTTATTATATTTTAGATTCCTTTCACATTACAATTGTTGTATAAAAAAATTTGCGTTAAAGTATATTGAATCAGTATTACATGGTTATGCTTCTGCTCAGTCATTTTCATTCTTTTACATGTTCATATTTAGTTGCTCATGACTATGCTAGTATTAAGGGTTAGTTTTGATTCACTTTTCATTCTAATCACCATTATGACTAGGGGTAATCTCCGATCATGACAAACGTACTATTTAGAGAACAAATCTCAAGTGCCCTAGGGTGTCTATAAAGTTGTGGCTAGTAGAGTCTTGTGAACCAGTACGAAGACCTCTGTACTTTTCTTGGAGAGGCTACAAGGTATTTTGGAAATTTTTCCCTTTTTTTCATATTCTAGATCGTGCAATGTAGTTTTCCTCAAAGAAAATTATACAAAATTGTGCATTTCTCAAATTTCTCTACCTATGTATTTTCTTTGATGTTGTAGGAATCGTAAAGCTAAGATCTGTATCGAGGAAGTACTCTCAGATCAAGCCTTCTGAAAGTAAAGAGATTGATTGAACAAGGTCTTTATAGATGTCATCATCTGTTTAACCTTATTTGAAGTAGAGAATGCACTCTTAATCATATGAATCATGCATTGAGCCAAAGTGTTTTATGCTCTAAGACCCTTTTGAAACAATTCTTTGGATGAAACCTTTAAGAAGACAAATGTCTTAGAATTCTTGGGGTAGTGTTGCCACCCAAAATATAGTTTTATTTGTGTTGTTATGACTATTAAGAATAAAATTTCCTAGAGTTAAGAAGTTGAAGTTAGAACAGTAATTGTAACATCCCGTATAACGCTTATGCTTGTTATACTTGACATAGCCTTATAGTATAGGTGAGGGATCATGATTCTTATATGATTAGTGTTGGTTTAAACTAGCTTGGAAGGTGATGTGATACCTTGCACGTTTCAGGAAGTGTACTACAAGTTAACTCCAACGGGAGTATTTAAAGAGACAGTAATGTGGTAATTGAGCTTAAAGTTGAAATTTAAGTGCTAAGTTAAAGCAAAAGGGATTAATATTTAGAAAATGGAATAAAATAAGTGAGCTGCTTGCTTTACTTAACTAAGCTAGTAGGTGACAAGTAGGTGCATCACCTACTTTGACTTATTGACCAGTCCAAAGGACCAAGTAGGTGCATCACCTACTTGAGCTATATGGATCTAGTTTAAAGAGCCAAGGCTTACTGATCAGATTTGGGCCTATGCTAATGGACTCAATTGAGGCCAAAACAAAGTTAAATAAAAGGAAAATGAAATTTAAGCCCAACAGCCAAATATGTCAAGGCCCAATATTAAAGCCCAAGTGAAAGCAAGTAGGTGCATCATCTAGTTTGACCTTTTGAGCTGCTTGATGTACATAAGTAGGTGCATCACCTACTTGACTAGTTAGTGGCTGAAAATGAAGCTTTCTAGAGGATATTCCTAAAGGTGAAGAAAGCTCAGTATAAGATATATTGGCTTCTATTCTCACTCATTTTAACACAAAATATGGAGGATTAATTCCAGCTCTTTCTCTCATTTCTCTTATGTATTAAAACAACAGCCTTAAAGTTCTTCTAGGGTTCTTGAAAAACCCTCATCTCTGCAAGACTAGGTAAGTGAAAAAAATTATGGATTTAGCTTAATTCTCCCATGGATGATTAGGAAAATATGTTATTCATGCTTAATTATAAGTACAAGGAAGAAGTTCCCACAAGTTACTGCTCACTTTCCTAAATTATTAAGATACTTTTCTCTTCTTCTTTAGTTTAAGTGTGAAGGGAAGTTGAAGCTCAAGAGGAATTTAACTTATAAAGAGAAGGTGCAGAAATTGAGGTCAGTTGACTGCTCTATTTTCTTCCTCATTATATATGCGTTTGAGTGAGAAAATTATCGGTGTGCTGTCATAAAGAACTCAAGGGGGTGGTGCGTTCAATAATTGGTTTTATATTAAAGAATATTTGAGGATCTTTTATGTGTATTGTTGTATGTGTAGTTTGGGTAATCTTGGAAAAGGATATATAATGTATGTATTGGGCAAAGAAGGAGGGTGTGGTGATACACATTGTTCTAAGGGTTGTATGGGCTCATTATCCGTCAAAGTTAGCCACTATTTTACGAGGCTCACGGTGTGATAGCTGCTAATTTAAGTTTATCATGACTTATATTGTAGATTAAAGTTTGAAAGGGGATGTTGAATTGTGATAGTTGTATTGGTCAGAGGATAAGGTATGTGAGGCTATTCGATTAAATATTTTTTGGCATGAAATCTGATACTTGCAATCAATATCAGTAAGGGAATTTCCTAAGTTCTATTCCTAGTAAAATAAATATAGTGGCAGCGTACGATCTCCAAGTAGCTGACAATATTTCCCCCTCTCCTTAGTGTATAGAATTACTTCATTATATGTTCACTACTCTATACTTGTGTAATTATCCTCCTATGTGCTGGTATAGAAATGGTATTTGCAAAATAAAGTTTGGTTAATCCTACTCTTAGTCAGTTGAAGTTAATCCTGTCGTTTAAGCTCACAAGTAATGCATTGATGTTACATAGCTCCTTTTGTCATTGTTACTGCCTCATAGTATTATTTTCATGTCTTCTACTACTGGTTCGTAGTTCTAAATATATAAAATGATTATGACAAGCAAAACAACAATCTCAAAGATTAAAGAATCTAAGTAAAGAAATTTGTATAATTAAGGGTGGCAGCTTAGGGGTCAAAGCCTAGCATGGGCCGATCCCAACTGGTATAGAAGGGTGGCAGCTCAGGGGCGAAAGTCTAGCAAGGGCCGATCCTAATTTGTGTAATTATGAGGACCGCATCCTAGGGGTTAAAATGCCTAGCATGGGTCATCCTCTTGTACCACTGATCAGCTGGTCATTCGTTTCACATGCCTTATAAAGATCGTAACACACAGAAAGGGAAAGACAAGAATGTAACATACATGATCCCATAAGAGTTAACAAAAGTGGTCTTCTATTATAATTTATCCACACATATATTGATATTTGGTTTCATTCGAACTCTTATTTTATATATGTTATTTTCTTACATATTCAGTACATTTTCTCGTACTGTTATCTCTCGCGTGGGACGCTTTATTTCCTGCTATAGGCACATGTACTTCAGCTAGTAGACCTCCTCAGTAGGAACACACGACACTCAACTACTTTTGGTGAGCTCCAGATTGATTCGGAGATTTACTTAGTCCTTAGTATCTCATTTTGGTAACGTATCGTAGTTAAGAGTAATGTGGGGTCTGTCCTAACCTACTCTAAGATGTTCTATCTTTTAGAGGCTTTGTAGACTTATGTACATGGTTCAGTTGTGTCTTAACAAGTTGTGGCTTTAACGGCCAAGTCTTGTATATAAGTTTTGGATCTTGTTATGTTGGTTCGTATCGCTGCATCCTATGTGAACTGGTCATAAGAGTGTCATAGTTATAAGCATAGTAAGCATAGGTTGCGTGTTGGTTCTCACGGGCTTTGAGGGCATCGGGTGCCTGTCCGTATTAATGGGATTTGAGGCATGACAAAAGTGGTATCATGGTAGGTCATCCTAGGGAGTCTACAAAGTCGTGTATGTGTAGAGTCTTGCTTGTGGATGTGTTGTGTACCACATTTATAAATAGGAGTCTACGTGACATGCATGAGTTGTCTTTTTTCTTTCATTTCCTAGATAATACAATAGAACCAATGTTGTAGGTGAATCGTCTTAAGATGAGTTTCTATCACAGACTTCCCTGACCCCTCCATCTCCAGAATATCAAGGAGGGAAGCTGCACCTCAAGAACCCCTTATTAATGCTACCGAGCAAGATTTGAGGAACGCAGTCCAATTGTTGACTCATATAGTTGCTGGCCCCATAGGCACGAAGGTCTACTTGTAGGTACAAGTGGTGTAGATACAACAGTTGTCACGCAGATACGTGATTTCCCTATTTTGGACCCTCCATCATTAACCGGGTCAGATCCTAATCAAGATCGACAAGACATTATAGATCAGATCCAACGCAATTTCAATGTTATTCATGTAAGTGGTAAAGAAGTGCTCGAGCTAGCAGCATATAGATTAAAGGGTGTGGCTATATTGTGGTATGAAGCTTGGAAGAAATTTAGTGGAACAAATGCACCTTCAACTACATGGAAATAGTTCAAAAAGGTATTCCTTGACCATTACCTTCCATTGGAGATCCGAGAGGCCCGTGAGGATTAGTTCTTAAATCTCCACCAAGGAAGTATGAGTGTGAGAGAGTATAGTCTCAAAGTTAATTCCTTGTCTAGGTACACTCCTAATGTAGTAACTACTATGGAGGATAGAGTTCATCGATATGTGGATAGATTAGATTCATATCTGGTTAGAAACTGTACCATTGCTTCATTGAATAAAGATATGGATATAGCAAGGAAGCAAGCTTTTGTGAAAAAGTTTAAGGATCAAAGACAAAGAAGAAGGACACAAGAGTCGAAAATAAGGCATTCTAAGAGGGCCAAATCCATGGGCAGTTTACACCATCCCAAGGTGAGTTTAGGCCTCGGTTCTTTAACAGACCGCCTAGGCCATCATCTTCCTACTCTACAGCTAGTGCCACTCCTCGGTTTCAAGAGTTTAGGGGCAATCAGTTTAGGCAAAAGGGTGAAAGACAAGGTTCACGAACATCGGCATACCAAAAGAAGGGAAATATGAAGCAATCAAGACCTCCTCGATAGTCTTGTAAACAATATGGAAGAAATCATTTAGGTGCATGTCGGTTTCAGACAAATGTTTGTTTTTGGTGTGGTACACCGGGTCATATGATGAGAAATTGCCCTCATAGGGGTGTGGATGGTGTGGCACAACCTACTAGATCAATTGTGGCATCCTCTTCATCAGCACCTTCTTTAGGTAGGGGACAGATGCCTACTGGTCTTGGTAGAGGAGCTAGGGGAGAAGCTAGTTCTAGTGGATTTCCGAATCGCATATATGCTCTTGGGGATCGACAAAATTTAGAAGCCTCGCCAGATGTGGTTACAGGTACATTGTCCATCTTTTTACATATTGTATATGTATTAATGGATCCAGGGTCTACACTATCATATGTTACTCTATTGATTTTTGAGAATTTCAAAACAACACCAAAATTATTAGTGAAGCCATTAGAAGTGTCTACACCGATTGGTGAGTTTATTATAGCTAGAAGGGTTTATTGTAATTGCATTGTAACTGTTTGTGATCGTGATACATTGGATGACCTTGTTGATCTAGAGATGGTGGATTTTGATGTTATAAATGGGTATGGATTGGTTAGCTTCTTGTTATGCCACGGTAAATTGCCGAACTAAGATGGTTCATTTCCATTTTCCAAAAGAGGTCGTCCTTGAATGGAAAGGTAATATTGCGACACCAAGAGGTAAATTTATTTCTTATCTTAAGGCAAAGAAGATTATGTCCAAAGGATACATATGTCATCTAGTGATAGTGAAAAATATAGATGCGGAGCCACCAACTAATCAATCCATTCGAGTGGTAAATGAATTTCCCAATGTATTTCCTGAAGATCTTCCGGGTTTGCCTCCAGAATGACAAGTAGAGTTTGGTATTGATGTAATTACATATACTCAACCTATATCCATCCCTCCATATAGAATGGCTCCAGCATAATTACGATAGTTGAAGGAGCAATTAAAAGACTTATTAGTAAATGGATTCATAAGCCCAAGTATGTCCCCATGGGGAGAACCAATTTTATTTGTACCCAAGAAAGATGGCTCATTAAGAATGTGTATCACCTACCGGCAGTTGAATAAGGTAACGATTAAAAAGAAATATCCCCTTCCTAGAATTGATGATTTGTTTGATCAATTACAAGGTGCTAAGTGTTTCTGAAAGATCAACTTGAGGTTGGGGTATCACCAAGAAAGGGTCAAAGACAGAGATATTCCCAAGACAGCTTTCCGGACACGGTATGGTGATTTTGAGTTATTAGTCATGTCATTCGGGCTAACAAATACACCAACAACTTTTATGAATTTCATGAATAGTGTATTCAAGCCATTTCTAGATGTGTTCGTGATAGTATTCATAGATGAGATTTTGGTGTATTCAAGATCGGAAGATAACCATGCTAATCACTTGCGACAGGTTTTAAAAATACTTCGTGATCGTAAGTTGTATGCAAAGTTCTCTAAATGTGAGTTTTGGTTGAAATCTGTGGCAATCTTAGGTCATATTGTATTCGATGAAGGAATAAGCATTGATAACCAGAAGATAGAAGCTGTGAAAAACTAGCCAAGACCTACAACGCCTACGAAGATCCGTAGTTTTCTTGGATTGGTAAGTTATTACAGAAGGTTCGTTGAAGGATTCTCATCCATTGTTGCACCCTTAACAAAGCTAAAACACAAAGATTCCAAGTTTCAGTGGAGTGATGAATGTGAAAGAAGCTTCCAAGAGCTGAGGAATAAATTAACTTCTACACCTGTATTGGTACTTCCAGAAGGAAAAAAAGGGTATGTAGTGTATTGTGATTCTTTGGGAGTGGGCCTAGGATGTGTATTGATGCAGCATGGTAAAGTAATAGATTATGGCTCAAGGCAGCTGCAGCCATGTGAGAAAAACTATCCAACCCATGAACTAGATCTAGCAGCAGTTGTGTTTGCTTTGAAGTTATGGCGCCACTACTTGTATGGATTTCATGTTGACATATACACTGATCACAGAATTTTGAATTATATATTTAATCAAAAGGACCTAAATTTGAGGCAACGAAGATGGCTGGAGCTATTAAAAGATTATGACATTGATAACTTGTATCATCCTGGGAAATAAAATGTAGTAACTGATGCGTTAAGTCGTAAAATAATGGCAAGCACTTATGGGTAGTCTGTGGAAAGACAAGGAATAACTAAGGATCTATGTCAACTAGCTAGGTTGGGGGTTCACCTTCTTGAATCTCCAGACGAAGAGGTTATGATGAAAAATGTGGCAGAATCCTCATTAGTAGTGGAAGTGAGAGAGAAGCAGTACATTGATCCTATTCTATTAAAACTTCAAGAGAATGTACAATAGGGTATAAAAAAGGCATTTGAGCTTACGCAAGAGGGAGTACTTCGATGTCAAAACAAATTATGTGTACCTAATGTAGATGAATTAAGAAATAAGATTATGATGGAAGCACATCATTTGAGATATTCTGTCTATCCGGGGTCAATTAAAATGTATCATGACTTGAAATAAATATATTGGTCGGGGGGGGGGGGACATGAAGAAGGACATTGCAGAATTCGTGGCTCAATGTCCAAATTGTCAACAAGTAAAAGTAGAGCACCAAAAGCCCAGAGGAAATATGTAGTGTATAGAACTACCAATTTGGAAGTGGGACATGATCAACATCGATTTTTTCACTGGTTTGCCTTATTCATTTTGGAAGATTGATTCTATATGGGTAATTGTGATAGACTGACCAAATCAGCACACTTTTTGCCGGTCAAGACTACCTATACAATTGAAGAATATGCGAGGTTGTATATTAAAGAGATAGTTCATCTACATAGAGTGCCAATCTCTAATATATCTGATAGGGGAGCTCAATTCACTGTAAATTTTTGGAAGTAATTTCAGAAGAGTTTGGGCACATAAGAAATTTAAGTACAACCTTTCACCCCTAAACAGACGGTCAACCGTAACGTACCGTTCAAAAACTTAAGGATATGCTGCGAGCTTGTATATTAGACTTCAAAGGTAGTTGGGATGATCATTTTACATTGATCGAGTTTGCATACAATAATAGCTACCATTGAAGTATTAAAATGGCGCCTTATGAAGCTTTATGTGTTAGAAAATGTAGATCCCCAATTGGCTAGTTCGAAACAGGTGAAACTACCTTATTTGGGCCAGATCTTGTTCATCAAGCTATGGAAAGAGTCAAAGTGATTCAGCAGCGGCTAGAAACAGCTCAAAGTCGACATAAACCATATGCGGATGTTAGAAGGAGAAGACTAGAATTTTCTATAAGGGATTGGGTGTTTTTGAAGGTGTCACCAAAGAAAGGGGTAATGAGGTTTGGTAAAAAGGAAATCTCGAGTCCACACTATATAGGGCCATATAAGATTATCCGCAGAGTTGGCCAATTTGCATATGAGTTAGAGCTACCTCAAGATCTTTGAATTGTTCACTCAGTGCTTCATGTCTCAATGCTTCGAAAATGAGTAGGTGACCCATATCGTATTACTCCTACTGTAGATGTACATGTTACGAGAGATCTCACTTATGAAAAAGTATCCATTGCTATTCTGGAACGACAAGTTAGGAAGTTAAGAAATAAAGAAGTAGCTTCTGTAAAAGTATTATGGAGGAACCAATAAGTAGAAGAAGTTACATGGAAAGTTGAAGAAGCAATGAAATTGAAGTATCCTCATCTCTTTCAGATCGATGAGAATGATGAAGATGCGTAGTTGAGGCGTTGACAAGTAAGTATAAGTCTATATGTATTATTTGATTACAAGTAGTACTAACTTAGGCTTGAACCTGTTTGGGCTGGATAAACATGCTAACATTTGAGGACGAATATTTTAAAGGCGGAAGGATGTAAGAGCCCGTATTACACATATGCTTGTTATATTCTAGTGATATTGGACATAGCCTTATAGTATAGGTGAGGGACCATAATTCTTATATAATAAGTGCTGGTTTAAACTAGCTCAGAAGGTGATAAAATGCCTTGCATGTTTCAGCATGTGTACTGCAAGTTAACTCCAACAGGAGTATTTAAAGAGACAGTAAGGTGGTAATTGAGCTTAAAGTTGAAAGTTAAGTGCTAAGTTAAAGCAAAATGGATTAATATTTAGAAAATGGAATAAAATAAGTGAGTTGCTTGCTTGAGTTACCTAATCTAGTAGGTGACAAGTAGGTGCATCACCTAATTTGACTTATTGACCAGTCCAAAGGACCAAGTAGGTGCATCACCTACTTGAGCTATATGGATCTAGTTTAAAAGTTCAAGGTTTATTGATCATATTTGGGCTTATGCTATTGGGCTCACTTGAGGCCCAAACTATGTTTAATGAAAGGAAAATGAAATTTAAGCCCAGCAGCCAAATTTGTCAAGGCCCAATATTTAAGCCCAAAAGAAAGCAAGTAGGTGCATCACCTAGTTTGACCTTTTGAGCTTCTTGATGTACATAAGCAGATGCATCACCTACTTGACCAATTAGTGCCTGAAAATGAAGCTTTCTAGTATTGAGGCTTAAAGGTGAAGAAAGCTCAATATAAAATATATTGGCTGCTATTCTCACTTATTGTAATACACAATATTGAGGATTAATACCAAGTCTCTCTCTCTTTTCTCTTAAGGATTAAAACAACCGCCTTAAAGTTCTTCTACGGTTCTTGAAGAAACCCTCATCTCTACAAGGCAAGGTAAGCGGAAACACTTATGGATTTAGCTTAATTCTCCCACGGATGATTAGGAAAACATGTTATTCATGCTTAATTATAAGTACAAGGCAGAAGTTCCCACAAGCTACTGCTCACTTTCCTTAATTATTAAGATACTTTTCTCTTCTTCTTTAGTTTAAGTGTGAAGGGAAGTTGAAGTTCTAGAGAATTCAAGTTATAACGAGAAGTTCCAGAAATTTAGGTAAAGTGAGTGCTCCATTTTCTTCCTCCTTATGTATGAGTTTGAGTGAGGAGTTATAGGTGTGTTATCATAAAGAACTCAAGGGGGAGGTGATTTCAAAAATTTGTTGTATGATAAAGAATATTTGAGGCTGTTTTATGTGTATTGTTGTTGGTGTAGTTTGGGTAATCTTTGAAAAGGATATATAATGTATGTATTGGGCAAAAAATAAGGGTGTTGTGATACACATTGTTTTAAGGGCAGTATGTGCTCATTATTCATAAAAGTTAGCTACTTTTTATGAGGCTCATAGTGTGATAGCTGCTAATTTAAATTTATCATGACTTATATTATTGATTAAAACTTAAAAGGGGAGGCTGAATCGTGTTAGTTGTATTGGTCAGAGGAGAAAGTATGTAAGGCTATTAGATTCAATATTCTTCGGCATGAAATATGATACTTGCAATCAATATCAATAAGGGAATTTCCTAAGTTCTGTTCCTAGTAAAAGAAACATAGTGGCAGCGTATGATCACCAAATAGCTGACAATATTTCCCCCTCTCCTTACTGTATAGAATCACTTCATTATATGTTCACTACTCTATAGTTGTGTAACTATCCTCCTATGTGTTGGTACATAAATGGTATTTGCAAGATCAAGTTTCATTAATCGTCCTCTTGGTCAATTAAAGTCAATCGTGTCATTTAAGCTCACAAGTAATGCATTGACGTTGCATAGTTCCTTATGTTATTGTTACTACCTTTAAGTATTATTTTCATGTCTTCTACTATTGGTGCGTAGTTCTAACTATAAAAAATGATTATGACCACCAAAACAGCAATCTCAATGATTAAAGAATCTAAGTAAAGAAATTTGTATAATTAAGGGTGGCAACTCAGGGGCAAAAGCCTAGCATGGGCCGATCCCAATTGGTATAGAAGGGTGGCAACTCAGGGCCGAAAGACTAGCAAGGGCCGATCCCAATTTGTGTAATTATGAGGACCGCATCCTAGGTGTTAAAATGCCTAGCATGGGTCATCCTCTTCTACCACTGATCAACTGGTCATTCGTATCACATGCCTTATAAAGATCATAACACACATAAAGGTAAAGACAAGAATGTAACATACATGATCCCACAATAGTTAACAAAGGTGGTCTTTTGTTCTGATTTGTACACACATATATTAATACTTGGTTTCATTCGAACTCTTATTTTATATATGTTATTGCCTTACATATTCAGTATATTTTCTCGTACTGACGTCCCTCACAGGGGACGCTGTATTTCATGTTGCAGACACATGTACTTTATTTAGTAGACCTCCTCAGTAGGAGAACACAACACTCAACTAGTTTTGGTGAGCTCCAGATTGATTCAGAGCTTTACTGAGTCCTTGGTATCTAATTTTTGTATTGTATCATAGTTAAGAGTAAGGCGGGGTCTGTCCCGACCTACTATAAGGTTTTCTATGTTTTAGAGGCTTTGTAGACTTATGTACATGGTTCAGTTGCGTCTTAACAAGTTGTGGCCTCAACGACCAAGTCTTCTATCTATGTTTTGGATCTACTTATGTTGGTTTGTATCACTGCATCATATGTGAACTTGTCACAAGAGTGTCATAGTTATAAGTATAGTAAGCACAGGTTGCATGTTGATTTTCTCGGGCTTTGAGGGCATCAAGTTCCTGCCCGTATTAATGGGATTTGAGGTGTGACAGTAATAACCTTAAAAGAGTGGGGAAAATAATTTAGTAAAGTATGTACTTGCAATTATGAACCCAATAAGTTAGTAATGAGGCGATGGTCCCTTGTTTTGTCTAACACTTAATGATTGTGTAGATCTTATATTATTAGCACAAACAAAATTAATGCGTTAGGTGAATTACATCATGTTATTCTATTAGTATCAATGAAATATATGTGGTGAGTGAATGTTAACATGTGAAATAGTGTGTGTTGATTGGCTTGCAATTAGTGTACTGATTCAATCAGTCCCTATGCGAGGACGTAAGTTGTGACTTTGTGCCTTAGAAAGATAAATGTTTACTAAACCTACTACACTATATATTCAAGTGAGGCTCTAAGATTATAATTTTCTATGTGCTTTTAGCCATAATCATTTAGTCAAGTGATTGTAGAATAATTTAAAGAATATGAAATAGGTCCGTGGACTTAAAATTGCACTTTATGACCAAAGGGGTAGATGATAAGGTGATGTGTTAAGAAAGAATTAATATATGATAACAATTCATTCGTACTCTAGCTTATTCCTAATATTTCAATTATTATGACATTATGTTTATATGTTGCATATCAACACTATACCCATGACCTATGTTAGAAAGATTCATGACTATGCTAAATTTTTATAATATGAACCAAATAATTGAGCACATCGATCCCAATCTTACTTCACGGAATGAAGAGTTTCCAGTCCAATGTTATATGAATCATGATATATTTGTACACATGTTTCAAAATGCGCTCAATCCCATGAGCTCGTGAAATACCCTTAATAGCTAGTAAAATCACCCTATGTCATGTATATTCTTAGATAACACTTCCTGAACTATTTGTGCTTATGATCTTTTCTCTCTAAGTTCTTCTAATGATTCGTTTTCAATTTTGATAGAGATGTTGGTAATATCTTAGTATTAACTGATATGAGATGGTAGATTACCCTTATTCTGAAGATGGTAGTATGCTTATTCTATATATATAAGGTTATAAGTTTGGAAGAAGACCAAATGAGGCTTGGTTTTATATAGTAACTAGATGAGTCTATTTGGTGTATATTTTTGTAGTAATTCATGATATTTTGAATGGTAGAGATGATAAGAGGGAAAGAAATTCCTAGAATAATTTGTTACCTAGAATTTTATAAAGTGGTTATAGTACTAGGCTTGAATGTGGAGTTGATAACATAAAGTGGTTATAGCATTAGGCTTAAATATGGTGTTGATAACATAAAGTGTTTATAGTACTACGTTTGAATGTAGTGTCGATAACATATGGATAAATGCATGATGCAGTAAGTGATTCTTGATGATAACTGGAGGTTTGTTAAATGCGGTTCTAAGGAGTTCTTTTGTTATGATGAAATTCTCAAGAGATGTATTGAAAATGAATTTTGTGGATGAATGATTCCAAGGGGGAGATATTGTATTACCCCAAAAATCTCTAAGCTAAGATACATTCTTCATAATTATATCCGATTGTATCACATGATTCTTAATTCATCATAGGTGTTAAAGTAAATTATTTAGTGTGGGGAGATAATTGGAGATTAATTAAGGTACTAATAATCCTTTAACACAAAGTTGTGTTGAAAGTTTCCTTATCGGTTAAGTTGTCATATTAGATTTTACTTTGGTCAACTTCTAATGACCATATCTCTTAGAATGTGATGAGTTGCGTGGACCATAACTTATAAAATTAAAGGGCTATGTATCTTCTTTCTAAAGCCACCAAGTTTTCGTCATTCTGAGATTGGAGTATACAAATATGATCATTCTACTAAATAATGTAGTTCAGTTCCGATTTGGCCGCGGGGAAATTTCTAAATAAGGTAATTTTATTTTCCTTATACCACTAGGAAAACCTTAAAAATGGATATCTTAACTCCTATAAAACCAAAAATAATCCTATTTCCACATTTTAAATTCCTTCTTCTCCTCTCTCAATCCTAATACAAAATTCTAAGTAAGATAAAAGCGTAGGACATCCAATAAAGATTCTTCCAAATATTTTTCAATATTCTTCTTCATGCAATGTTCTTCCAAATCATTTTCAAAATTAAGTCCTTCTCCAAGTATTTCAATCTTTCCAACTCAAATTCTTTCTAATAATCATGATCATTAATAGAAATTTTAATCCTTGACCATAAGATTTTCAACAAACTAATTCAAGAGTTTCGAAGAAGGCTTTCAAGATTAATAGAGCATTCAATGTATGTAAGATTATCAAAGTGAGGAATTTTGTTCTTCCTCACACCCTACTCCTACAATATATATTTTTACGATTAAAGTTAGGAATTTTTACCAAAGATTCTGTGATTTGAATTTTCCTTTATCTCTTATCAGTGATTCTTGGTCTTTATAATCAAAATAATGGTACTCGATGTGACTAATGATATTTGATTTATGGTTCATGCTCTTATACCACATGGATCCATTTCTAATAAAAATTATTTAAAAACCTTGTCTAAGTATATCATATGCATTATTTTTTTTATGAATAATTTATGTTCAAAATTTTATTGAAGTCTTTCAAGAAAGAATTCAAGGAAATATATTTATTTTAAATGCATTACTTTCAAGAAGTATTTCCAGAAGGTAGTATTATCTTTAATTTCAAGTGCATTATTTTAAAAGAAATCCAAGAAAATATATTTTACTTCAATTGCATTGTTTTCCTATTGATTCATACGAACCCATAAATTATTCATGATTTTGATTATGAAGTTATGAAGAAAAGCTTATCAACCTATGAAAGGATGAATATATGAATAAAGTGTGCTTTAAAGTAAGCGTTAGTCATTTGTGAAAGGTTTTCTTGCATTGAAGGTACTGTCAATGGTATTCTCATATACCTATAAAGTCAAGATTGTGGAAGGTTTTCTCACATATATATGAAACATTGTATTTAAAGGAGCTATTCTAATATGAACTTATGATAGGATTGGTGGTCTAAATTGTTGCTTTTCCAAGTTTTTTGTATGATTATGATTATGACTACATTTATTCCATTGGGATTGTACTTAGCACCAAGAGAACTTTGAGTTGGAGGCCATCCCATTAGTATAGGCCGGTATATAGAGGCAATCTCCTTGTCCCTAACTACGTATCCCCATAGGATTTGTCTTAGAAAGTCTTAGCTAGTGGATTTACCTAAGCTAATATGTATGGTCCTTACCTTGGATAGTAGGACAATTTCTTTTCAATTTGGGAAAGACAACATATTCCATGTTATAGCTCACATGGTCAATCTTGGTTAATTGTGAATATCACAGAAAATAAATACTTTTTCTTCAAAGATTTTATGAAAGCTTCTCAAATGGTTTATGTATGCATTGGCCTCATATATGATTTGTGATTCTTTATAATGGCTTTTATCACATTTTACTTGGTCTTGCATATCATGTTTATATTCATCATATATAGCTTTACAATTTGTCATACATAGTACGTTCAAATTATTGATTCACATTCCTCTTATGCCTACATATTTCATGTATGTAGATTCAAGTTCTTACTATTAGGATCCTAGTTAGTTGGATCGCAGTTTCTGGCAGAAGATGATGAGTTATCTTATTTCGAGCACTCAAGTCAGTTTGTAGTTCTAGTATGTTATTTTTATTCACATGTTTTGATTAAGGTCAGTGGGGGTCATTTCATGATAACTATTATCATTATTAGTAGACGATTCATAGATAGTTGGTTAGAGTTTTTGTTTCAGTCTATTATATTTCAGTTTCCTGTCACATTGTAGTTGTTGTATACAAAAAATTGTCCAAAATTTTATTGAACCAATGTTAGATAATTATATTCTTGATCAGTCATTTTCATTCTTTTTACACGTCATATTTTGTTGCTCTTGACAATGCTAGTATCAAGGGTTAACTTGGAATTAGTTGTGATTCTAAGCATCGTGTTACAACTAAGGGATAGTCTTATGTTGTATAGATAAGGCCCAGTCGGTGCATGAGTTTATGGAAAAGTTAT
This sequence comes from Solanum commersonii, assembly GCA_029007595.1. NCBI lineage: Eukaryota > Viridiplantae > Streptophyta > Magnoliopsida > Solanales > Solanaceae > Solanum > Solanum commersonii. Next base: position 276,084 of record JAJTWQ010000227.1, on the reverse strand, counting down.
GAGTTCACGACTTGGACTCAATTAGGGCTTTGTTTGGATAAATTTTGTGTTCTCATATGCTTGTTTTGTGACAATAACTAATGTAAAACCCTTTATTTCCAGGTATTTGAATCGAGGAACAAAGAATGGACACTAACTTGCAAAAAGTAACGAAGCAAACTGAAAGAGAGAAGAAATGAAGGCATGGTGATCACTGAGTCCCATTGGCGATGACCTTTGGATTTGATTATTAACACTTGGTAATAAAATACGTCATTATACTTAGATAAATATACATTTTACCCTTTTCTTGACTCTTCGTTTATTTATATTATTTATAAGGCATGTGATACATATGACCAGCTGATCAATAGTAGAAGAGGATGACCCATGCTAGGTATTTTAACACCTGGGATGCAGTCCTCATTAATACACAAATTGGGATCGGCCCATGCTAGGTTTCCTCCCTTGAGCTTCCACCCTTCTATATCAATTGGGATCGGCCCATACTAGGCTTTCACCCTTGAGCTGCCACCCTTCTATAAAAATTAGGATTGATCCATGCTACGCATTATCCCCTTGGCTGCCACCCATGATTATACAGATTGCTTCACTTAGATTCTTTAATCTTTGAGATTGTTGTTTTGATACTCATAACTCTTTTGAGATTGTTCTTTTGATGATCATAACTCTTTTGAGATTGTTGTTTCGGTGGCTATAATCATTGTTGAGATTTGGAACTATGGACCAGTAGTAGAAGACATGTGAATATGCACTTGAGGCAGCAACATTAACATCAATAGCAAATGTAACATGTGTATTATTTAGGGCTTAAATGACACATTGAACATTTAAACATTTCAAATGAAAACATATGTGTATATCAAGTGAAGACTTATAACTCCTCAAACAATGAGGTAAGGAATCTCTCAATAAGAAGATGTAATAGATAAAGACTTAGTAGATGATATGAAAGGAAATGGTACATGAACATCGGAACTAGTGATGCACATGGGAAGTTTCAAATCAGGGACAAGTGTATTCCAACTAAAAACATATGAATTGTCTAATGTGACCAGTAAATATTCTGTGAGGTAACAGTATAGACTAAATACAATGGGAGTGGTATCCAATGAAAGTAACATGTGATCATTTGAGTAAATGAAATATATGATCAAATGGACAATTGAAGCAATTAGGCAGTGTATGGAAAAAATGTGTGTCAAACATATGAACACTCTTTACATGTGTAATCTAGTTTATTATTTATATAAGAGATACATGTGACAAGGGTTCATTCCATAACAACAGAAGAGCGTTTTAGGCTCACATACCTTGTCTCCTAACCAGTACTATGTATTACGATGATTCAGCCTTTCCAAAACCATGGACGGGCAGTAAGATCGCAAACCCCTTACTCAAGGGGGCACTTTTCACAGATTGCCTTCTCACCACATCTACATAATACACGACCTTCTCATGAGGTATCCCGACATTTCTTGGGATTCAAAATACACAAAACAGTAAGTAGATAGATAATGGGCTACAAGCATGCGCAATCCTCAATTTAAATGGTGTATCACTACAACCTTTATTTCTGCCCTAAAAATACTTTAGATGTCTTTCTAGTAACACCAACCAACACTACAAATGATTATATACAACATAAAAATAGATTACATTACAATAAGGTAAATATGTAATGAAATAGGCCACTACGACATTATCTCAAACACCTAGCGGGCGTAAAACACCACAATTTTCAAAAATGGTGTTTCAACACCCAACTATCCCATACATATAAACAACACTCTCACTAGCATGTCGGTATAAAGAAATGTCCTTTACCACCAATTAGTTCAACCGTATACCCAATACTACTCACAGATTCACCACATCTAAGAAGCCTCAAACCCTTCCATAATAATAAATAAAAACATGGACTCATTGTTGTTGATCATTGTAACATGAGCCCTACCCATTAAACATAGTTTGAACACCCATATAATCTCATCTATAATAGTAGGAGGAGAAAGAATTATTGCCTTAATTGGATAGAAATTTCCAACCCCCTTTTCTTGAATTCCAAAAAGAAAACTTGGCTGCAATAGCTACTGATTTCTTATTTTTAAATATCTCCTTGAAGTAAACTTCAAATTTCTTGTATCTAAGAGGAGTGTGTACTGTTTTGGGACTTTTTTTGTATGAAAACCTCATGAATAACAAATTGAGAGAGAGAGAGGAGAGATGTTCTTGGTTGTGGTTGAAAGAAAATTTTGAAGAGCAAAGTGAAAAAAAAAAGATCTAACATTTGACCTTAAAAGGCATTCAACTGCCGTAGGCTGCTTAACCGTGAAGTATTCCTGAAACATTTGTCCAAAGTTGGTCCCTCCTTCACATGGTCTTCTTATGCAACCCTCCTTTACTTAAATACATATATAATATTGACTTCTTTTATGTCCCACGTCTAGAATATTTCTCAAACCACGTAGGTGGCTCTTAAGCAGGTAGCACATCTAAGCAAGTAGGTGAAGCACATAGGTCAAGCTACTAGGTGAAGCACATAGGTCAATCTACTAAGTGAAGCACATAGGTGAAGCTAGTAGGTGAAGCACATAGGTCAAGCTAGTGGATGAAGCACATAGGTCAATCTAGTAGGTAAAGCACATAGGTCAAGCTAGTTGGTGAAGCACATAGGTCAAGCTAGTAAGTGAAGCACAAGGTCAAGCTAGTAGGTTACTTGATTCAATTCCTCATTTCTGTCCAAATTTAAACACTTTTACCTTATCTTAATACATTATGTGTATATATTCTTGGACCCCTGATCCTTAGGCTCGATCATGACCTTATTATCCTAAGTCATAATAGGTTCGTCGATGCAAACTTGTTCGTACAAATGATAGGGTACATGGGATGTTATATCATCTCCCCCTTTGGCTCATTCATCCTGGAATGTTTGTTGTAGCTAATAGTTCTTAGCTTTAGAACTTTTCAAATATTTTGGAAAAGTTTCCTTTGTAAAACTATCTAAAACCGACAGCTAACTAGAAACACAAATGTACAAGTCTTAAAAGGCATCACAATAAATGTACCATAAGTGAATAAGTAATAAAAAGTAAGGATACTCTTATTAAGTTCATTTCGGGTCACAGAATGGATCGAATTGAAGGAGAAAGGTTAGGCACTTCCTAAAGTCATTTCAATAAGAGGTTGCTTCTTGCATCTTAGCTAATTCCACTATACCATTGATCCAAGGATGAATTTCCCTTAGCCCTTACTAGAAAGCCAAAAGCCTTATAGTCAACAAGTATGGATTTTTAGACGGGCATCTTAGAATAAGAAAGGATTGCTTAACAAATGAGACAACCTTTAACAAGCACAACTTACCTCACTTTTAATAACATTGTCAGTAACTACACTTAACTCTTCTCCTTTAACAAGGAACATTATCATATTGCAACACTTGACCTATGACACACTTAAACACTATTCTTATCTATTTAGTATTTAACAGAATTCTCCCAATTAAAACTTACTAGCATAGTGCTATGCTTATGTCTAACCAATCAATCATCATCCAACCTTAATTCTCCTCAGCCTTATAGATTAGTCATATTAGACTGTATAAACCTCTTCCTTTCTAGCCCATTATTTTCATCTGCCTTGTATTAACTTCATAGACTAATTGACTTCAACCTCTAAAAGGTCATTCTTACCTCTTTTCGAATATTTTGATAACATTTAGTTAATAGCTTCAGTTCATAATTACCTCATTGTTTGTAATACCTACACTAATTCACCCTCATTTCCTTCTCGAGTCGCATATCCTTAAGTGCAACTATAACTTTCATCATCTTTTTCTCAGTAAGTGAATAAAAACTTTAGCCTTAAGATTCTAATTCATGGCTCGCATTCTTAGCATATGCATGATCTGATAAGATAATATTCACTAACCACTCTATGCCTAATCACACAGAGCAGAATGCTTCTTCAAAGGATAGGTCTATTACATGATTTAGAATATGAATGAAAGGAAACAATTTCTAAATGCCCGTGTAGCCTCCCTCTTATAGATGTGGTCGACAACACACCAATACAAAGGACTACTAAACACGGCTTCATAGACTCCCTAGGATATTTGAACCTAATGTTCTGATACCAAGTTTGTCATGCCTTAATCCTGGGTGAGCAAGGCCGGCACTCAGTGCCTTAACTTCGTTACCATCACACGACCGAGAGAACCAGTCATTTGGAATACATACAAGGAACATATGCAAATGATATTAAATGTTGTCTTGACCAACAACTAGCATGAGAAGATATTTTTTTATTAAACATATAAAAGGCGTAGGTGCAGATACTATCTCGGTGGACCTAGAGGTAGTATGGGTGACATAACTCTAAATATATACACCTTATTTGTAGATAGACTATAAAGCCTCTAACATATAACATGATCTGTAAATGTGTCGAGACAAGGCCCTGACGTACCATAAACCATCTAAGTAAATCCTATCAACAAGACAAGATCTCAAATGGAATTGAAGCTCACTGACTATAGTGAAAAAACAGAGAAGGATGTATGTCGATCAGCTTGCCATCTGAATGTATGTACCTGAATTATGAATGCAACGCCCCCTGACAAAATAAAAAGAAATGTGAGTACATATAGAATTGTACTCGTATGTAGGGTAGATTGAATAGAAAGATAAGTACTGAAAAATCCTATAAGAGAATACATGAAACATATTAGGCTAGAAGCACTTAGGGACTGCAACCATAGTATGAATCTATTGTAACAACTTATAACCATGAAAGAAAAAGTACCTTTTCTTGCGCAAAAATATATGTGTCAAAACTCCATGAATTGACATAAACTAAGACACATAATTAAATCCTTCTTTTAGGAATATATCTATTTCATCATGATACTTTATCCTAACGTATTTCTCACATAATCATAGAGGGGAAAATAGTTGTTGAACTAATAAGTCACATGGAGTTTATAACATACAAGAAGAGGAGCACAAAAAGGAATTTAATATATGGGCGAGTTAGTTATAAGAAGATGTGACACATGAATAAGTGAGTTGTGACGATATGTAGCATTTGAGAAAGTGATGTTTAATACATGTGGTGGATATAAGCAAGTGTATTATATGACACATATAAGCAAGTGAGTATATGAGGCATGTGGAACATAAGAAAGTGTGCTTTGAAGCATGTGACATATAAAAACTGGAGTTTCAAGGTATGGAATATATACAAAGGAGCCATCGTGGGCACATGACACATAAACAAGCAAGTTATGTCACGTAAGCTATGAGAGAATGGATATGTGAACAAGTAACTATGGAGATAGGTGGCACATGAATAAGTAACTATGAGAACACATGACACATGATCAAGTGACTTGGAGGTCATATAAACACATGAGCATTCGAGGCATTTGGAAACTAGGAACAGTCCTTATAATCACCATGCCATGTTTTACCATTCTCACCACGTTAATCGATTACCTTTTGATTTGACTATTAACACTTGGTAATATGACACGTTATTATACTTAGACAAATATACATTTTGCTATTTTCTTGACTCTTCATTTAATAATAATCTCTATAAGGCATGCGATACATAGGACCAGTTGATTAGTGGTAGAAGAGGATGACTCATTCTAGGAATTTTAACCCCTGGGATGCGGTCCTCAATATTACATAAATTGGGATTGGCCTATGCTAGGCTTTTGCCCCTGAGCTGCCACCATTCTATACCAATTAGGATCGGCCCGTGCTTGGCTTTCATTCCTGAGCTGCCACCCTTCTATAACAATTGAGATCGACCCATACTAGGCATTTGCCCTGGGCTGCCACCCATGATTATACATATTGCTTTTCTTCGACTCTTTAATCCTTGAGATTGTTGTTTTGATATTCATAACTCTTTTAAGATTGTTCTTTTGATGATCATAACTCTTTCGAGATTGTTGTTTCGGTGGTCATTATCACTATTGAGATTTTGAAGTATGAACCAGTAGCAGAAGACTTGTGAATATGCACTCTAGGCAGCAACATTAAAATCAGTGGAAAATGTAACATTTGTATTATTTACAGCTTAAATGACACATTGAACATTTAAACATTTCAAATGAAAATATATGTCTATATCAAGTGAAGACATATAATTACTCAAACAATGAGGTAAGGAATCTCTCAATAAGAAGATGTGATAGCTAAATACTTAGTAGATGATATGAAATGAAATGGTACATGAACATGGGAACTAATGACGCACATGGGCAGTTTCAAATCGGGGACAAGTGTTTTCCAACAAACAACATATGAATTGTATAATGTGACCATTAAATATTCTGTGAGGTAACATTATAGACTAACTACAATGGGAGTGGTATCCAATGAAAGTAACATGTGATCATTTGAGTAAATGAAATATATGATCAAATGGACAATTTAAGCAATTAGGCAGTGTATGGACAAAATGTGTATTAAACATATGAACACTCTTTACATGTGTCATCTAGTATCTGATTTACAGAAGAGATAGATGTGACAAAGGTTCATTCCTTAACAACAGAAGAGATTTTACCTTACATACGTTGTCTCCCAACCAGTACTATGTATTACAATGATTCACCCTTTCCAAAACCTTAGACGGCCAGCAAGCTCGCAAACCCTCTACTCAAGGGTGCCTGTTTCACACATTGCCTTCTCACCACGCCTACATAATACAGACCTTCTCATGAGGTATCCCGACATTTCTTGGGCTTCAAAATAGCCAAAACAGTAAGTAGACACATAACGCAATCCTCAATTTAAATGGTGTATCACTACAACCTTCATTTCTTCCCTAAAAATATTTCGGATGACTTTTTATTAAAGCCAACCAACACTACAAATGATAATGTACAACCTACAAATAGATTACACTACAAAAGGGTCAATATGTAATGAAATAGGCCGCTACAACATTATCTTAAACATTTAGTGGGCATAAAACTCCTCAATTTTCAACAATGGCGTTTTAACACCCAACTTTCCCATACAATTAAACAACACTCTCACTAGCATGTAGGTATAAAGCATTGTCCTTTAGCACCAATTAGTTCAACCATATAGCCAATACCACTCCAAGATTCACCACATGTAGGAAGCTCCAAACCTTCCCATAATAAAAAATAAAAACTTGGACTCACTGTTGTTGATCATTATAGCATGAGCCCTACCCATTAAACATACTTTGAACACCCATATAATATCATCTACAATAGTAGGAGGAGAAAGAATTATTACCTTAATTGGAGAGAAATTTCCAAACCCCTTTTCTTGAATTCGAAAAACAAAACTTGGCTTCAATAGTTGTTGATTTCTTCTTTTTTAAAATCTCCTTGAAGTAAACCTTTAAATTTCTTGAAGTAATGTGGAGCGGGTACTGTTTCGGGACTTTTTTTTGTATGAAAACCTCTTGAACAATAAATTGAGAGAGAGAGGAGACACGTTGTTGGCTGTGGTTGAGAGAAAATTTTCAAGAGCAAAGTAAAAAATGAAAAAAAAGATCTAACATTTGACCTTAAAAGGCATTTAACCGCCCTATGCTGCTTAACATTGAAGTATTCCTGAAACATTTGTCCAAAGTGGGTCCCTCCTTCTCATGGTCTTCTTATGCAGCCCTCCATGACTTAAATACATATAGAATATGGACTTATTTTATGTCCCAGTTCTAGAATATTTCTCAAACCACGTAGGTGGCTCTTAAGCAAGTAGCACATCTAAGCAAGTAGGTGAAGCACATAGGTCAATATACTAGGTGAAGGATACAGATCAAGCAAGTAGGTGAAACACATAGGTCAAGCTAGTAGATGAAGCATATAGGTCAAGCTAGTAGGTGAAGCATACAAGTCAAGCTAGTAGGTGAAGAACATAGGTCAAGCTAGTAGGTTACTTGATTCAATTCCTCATTTCTACCCAAATCTAAATAGTTCATCCTTAGCTTAATACATTATGTGTATATATTATTGGACCCCTAATCCCTAGGCTCGATCATGACCTTAGTTTCCTAATTCATAATAGGTTTGTCGATGCGAACTTGTTCGTACAAACGATGGGGGACATGAGGTGTTACAATGTTGATATTTGAAAAAGAGAGATTGAGTTTAAAGTTAATAATTGGGTCTATTTGAAAATTTCACACTTGAAGGGAATGATGAGGTTTGGGATGAAAGGGATGCTTAGTCCCTGTTAAGGGGGCCATATAAGATTTTAAGGCATATATATAGGCAAAGTTACTTTTTAACTTGACTTGTTTAATGATTTAGTATTGGTACACCTAGTATTCCATGTTTCTTTATTGAAGAATTGTGTTGGAGATCTGACATCTGTTAAGCCTTGGGAAGGTTTGGGAGTTAACGAAAATCTTTCTTTTGAAGAGGTCCCAGTTGAGATTTTTGATTGACAAGTCTAGAAGTTGAGAAACGAAGAAGTTGATTTCATGATGGTTTTTGGAGGAATCATTTAGTTGAGGGGGCTAATTGGGAGGCCAAACCTTATATGATATCCCGGTATCCTTATCTCTTTCTCTCTACTCCTACTCTAGCTTGAGGTATTAGCTCCTTATGGTTCACTCTTTCGTATTCATGCATTTTAGTCATTCTCATGCTTCCATATGCATGCAAGTTCATGAAATACATGACTTTTGATGTTATTATTTAGCCTGGATTGATTCTCCATGTTTATGCACCTTTTGATGAAATTTTCATTCATGTGGGATTGGTAGTTTCTCTCCTACTTTATTCATGCTAGCTTCAATCCCATTCGAGGATGAGTATTCCCAAGGAGGAGTTATTGTAACACCTTAGAAATTGGAAAGTTAGTTAGAAAGGAAAAATAATATTTTCTTCACTAATGTGAGACTAACCTACGCAACATAGGAAGTCCAATAAGTCGTGGGAATGGAGTCATAGAACCCAGAGTTCAGTTTTGGAAATTTCAAGTTTCAAATGTTTAACCTATGAGTGAACAAGATGGGTAGTAGAAAGTTTGACGGGTCATAGGAATGATCCATAATGTGACATCCCCGGAATCTAGTGGTCTACCCTAGAGCTAAACGTGAGGATTAGTGTAACTTTCCAGAGATGTGCAGACTAAACTAGAGCTAAAATGAAAGAGGTAAACATCTAGGAAGAAGGTAAGGACCTAAGGTACCAAGAGGGAATGAAGAAAGACAATATTTTTCCTAGGACCACTAAGCGATGGGCAGTAGCATCGCCTAAAGGTCATTGGTCATTAGCCAAATGGACCTTCCTCGCCAAGTAGAACAGCCTCCCCTAGACCTAGCTACTGTAACTTTAGGTGAGTTAGGTCGGGGCTTGCCAACCCACTTGGTGAATCACCCAAGGGTCTTCCCTATAGCGCAAGTGAATGTCTCCTTTAGGGAGCATTCTCTAATTTTAGGCTAGCCAAGGGTCTATTAGGCGTGTCAAGTAAAACTCTAGCCATGAAACGGAGGACCCTGAATATCAGACCATACATTTGGGAAAAATGTAGGCAATAGTATTCGTTATTATAAAATAATGTACCAAGTATGATAGTCAGGCATAAAGTATTCTAAAAGGGACATTTCATTTCATGACATGCAATTGACCAAGCTAAAACATGATATAAGAAGGTTTGAAAACATACTTCATAAAAATAAAGTCAATGCAAGGGAACATCATCTTTAAATCCTTTCAACACATATGAGATATTCTTTGAGTAACCTTAGTTCATTATTAATGTGGGGAATTAGTCTTAACCAACATAGAGACCATTTGAACTATAATATGATCCGTTAGTGTCTCCCAGACCGAAAGGGTTATCCTACTTGCCAAGATAAGGACCATATAAACTTCTAGCTTAAGTGGATTCAATAGCTAATCATCCTATGGGGGAACATGGTAAATGGATAAGGAGATTGCTACTAGAAACGTAGTATCTACTTCCATCTTATGAGATTGCTTCTAGAAACCTGATATGTACTAACTGGAGAGCTTCCATCTCAATGTCAATATCCTCTTGGTGCCAAGAATAAATCCCACATAGTAGTACTTTCTTATATATTCTCATTATCCATGGAAAGGTGTCCTTGGACAACTAATCAAACCTAATTTATTAGGATAGCTCTTACTCTTTAACTCAATTAGGTGAGAACGCCTTTCAACCTAAGTATCATTTCTATGTGAGAAAACCTTTCACACCATGCTAGTGAGTTATGAGAAAATCCTTAAAATAACACATCATGATCATCATCATTGGTACTTTATTGTCAAAGCACCCTCAAACATTTGCATATATTTCATAACAGAATGCATAAGTCCATAAATTAACTCTTAAGGTTGAAAACCCACTTTCAATCATCAATGCTTAGAAAACATGGTTTAGATACAGATTTCATCATAAATTCATGTACATCTAGTAATACATGCTCAATTTCATAAAATTGTTCCTTTAAGATCAAAATCTCACATCATATGATTCATAACTTGAAAACATGTGGATTACATGGGTTCATAGGGGAAATCATCATAAATTCATAGTATTTCATCAATTCATGCTTAGAAGATCTTAATTCAATCATTTAAATAAATAATTAAAAGAACCCATGACAATTGTAGAAAACTCTAACTCAATTGGGGAATTCTACCTTTTCAAATAGAGGAATCTGGGATCTCCATGGATGGAAGGAATCCATGGATGAAAACTATAATAACTTGAATCCAATATCTAGCCTTTAATGGGATATTTGAGACCTTATCTTGAAACTCTAGGTGAATCCTTCCTCTTCTTCTTCAAGTTGTAGAGATAGAATTATTTGAGAGTTCTTCTTTTTGTGTGAGTTTAGAGAGAATGATATCTATTGGGATCTTTGGGGGTAAAAAGACATATATAGGGGTCCTAAGAATAGGAAAAATGACATAGTATAGGTGTTAATTAATTAGAAAATAACCAAACTGCCCTTGAAAATAACTGCCAACTGCACATCAATGGACCACTGATGACGGACCATGGTCAGGACGACGCAACGTCCTGCCCGTCAGTCGTTCGTGGTCAGTAGCATGATTTTGGGCTTGTGAACTTATTGAATAACACTATCAAATATACTTCATCCAATTCTAAGCATTAACGATTGTTAGTCAGTATATAACCCAACTAAATGAGTTGGGGTCAAACCCTACAGGGAGTGGTCCACTGTGAACATTGTCAAATCAATCATAGGAATAGGCATTGTCGAATAAAAACATAATTCAAATTAGGAGGTGACACGAATGTCAAATAAGGGGTTTTTGGTTTTAATGATTAGCTACAACAGCAACAAACATTACAAAATAACAATAATGAGACGTGTTCTTGGGATGTGATTCGATTATAGGCTAATGTGGACAAATGGGTAATTGCAACTATTAGAAAATAGCTAGATAATAGTGATTAAGCTAGACTATAGAGGAGGTAAACTTTTTCTCGAATAATTTACCCTAAATCAAGTCAATTTCTCTTGAACATCGACAGTCATACAAAATAAGAACAACCTACGCCTTAGTCCATTCAATCTCTCGAGTCGAATCTATGGAAAAGGGTTTAGGATTCATTCTCTCGAGCTGAACCCATGACAATCCAATACCCACAGACCATCAATCATTAATCTTAGTTTTAAAACCTCTCTCTCTCGCAAGCCCAAAACACAAGGGTAGAACTGCATTTGCAACTACAATTCTTAAATTATACCACAATTAATGATTGTAATCACTTCTAAACAACATTAAAACTAACAATTAGCAATATCCATAAGCTAAATCAGCCCATAATCACACCCAAAGAATTGGGGTTTTAAGTTATATATCATAAAAAGATAAAAATCATTCCCAAATTTAGTTTCATCAACTGGGTAAGACTAATTTCATCCTTACAATGCTCCGAATCGAAAAATCTCAAAGACCCACTTCCAATTTCTAAAAGGTGAAAAACTTCAATTCTTCAAAGCTTAGGAAAAACTATAGAAAACTTGTCTCAATACATAGAGTTCAATATAAAAACTTAAGACTAAGAATTCTGTAATTAAATGTTCAAAAATATATTTATAGTCGCCAAAAATATGTTGAGAAGAGCCATTCAATGCAGTAAGTCGGGCTCGCCAATCCACTTGGCGATCCACACTTTGCTATATATTCTCGCCCTTCTGCCTTGGCGTTCTTCTTCCTCAAGGTCTATAACTTTGGGCCATCAAGCACTACATCACGGAACTACTCGGTGATCCGCCGACTTCTCCTTTCTCTCACCAACTTGGTTTTCTCCTTCTAGGCTTGACACACTGGAACTTTAGGCGGTCAAGTAGCTATTCGACGACTCGCCAAGTGAACTAGGCGATCAACAAGCTTTTTTTTCTTAATTCTTTCAGATCGCTTAGTTCTGTTTTGCAAATTAGTGTCCTTGCTTGGTTCCGCAACCCATATACTTTGAAATCAAGGGTTTTACATAAGTTATTGGCACAAAACAAGCATTTGAGGACACTAAATCAGTGTAAATAAAACCCTAAATGAGTCCAAATCTCGGACTCATCAACACCCCCAGCTGAAACTTTTGCTTATTCTCAAGTAAAACTCAAGTTCAGCAGTCAAAATAGATGCCTCAAATAGTGCTACAGAACACTCAATCAAGAATTCCCACAAAAAGACTCAACTTACTTACGCAAGGATCAATTGTACACCTAGTGGTTCAAATTGTGACTCACCATTACCAAAGATTCTCAAGTTCACAATAGTTGTTTCAAAAGCAAGTTCAAGCTCACCAAAGGTACTGAAATCCGCTAACACGAAGAATGATTCCATATTCACACACAATTGTTCAACACATTATAGTTTCGTAATCACAAACAACTCTTACACTCAAAAAGATGAACACATGCATGACTTAACCCATAGGCTTGCCCTTATTTTCCAGCCAATATTTGCTTCAGCTCACTCAAGATCAAAAACGTCTTTTCAAGGCCTGTAACGTGTCTGAGTTCAAAGGTATTGTCATTTAGGCTCAGTGGCTGCTATATTGATGAAATGTGATATGAACAACTTTCCTTTCTTTTCTTCGACATTTTCATTCATGCTCCAAATTCACCCTATTATTCACTTCTCATGGAATACCGGGCACCCCATTTCTTTTGCACTTTCACAAATTTATTCCATAACTTTTTCATTCTTTTTCATTATCTGTCTTCTTTTCTTTTTCATTTTTTTTGTATGGAGGGGTTCCATCTTTCTCAAAACCATGGGTCAAGGGGGACTTCTTTGCACTTCTTGATTTGCCTTCTCATTTCACCACACCCCTAACTTAGGCTTTTGGCCTATGTTAGATCTTCAAACAAACCACATTTCATAAGGATTATGGGTGAATGGATAAAGAGAAGGTTACAATTGTATTATGTTTCTTCCAAGAAAATGATAAGGCTCAAAGTGTGTTTAAGAAAAGTTCACACACTCACAAGGTTGGCCACAAAAGAGGTATAATGTCAAATTATTTCACTCTTTAAATAGTTGCCTAAGATCATTTCAAGAGCTTGCATCACTTAATCAATCGGACCAATAGGGCAAATTCTAGGTGTCATCACACAAGGTTCATGGAAGGCTCATCACACATGGCATTGACATCAATATAAAACAAGACTCCACAATTTCGCTAGTGTGCAATGTTTATCACATGAGAGTCAAATTATATTCGGCTAGTTACAACGAGATTCAAAAAGTACACACATTGCCTATGCAACTTTGTTTGGCCTCATCATAGCTTCACATTCATTTTTGTTCGATTAAGAGCACTAATCAAGTCATCAATATTGATCATAACTGATACTCAAATTGGCACAAAAACAACCACAATTAAACACAATCAAGAGGTGGAAAATTTTTCAGAGGGTCAAAAACCATTTACATTCAAAATACGGAGCCACAAGTTCAAGCATCCACAAATAGTAACCAGAATTTACAACACAAAATACAATATATAAACAAAAGTATTAATCACACAAGGTAGGTATGGAAATACCTCATCCCACCACAAAAATAATAATTTGTCCTTAAATGCAGTAAAAATAGCATAGGTCAGTAAAAGTCACACAGAGGGAGGTAAAGAAAGGTCCTGTCTACACAGTCAATCCATCTGCTGGGGTATCATTGCTCGGTGTAGAAGTAGCATCACTCGACCTACTAGGGCCTGCATGAACGTCTCTGTCAATGATGTCTGTACAATCGTCTCCTCCAGATCTGGCAGGTCTCTATAGATTCTCTCCTCTCGCACCTCAACCTTCTCCTCATTAGTCTTTGCCTCTGACTCATTAGTAGCAACATCATCCATCGGCACATCTCTAGTGGTAATCGGAGGAATCTCAGAACTGGCCAGGGTATCCACATCATTTGTTGCTTCTAATAATGAAGTGAAGTTAATGGACTTTAAGTAGTCTACGTCCTTCCTCAGATCTCCAACCTTGGTTTTCAAAGTTGTCACCTCAGAAGACTCCCCTGTCGATGCTCATAGGTTATGACTCTCACCGTCAAATCATCAATAGAAGTTCGAAAGGGTGTCAATGCAACAATGATAGTACTCTCGATCAACCATGGTAAAGTGGCCTCTAATCCAGTTCCACTCAAATTCGTTGAATAGGCTAAGTGTCCCATCTTCAGGAGCATGGCCTGAGTGATCTTGGTCGGCTGGAAAGTACTAGCATTACTAGGAGCGTGGGAGGAAGAGGTGGGATTAGGTGTACCTGAAGGCCGGGAGGCCAAAGTATGCAAGGATGCCTTTGCAAGAATATAGTCAATATCCATCTCTATGGATGGATCCACCAGGGCTACTCTCCTTCTTTCTGCCTCCTCTCGAGTGTACTTGGCCTCAATACACCAGGTATCAGTGGAGGATAATGAAGTAACCTCAATATCACTCATCACATCATGAGGAACTCCAGCATACTAACACAACTCTATAATAAAAATTGGGAATTGAAGGGATGTCTGATGCTGTTTGGCCCTCATGGCCATCTCCTATTCAAAATCAATCCCAAGTTGAGACGCTTCTTATCTATGATCGACCCCAGACATGGTGGTTTTGCATGGCGGAGAATGGACTCATTATGTGAAGGCTTAATGGTGTTGCTGATGAACTCGAACCAATATGGTGCGTCAATATTAAGATCCTTATTCTATATCTGGACTCCCGCCTTAATCCACCTCGGGGTGGTATTAAAAATTATAGGGGCAAGCAAGCCCTTTAGTTCATCCAGGGACTGAGCTATCGCTAGACCCTCATGGTCTTGCTCGAACCTTGTGGCTCTCTCAAGGACATCATTTATGTGATTGCTTCGGAAGGTTGTTTTCGGAACATTAACACCTCTCACCCTAAGTTGGTGATAACCCAACCTCAAATCAATTTTTGAAGAGTAACTCACTCATTGAAGTTGATCAAATAACTCATCAATCCTAGGGAGTGGATACTTGTCCTTAATGGTCACCTTATTTAACTATCGATAATTAATACACGTACGAAGAGATCCATCCTTCTTCTTCACTAATAACGCCGGTGCACCCCAAGGAGATATACTAGGTTGGATGAAACCCTTATCCAATAAATCTTTGAGTTGAGCTTTTAATACCTTCAACTCCACCGGGGACATCAGGTAAGGAGAGATTGAAATGGGTTGTGTATCCAGCAATAAATCTATGCCGAATTCTATTTCCCATTCGGGAGGAATCTCGAGTAAGTCATCGGGAGAGACTTTCGAAAAATCCTCCGATATAGCGACCGACACCAATGGAGGAATCTCGGACTCAAGATCCTAGACCTTCACAATATGATAGAGACAACCCTTAGTAATTAACCAACAAGCTTTTAGACATGAAATGATCCTTCCCCTAGGAATGAAATTTCCTCCCATCCATTCTAAAATGGGTTCATTAGGAAATTGAAACTTCACAATTTGGGTCCTACAACCTATGGACAGAAAACAAGCATGAAGCTAATCCATCCCCAATATAACATCAAAGTGTACCATATCAAGCTCCACCAAATCAACCAAAGTGACTCTATTGGGCAAAGATATGGAACTACCCCTAAAAACTCTGTTGGCAACAATGGAATCACCCACCAGGGTAGAACTCGAAAAGGTTTTATCTAAGACATTGGGAAGCATATTAAACTTCATAGACACCTCGGTATTGGAGAGCATAGAAGTGATTCTTCTTGATCACCTCGAAATTGGAGAGCATAGAAGTGATTCTTCTTAGGAGCATCAGGATTTGGCCCACTTGCTTGTGCATGAGCATTTTCCCTTCCTTCAGCCTTTAGCATAGGTAGACCCTCCTCATGTGTCTGCTCTTACCACAACCATAGCAATTACTCGTGCCAACTAGGCACTTGCCTTCACGTTTTCGACCACACTTTGTACAAATAGGCTTCTCAACATAAGGACCACCACCTCTTGCTTATTGAGGCTTATGGGTAGACACTTTACCTTTGTTGACCCTTGGAGTGTTAGGTGGACCTTGGTTGGAAAACCTCCTTTGGAACTTTGGCTTATCTTGGATTTGAAACCTAACCTTAGAAGAATTTCCATCATCGGCCCTTAACTTCTTCAATTCTCTACCAACTCGCTTAAGCTTTTACTCCACAATTAGTTCGACATGAACAATAAGGCGAGAAATTTCCATGCTTGGGATTAGCATAGCGGACGTACATTCTTTCGCCACAAGATCGAATACACCCAAAACAAATTTGTTCATTGTAGCTATATAGTCCGACACCAAAGTAGGTGCATGCTTGGACAATTGAGTGAACTTGAGACCATACTTCTTCACACTCATACCCCCTTGACGGAGGTTGACGAATTCTTGCATTTTCCTCTCCCTTAGTTCCAAGGGGAAAAACCTATCTAGAAATGCCATCTTGAATGTTGCCCAACTTATCAGACCCTCTTTAATAGGTCTCCCCTCCTTCCATTGTTCATACCACACTTGTTCCACATCTTTGAGTTGATAGTCGGCTAACTCTGACTTTTCTTGAGAAGACACACCCATAGCCTCTAGAACCTTAAACATTTCATCAATGAACCATTGTGGATCTTCTTCCACTTTGGAGCCAAAGAAAGTAGGGGGATTCATCCTTGTGAAATCCCTTATGCTAGAAGCGGTAGTGCTAGCATTGGGGTTCATTTGTACCCTAGCATCCCTTGCAATTGGAGTGGCCAAAACTTGAGTCAAATTATGAATAGCCGACCTTATCTCAACATTAGACATAGCTCGTTCTTCAATAGGAATTTAAGGGTTTTGAGGAGCTTGAGGGAGAACCGCCTCATTCACAATATCCTTACAGGCCCTCCTTGCCTTGTTCCTTCTTGTATTCATTACCTATAAGCTCAACAGAAGGATTAGAAGAAAAGGACTAAATAGAGTTAAGACTCTTAGGCACGACTATGGAATAACAAAAGAGTGAAAGTTCCTAAGCATCCCGTAGCCTCTCATTCATAAGTGTGGCGCGCTTGACACCCATGAACAAGACTCTACTCGACGTGGTATCTTGTGACATCAATCCTACATTATTCTCAACCTCATGCTCTGCTACCGGTGTATTCAACCTTGAAGAGGTCTTATACAAGCCCTTTGCATTCATCATAACATATATCATAGAAGAAAATCATGGAAAATTTAAAACTTTTACTTTGGAAGTTCAACTTCACTTCATAGATGAATAGAATCTAAATTCATCACAATGCACCATCTAGACATAGAAGTATCAAAAATGGGACTTAACCCTTTCATCAACAAGTAGTCTTGCAAATAATACGTACAACAATGTCTTTCAACATAAGCAAAGAACTAAACATAGAAGCTAGATCATAGGGTCTTGTCCTCGGATTTGAGGGCTCACCAACTTGGGGAAGAAACTCCAAGTGTCTCGAGAAGTAAGCTTGAATCCTCAACGGCTCGAAACTAAATGTTTGGGACATGGGAGAAAATATGGGTTAGTACAACACACCTACTAAGTATTGCTACTATGCATAAAAACCATTGAAACATGCATAAAAGGATATTTTATTCAAAACATGCTTTTTGCCAAGTAAATCCAATATGCACACAAATTACGTAGCATAGTCCAAACAAACATAATAACATCCCAACATGTAGACAGCCCATAGAACCCCATAACCCAATTCAAAGTCAAGTATCACATTAAGCAACCTACTTCAGGCATATGTTCCTAAGATCATATTTCATCATAACTTACCACATTCATAATGATCATACATAACATAGCTTCCACATACATAAGTCATAATAATCATAATCATAAGAGAAGACCAGTACAACCATCCTTTAGGATCCCACAAGTGCAATGTGCAAGAGAAGTCCCATACCTTCCCTTACACTAGGTAGAAACCCTTAAAAAAGCACTAGTAAAAGTTCACACCTTTCATACCTTCATTTACTTTTACATCAGGGAAATATTGCAATAATCGACATAGACCATGAGAGTTACATGGAATCCGGTGTTCTACACCCACACCGAAAATAGAGGGTTAACACTTGGCTAAGGTGTAACCATTGGTACATAGCTATCTAAGAGGATCCACTAACCTAGAATCCTATGTGGGCACATAGTTAAGGATCAAGGAGATTGCTTCCAGAAACCCTAACGTACTAAACAAGGGGTTTCCATCTCGTGAGACAACACATACCGTAGGTAATCCGGACTTGCTAAACGTGATGAAACCCATGTGGGGAGCCGGACTTACTAAACGTGAGAGCCCCATCTCATTTACATTCCCTTTCGGTGCTAAGAAGCTAATTTCCTTTAGTAATCATCTTTAGTCATCACATAAGTTCACATTAGCGTTTACTAAAGAGTAGAATAACAATCCTTTCACTTTACATTACACTACAATCATGAGAACTACCTTTCAATCATAAATCAATCATACCATAATATACATACATACTTCATAGCTAATTCAGCTTTAGAGGGTTAAGGATGAGGAAAGTAGGTCATCAACACCACAATAACAATTTAGGTATAGCATCATTACAATCTAAGTAAATCATCTTTCATTCTTGAGTTTAAAAAAGAACCAACCTTCATACCTTCTTGCCCTTCGTGGGATATCCATAATTCAATTACCAAGCAATTCATAACCAATACATAATACAAGGTAATTCGAGAAGTAATAACATAATCAACATCAATATAAACAATTGACATATTCCCTTCATAGACTTCAAGGCATCATTCAAAGACTCAACCCTAATTTCATAGAAATTATACATAACCTAGGGTAGAATCATCATACAAACATGAATTACATTATATCACATTCAATTCATAGCCTTCAATCAATATCCAACACAAATTAGGGTTAGAATTAGGAAAAGAAGGACAAGCATGGGTCTCATAGAGAATTCTTCAAGAAACCACCAATACAATATAAATTCTTCCATAATTTTTCATATAACATCAATTAAAGTCATTTTATAACAGTAATTTCACTTTAGAAAGAAGACCCACATTTTTGGATTGAAACCTAGAAATTGGAGATTTTGAAATTCATCTTGAAGGGGCCTCTAAGGGAAAGGAATCCCAAGAGTGATAAGCAACCATACCTTATTGTCGAATTAACCACAAAAATCCGAGTTGAAACCTTGGAGAGTTGGTCTTCTTCTTGAAGCTCCAATCTTTTTCAATGGAGTTCTTGAGAAGAGAGAGAGACTAGACAGAATGAGGAATGTTAGTTTTAGATCTTTGGGGTTTTGTGTTTGAGTGATAAAAGTGACGTAAATTGACTTAAAAATCATTATATACACGTCCCCTAAAGTACCCTAAATACCCATCACTTAAATTGACTCTTTAATGAAGTAAAACTAGATTTCTGAATTTCTCATTTTCGTCGCAGAACAAGTTCATGACGCGGAGCTGTTCCCTAAAGATATTTGGAATTAAATTTGGAGACAGTCGAGTCCATGACACGACCGCATCGCGAACTTCCTTTTTGATCCTTCGGGGAGCAACTGTGTGACGCGCCTTTATTCCCTCTAAGTGCAATTTGCAAGCTTGCTTAGGGAAGGTTGGGGTTCTCCTCGGGGCCCCGGGGAGTCGTATTTGAACATTTTGACCCTAGGAACCTATATTTACCTATTTTAAACTTTTTTACTAGATTATACCATCATAGGACACTCCCGAGATTTCCTAAAACCTAAGGACACACGAGAACACATTATTCTCTAGTGTCCGGACGTCGTGGTCGTTTCTTGACGTTTAGACTTTCACTCTTCCAAACCAATTCAATTACATTAGTTTTGGTTTATAAACATCATTTTAGCTATTTTTAAGTTATTATTCATAAGGTGAGGATCTAACTTAAGTGATAGAATTTCCGGGGTGTTACAATATCCCCCCTTTAGGAACATTTGTCTCCGTATGTCACTTGGACTTCTTTCTAGGGAGACAATGACTCAAACTAGCAGCACAACAACCAGTCACATCAACAACATCATAGCATCATATCATATAGGAACTTAATCCACAACATCACTATGCTCAAAACTCTTTACTTCACATAAGTATAGGAGGAACTACCTTCTCCATATTTAATAAGCATAAACATATATATTACGCCCTCAACAAGACATCTCTTTAACAAGACAACATCAAGCATGCTTATTACAACTCTCAAGAAGAAAACATCACATAACATCTATGGGTGCAATATCAACTATGAGAAACAAAATTCATGGAAACTGAAAATGCAACTTAAGCATGAATTTTCACAAAAATATGCTCATACATGGAAATCATGTCATAATCATCAACACACACGACTTTCAATTTATACCAAATTAAGGGAGACTACTAACCTCAACTATGGCTAGGAGTAGGAGGAAAAAGATGAGGGTACCGGAACATCATGTCGCCCTCGGCCGCACCGTCAACTAATTGGTTTCTCCATAGGACTTTTACGGAGGCAACCTCTTTATTCCTCATCTTCTTAACTTGACGATGTAGGATTTTGACCAGAACCTCTTCATAAGAAAGGTTCTCATTCACCCCTAAACCTTCTAGAGGGAGAATGGACACCGAGTCACCTATATAGTTTTTTAACATAGAAATATGGAACAGCAGGTGAACTAGGGCCAATTCGGTAGGCAATTTCAACTCATAAGCGACCTTTTCGACATGCTTCAAGATCTCATAAGACCCAACATACCGGGGGCTAAGCTTACCCTTCTTAACAAACCTCATCACCCCTTTAATGGATTGAATGTTTAAGTAGACCCAATCACCTACTTCAAATTCAAGATCTCTCTTTCTATTATCGGCATTAGACATTTGCCGACTCTGATCCATTTTCAACCTATCCTTATAAGTCAAACTTTTTTCGTGGCCTTATAGACTACCTCGAGACCAAGAAGAGCAAATTCACCTACTTCAAACCACCCAACCGAAGATCGACACTGTCTACCATAAAGTGCCTCAAAGGGTGCCATAGCAATACTCGAGTGGTAGCTATTGTTGTAGGAAAATTCTATTAAAGGTAGGTGGTCATCCCAATGACCTTTGAAGGCAATGTCATAGGCTCTCAACATGTCCTCTAGGGTTTGGATGGTGCATTCCGCTTGACCATCCGTTTGAGGGTGAAATGCAGTACTAAGTTTCACGTGAGTACCAAGCCCGCTTTGGAAAGACCTCCAAAAATAGCAAGTAAATTGGGCACCTCTATCCGAAATAATCGACAATGGGGCCCCATGAAATTTCACAGTCACCATAATGTACAGATTAGCATAATCTTCCATCGAATAAGAAACCTTGACGGGAAGGATTCTGCTTGCTTTTATAAAGACTTCCACTGCAAAGAAAAGTTTTAAAATTTCTACATCATTTCTATTTACTTTATTTTATGATATGCTAAGTGGCTTGTCTTATGCCTTTCGGGGTCTAGTACGCCATGTTACATATAGGATGTACCCCTAGGTCGTGACAACTTCACACTTATGAACAAGACTATACTACATGGTTTTGAGACATCCTAGAATCATTCTTAACCTAGTGCTCTTATTACCAAGTTTGCCGCGACCCAGGGGTACCCCCTAGATTTAAAAAGGCGTACAAAACCCTGAGAAGCGTCATACAAGAACCTTAGCATATCATAAGATAAAGTAAAAGAAATGATACGTAAGTTTGAAACATATTTCCATAATATCAAAGTCTTTATAAAAGTAAACGGAAGTCTATTACACTTTGTCTCAAAACTTCTAGTACATGAATGTCTTTAGGACGCAGCCCATACAAATGTTCTATACATAAAAGAGAGACAAAAGTACATAGTGTGTATCTCCTCGAACTATGTGGACTCAATAAAACATCAATCCTTGCTCCTACTGAGATCCTAGCCACGGGGACGGAGCTCAATGTCGCCGGAACCTACAATTGATAAGAATGTAGGCAAGAGTATGCATTAGTACAAAATGTACTAAATATGATTGCTAGCATAAATCATCAACATACACATAACATAAGCATTAGTTAACATAAGACATAATCCATAATCATAAGAGATACAACATAGGCATTGTGAAAACATAAATTGTCATAACATAAGAAAAACACTTCATAAGTAACCTCAAAGCATACTCGTGCAATGCCCAGATAAGACCCCATAAATCTCACCCATACTAAGTCACTACTTTAGGCCATCATTCATGTTCATCATCTTTAATATCATCTTTAGCTTATTTCTCATAGACAACAGAACATTCATCTTTAGTTAAACATATCAAGCAAGGCAACTATAGAAACTATCCATGCTAAGCATACATCATATAAGAAATTCTCATATTAAAACATACTTACGATACTTTCTTGTAGTAACCATGATTCGTCATAAACATACTACCTTGGTTAGGGACTTGTCCCTTTGTAGATATTTTTATCATTCATGGAAGGGTACCTCTTTAGTACAACAAGACAATTCATTACACATGAATGGTTACAATTTACCAATTCAAGGCTACCAAGGGAAAGCACTACATCATGCTAGACCTTGCTATCTTTGAAAGCATACTATCATGCAAGTCCAAGCTACACAAGGAAGGGTACTATTGGTCATTCCAAGCTACTAATGAGAAGGTTTGGATTACCAAGTCATGCCATCATGCAAGCATCGTATTATGCTAGTTCAATCTTACCTTAGGAAGGGTTACAATTTCTGAATCCAAAGCTACCATGAGATCTTCTACTCAAGCTACAATGCATGGTCTTGTCTCACTAAGTCAAGCTATTCATGAAGGGATTTCTTATCACAACTTCAAGTAAGATAATTAAACTAGCTCTTTTTAGTTACTCATGAAGGGGTGGCCTTGGCCTACCGATCCAAGGTACATCACTAAAAATAACTCTTTAGATCATGCGTGAGCACCATGACTATCCAAAATCTATTTATTATGGCTCTTGAGACTTTGATTCAATTAGGAGAGCAAACCTTCCATCCTAGAATCTTTTTATGTGAGAAAATCTTTCACATACATTCATGCATTAATGGTATAGATTATCTGGGTAAAGGTTTTCCACCACAAATCTTATACAATTCAACATTCATGGTATTAGCTTTACTCTCAAAGCCTCAACAATCATAGTTCATCATGCAAGCTCTACTCTAAAAGCCCTAAGAATCATTAGTCATCATCCATGACTTACTCTCAAAGCATTACATCTCATAACAACGCATAAACATCATGCATGCCCAACTCTTAAGACAAGTCTAATCATAATCTCTCATACATCCTTTACTCAGAAGCAATTCTAGTCATAATTCATCATATAGCCCCAATCTGAATTTGTACTAATTATAGATCATCATGTATACCTTATTTTAATTCAATTAATGTCCAAATGATTAAATATCAAGAAACATACTATCATATCATCAATTTTAGAAGATTACATCTAATTCCTCAATTTCCCATTTTATGGCATAAAACCCAATACATCAATTCGTCTGTATAGACATGGGTTAAGCATGGGTACATGTAATTTCATCCAAAAGACATGATTTACTA
Source organism: Solanum commersonii (assembly GCA_029007595.1). Lineage (NCBI taxonomy): Eukaryota > Viridiplantae > Streptophyta > Magnoliopsida > Solanales > Solanaceae > Solanum > Solanum commersonii. The sequence goes on along the minus strand of JAJTWQ010000227.1, from coordinate 251,978 downwards.
ACAATTCATTCACAAACAATCATTATCCACTCAATTGGATCAACATACTTCAATATCCACAACATTGGAAGAAACCCTAAATACAATCAGGGATTTCATCTGCATAATTGGGGAAAACTAGGGAACCCCATGGATGACAGAAGTCCATGGATGAAAGTCTATCATGCCTTGATCACAATCCCCTCAAAAACTTGGAGACTGGACGCCTTGATCTTGACCTAGATTCATTCTCTATCTTCTTCTTCAAGTTCTAGAGAGAGAAATATTCGAGAGGATGAACTTCGGGATTCTTTTGGGGTTTTGGAAATAATGACTTAATTGGTAAGTGTAAAGGGTTAAAATAGCTTATATTGGTGTACAAAGTCTAGGAAAAATAGCCTCACCTAATACCCACTTAAAGAAGAATTTCCCAAAATGCCTTAATTGGGCAGCCTAGTGCCATGCACCACGGAAGGCTCCACGAGCTCTGGTCTTCACCACTGGCTGGGGTCCTTGGTCTAGTGGCTAGTGGCTAGACCACCATGTCTTGACCTATATGAATTGAAGGCATCTTCACGGGCCATTCCACGAGCCGTGATCTTCTACACTAGCCGTGAAGTGGCTCGAGAAAGTGAGCCAATTTTGGGCAACCTCAAGGTAGCTACCGCCTTAGCCACCACGGACCTCACCATGAGCCGTGGTCCTCACCATTGGCCGTGGTTGTGGTCGTGAAGATGGAGTAGTGTCTTGGAAAGCCTGGGGCAGCCTTGGCCCTTGCCTTTTTACCTTGGCTCTTGCCCCCTCATGCTTAGCCCTAGTTTTCCTACTAAACTATGAGGTGTTACAAACCATAAGGAAGTAAAACATGAAAATCATAGGACATAGTCAGTGCACTTGAAATAAATAACATATGATTAGCTTTGAAGAAAATGTAAACATTTTACGGGATATTTTCTTCAACCGACAATAGGACCATGAGAGCTATATCATGGGATTTGATATATCCCTCATACCCTAAGAAGGAGAATCTACTTGCCAACGTAGAATTCGTACATATCATCATTTGCTTAATTGGATCCACTAGATAGGTCTTTTATGATATACCTATGGGAGAACATACTTTGAGACAAGATATTGCTACTAGAGACTACCCTTGTTAAGACTCACCTCAAAACCCTCTCAGTTCTAAATCTAAATGCTAGAAAAATTGATAGAAGTAAAATATCAGTATAACATAGGAAAGGCAATGATCAATACAAATCCACATATTTCTAGATCAAAACATAGAATAGCTTCTTAAACATAATTCAATATAGATGAGAATACCTTTCACCAATGTTAATCAATATTTGAGAAATACCTTTCACAGTCATGATCATAATAAATTGTGAGAAAACTTTTCACAACAACATTGATACATTCCTTTCAAAGGATCCCCAATTCATTGTCAATAATTTCATAAAAGCATGCACATCTTCATAAGTTCATTATTCATAGGTTCATGATATCATCATATGTTCATAGTTTATAATTATAATTTAGGGATGGGTCAACATAATTCTCACTAAATATCATGTCTTAACATGGAATTATTTATTAGAATACTTAATCATCGACAGTAACTCATAATTGAGTGAAACCCATTAAGATTAAATTGAAAACCCTAACCTGAATCAATTGAAATTGGGAGGATAAATTTGAAACCTTGGGGACCCCATGGAGGAAAGGACTCCATGGGTGAATAACCACATAACTTGATACTAAAAGATTACAAAGTTTAACCATAGACTAAGTTATAAGACCATGAGATCAATTAACTATTGATGGAACACTTCTATGGCTTGTAGGTCTTCCTTCATACGCTTCGTAGATACCAACAGCAGAAACCAACTTTGACCATCAAAATTTCACCAAGTCTAGGACTCACCTACCTGACCTATCTACAACTAGTACATAGGATGACGGAGAGTCCTGGTGAACTGTACAAAGGGTACTAGGACAAGATTTTAGAAAATTATTTTCCCCCTTCCTATGGTTGCCATTTATGATCGTAAAAGCTTTTACGGTCCATAGATGGGACCCGTGGATACAACCTGCAATAAGAAAACCTTTTTTCTTTCTTTTCCAAAATTTTGAGGTGTTAGAATATCTCCCCATTGGGAACATTTGTCCTCAAATTGAACTTAAGGCAGTACAAAGAGAGTGGGGCAATAGATCTCATAGCCTAACAAAAATATAACTTCATTAAAAGCACATAACTAAGGTGGAACATCAACTCCAAGATAAAACATATTAAACATATCATTTCATATGACATGCATGTAAATCATAGTAAATTGCACATAATCATTAAGAAATCAATAAAGTTAACTCATTTTCTTCATATTGAAGTTTACATGAGTAAGCATGCATGATGAAACATGAGACCAACTTTGACATGAAATAAAAAGGATGAACCATCATGAGCTAAATACCTCCAGCTAGAATGGGATCTGAGGGAAAGACATGGGGATAATGGAACATCATATCGCCCTCGGCCTCCCGAGTAGAACCCTAAACCCTTTGATTCCTCAACAAGACCTTTATGGATATAACTTCCTTATTTCTCATTTTCTTAACTTGTAAGTCCAAAATCTCAATCGGAACTTCTTTATAAGAAAGTCTCTCGAACGGTAGAATAGATGTATGATCATCAACACATTTCTTCAACAAAGATACATGCAAAACTAGATGCAACAATGCTAAGTCATTAGGTAAATTAAGTTCATATGCACCTTTACCAATACGACACAAAATCTTATTTGGGCACACATAACAGGGCTCTAAGCTTCCCTTTCTTTCCAAATCTCATCACACCCTTAATGGGAAAATTTTTTAAGTAGACCAAATCATCTACATCAAGCTTAAGGTCTATCCTTCTAACATCTGCATAAGACTTTTGTCAACTTTGTGTCATTTTCAACTTTACTCTAATAAGAAAAAAAATTCTCTATAGCCTCATATAAAAATTCGGGACCTATAAAAGAAACCTCACCTACTTCAAACAAAACTATAGTAGATCTACAACTCCTACCATAAAGAGCCTAAAATGGATACATACCAATGATTGAATGATAACTATTATTGCAAGCAAACTCAATTGAAGGAAAATGATCATCCCAATTACCCTTAACGTCAATCACAGTACCTCTAAACGTATCTTCAAAAGTTTAGATAGTACGTTCCACTTGCTAATCGGTTTCAGGATAAAAGGTCATTCTAATCTTTGCACAAGTACCAAGACCCTTTGGGAAAGACTACAGAAACTAAAGTAAATTAGGTACGACGATCGGAGATAATGGATAGGGGAACTCCATGCAACCTAACCATATCCCTTAGATACAACTTAGCATAGTCCTCCATAAAATAAGAAACCTTGATGGGAATTAAATGATCAAACATCGTCATAAGATCTACAATAACCTTAATTGAGTTGTGTTGTCACCGGGTTTTGGGGTAAACCAACAATAAAGTCTGTATTCAAATCTTCCACTTCCAAGTAGGAATTCTTATATCATGGAACATACCTCACAACTTTTGAGGTTCAAGTTTTACTTGTTGACAATTAGGACAATTAGCGATAAATTCTGCAATATCCTTCTACATCCCACTGCACAATTAGACCTCCCACAAGGCACAGTACATCTCGATTGCTCCCAATTGAATGGAATATTGAGAAATATAGGCTTCTTATATTGTTTTCTATCTCAAGTCATCAATGTTGGAAACACACAACCGACCTTGATATGAAAGTGCACAATCTCCCCCTTGGGAGAAGGCCTCAATGGTTTTTTTAAGAACTACTTTCTTCAATTCAACAACAATTGGAGCACGACCTTGCTTGGCTTTCACATTTGACACAGTGGATGATTCTGAACCATAATGGACAATAAAACCACCTTCGTTACAATAAACCAACCGAACACCCAATCGGGCCAATATATGAACATCACGAACCAACTTCTTCTTATCCTCTTCAACATGAGTGATAATACAATTGATAGTCGACTAAGAGCATCCGCCACCACATTCACCTTACCTAGTGATAGAGAACACTCTTGTCGTAATCCTTTACCAACTCAAGCCACCTCCTTTGGCGATGATTTAGTTCATTTGTTGGGACACATATTGTGGAGTTTTGTGTTTGGTAAAAACATAAACATGAACACCATACAAGCAATTCTTTCTAATATTTAAGGCAAATACAAGCGTTTCTGCTTCTAAATCATGGGTAGGATAGTTCTTTTAATTAATTTTAAGTTGTCCTGAAGTATAGGAAATAACCTTCCCATTTTGCACGAAGACACACCCTTGTTCAATCCTTGAAGCATCACAATAAACAACAAACCCATCAGACCCTTTTGGTAGAATCAATACCGGAGCATAGTAAGTCTATCTTTAAATTCTTTGAAATTCTTCGCAAATTCTTCCAACAATAAGAACTTAACCTTTTTTGGGTAAATGTCATCAATAAAGAGGCAGTCCAAGAAAAACATTACATAAACCTTATTTAATAACCATCCAAACCCAAGAAACATTGAATATCCGAAAGGAATAGAGGTCTAGGCCAACTCTTAACCATATCCATCTTGTTAGGATCTACCTCAATACCCTTACCGAAGACAATGTGACCAAAAAAGGCCACATATATCAACAAAAACTCACATTTAATTTACTTTGCAAAGAGTTGTAAGACCTTGAGGACTTGCAAGACAACCCTCAAATTATCTACATGCTCATCTTTACTACTTAAGTAAATCAAAGTATCATCGATAAAAACAATCACGAACATGTCAAAATATTGTGTAAATACTTTATTAATCAATTCAATAAATGTGGTCAGAGCATAAGTCAAACAAATTTTTTTTATTAAAAACTAATAATGACCATACCGGGTCTGAAAAGTCATTTTTGGAATGTCATTTTATGTCACCGTCAATTGGTGATAACCCGACCAAAGTTGATCTTAGATAAGTAACTTACTCCTTAGATTTGGTCAAAAAAATCATCTATCCTTGAAAAAGGATATTTATTCTTGATGGTAGTCTTGTTTAATTGTTGGTAATCAATACCCATGCGATGTTAATCATCTTTCTTACGATGAAACAAAACTAGAGCACTCAAAGGAGAGATACTCAGTGGCATTAAACCCTTATCTAACAAGTCTTTCAATTGCTACTTAAATTATTTATGTTTGGCCAGAGCCATATGGTAAGGAGAGATGGATATAGGTTACGTATCTTGGAGAAGGTCAATACCAAACTCAACTTCCCTTTCGAGAGGAACAATAGATACATCATTGGAAACACTTTCAGAAACTTATTTTCAATGGGGAATGGCTCAATGATAAGAGTTTTAGAATATGTATCCCTAACCTGAACAAGATGATATAAGAAACCTTTAGAAATCATTTTTCTAGCTTTAAAACAAGAAATAAAAGAACTCTTTGGCATAAAATTTCCCACTTTCCACTGTAGGATGGAATGATTACGAAATTGAAACTTGACCACTCAAGTTTCACAATAAAAAAAGCATAACAAGAATGGAGCTAATACATACCAAGAATAACATAAAAATCTAGAAAATCAAGCTCTACAACATCAGAAACTGTGACTCTATAAGATAAGGAGATAGGACAATTTGTATAGACTTTCTTATCGACAATAAATTCACAAATAGGTGTATAGATAGAAAAATGGTGTATCAACTCATCCTGATTAACATCAAACATCATAGCCACATATGGAGTCATAAAAGATAAAGTAGCACCAAGATCAAGGAAAGCATAAACATCAAGATGAAAGACTATCAACAAACTGGTATAACATCGGAAGGACCTCTAGATAATGACAACTTTGAGGTGCATAGAATCGGTTTTTTTTTGGAGCACTTGAATAGGAATCACTAGGTGGAGCTTGCTACCATCCTTTCCCTTTTCAATCCTAGATGGACAATCGCTATCCTTTCAGTCTTTTCCTAATTAATATAGCCTATTACTATGACATTTTTCCCTTAAATAGATGCTTATATAAACGTATTTAACTCTCAAAACCCCTCAATTGAAATCATTCTCTAAAATCCTCAACAGAAGAGCAAGTCTTCCTCCTAAAATATTTATGCCTCTAGATGTTAAAGAATAAAGCTAGGGTTTAAAGATCAAGGCTCCAAATCCTCCATCGCTTCCAAAATTTTGGCATTAAGGTATTAAAGTCTTCATCCATGGAGCTCTTTCTTTCATGCATTTCCTAAATTCTCCAATATATGAAGATAGAATTCCCCAATTGAGTTAGAGTTTTCTTCCATGACATGGGTTCCTTGCTATGTTAATTTATTTGATTTTTCTATGAACTAGTACACATGAATTGGGTTGTATTCCATGATTTTAAGAGGAATTCCCATAAAACCATGCATACCCTATGTTTTACAATCAATGATAATAGAATGTGTGTTTTGAACTATGAAAGATGAATTTGTGAAATTATGTATGTTCATACGAAATTGATGTAAATGTTTTAAGGATGCTTTGCAAGTGAAGCATCAACGTTGTTATTGTTGTTTTGTGTAAATATTTCTGATATGCAAATGAAACAATGATTGTGGAAGGTTTCTCACATAAAGGATGCCAAGGTTGAATGGTATCTCACCTAAAATGAATAACAGTAAAGGAGCTACTCTAATGAAACCTAGCCTAGATTGGTTGCTTAATTTTACATTTCCATGGATGATTTATGACTTATCTTGGATTGAAATATAACATGCCATTCCATGGATAATAAAGACAAGTTAAGAAAATGGCTATTTTGTGGGATTTAAGCTATGCACAGAGAGGATATTGAGATGGAGCTCTCCTTATCTGATAACTATGTACCCCCATATGATAATTATCTTAGATATACATTAGCTAGTGGATCCACAATAGCTAGAAGTTAATGGTCTTACCTTGGCAAGTCAGAGACCTCTTTTCAATATAGGGTAGACAACAAATTTCGTGTTGATAGCTCACACGTTCTTACATGCCAGTTCAAGGTAAATCTCCCACAATAATAAATCAAGGTTACTTCAAAAAGTATCTTACAAAGGTTTTAAATATGGTAGCTCGCATTGACCATGTTTTATGACATATGTTTTCTAACTCCTTCTTATAATGTTTTTAACATGGTCATTATAGGTTACGAAAAACTTTTTAGCATGTTTTCATATGTTTTATGCATAGCTATCATACTTGATACATTTTTCTGTACTAACACATACTCTTGCCTATATTTTCCCAAATGTAAGGTCCGACGTTCTAGATTCACACTTTCGTGGCTAGAGATCTCTTCGTAGAAGTTTGAAGATTGGTGAGTCCTCATATTCTAAGGATCAAGCCATTATTTCATTATGTCTTTTAATTTCAGTTTTGAACTTGATGTACGGGCTACGTCCCGATCACTTCTTATGTACTAAATGAATTTGAGACATTTTAAGACTTTCGCTTCATTTTATAAATCTTATACATTTTGAAATTTTCTTTTAAAGTTGATGCAACCGATGAAAATGTGAAAGAGATTTGAATACACTTGTGTGGAATCGATCAAAAAGTTGATGCCCATGTAGTGTCGATCAAGAAACTTCAGAAGTAGTTTAACTAGTTGTCCACCACAGTGAACCTACGTCAGCCTAGAACACTTCCTAGCAACACCATCTAGAATCCAAAAAGTGATGGACATTGTATGGCAGGCACTACTCGAGGAGGTAAATAGACTATAGATCCCACCATGTTGTCTGAGGTTGAATTTTTGGTAGAGAAAGTTGAAGATGAGATCGAGGTTACTAGATAGTTTAAGAATGCTATACTGAAGAAAGCGGAGGTGGCCCAAAATTTTAATAGAAGCTTCGAATAAAATGTCTGGTTATTTGAAGTTTATGAAGGATTTGGTGACCAAAAAGAGGGTCGTCAATTTTGAGAATGATAAGAGGTTGCAACAGTCCAATGCTATTGCTACTGGGTCACTTGTGCATAAGAAAGTGTGCTTTCACTATTACTTCTGCCATTGGGTTGTTGCTTTTTGCAAAGGAGTTGTGTCATTCAGGTGCTAGCATTAATCTGATTCCATCATCTATCTACAACTAGTTGGGTTTAGGGGCTCCAAAATCGACTCTGATTCGATTACTCATAGCCGATAGAGCTGTGAAGAAGCCCATTGGTGTTCTCTAAGATGTCCTAGTGAAAGTGGAGTCATTTATTTTTCTAGCAGATTTTGTGATACTTGATTGTCGGTTGATTTTGACATTCCCATCATCTTAGTGAGACCATTCCTTGCGACTGGGCACGCCGTGGTCGATATAGAGAGAGGGCAGATAAAGTTTGAATTGAATAATAAAGAGGTAACTTTCAATATCTGTAAGTCTATAAAGCAAGAAAGCGATCTCAAGTCAGTATCATTGGTGAATCATATTGTGGAGTGAGGTTCTGAAGTGTCTATTGAAGAGAGGTTGGGTGATTATGCACTGGCATCAGTAATTATGAATTTTGAGGGTGGTGGTATTGACGACTATGATGAATTAGTTGTCGAACTTGATACGTTCGAATTCCATTCCAAAAGAAATTGGAGCTAGATATAAAGAATCGCGACTCTCCACCCGCAAAACCGTCTGTTTAAGAAGCTCCAAAATTGGAGGTCAAGGCTCTACCATTGTATTTGTGGTATGCATTCTTAGGGATAGATGGCACTTTACCGGTGATCATTGAGGGTGATTTAAGTGAGGTACAAGTAGAGGCATTGGTGTCTGTGTTGCAGAAGTTCATGTGGGCTATTGGATGGACTATTGTGGAGATTATTGCGTTCCTCGCGACATTTGTTCTCATAAATTCCAACTCATGGCGGACAGGAAGCCAAGTATTGAACACCAAATGAGACTAAATCTATCTATGCAAGAGGTCGTGGAAAAGGAAATCATCAAATGATTAGATGTTAGAGTCATATACCCCATTGCATATAGTAATTAGGTTTGTCCTATTCACTGTGTACCTAAGAAAGGTGGGATTATTGTAGTTCCTAATATGAAGAATGAGCTTGTTCTGATGAGGCCAGTGACCGCATGGATAGTATGAGTGGACTACCGCAAGTTGAATGCTTGGACACGAAAGGATCACTTCCCGATGACGTTCATGGATCAGATGTTGGATATTCCTATTGGTAAGGGTTGGTATTGCTTCCTTGATGGGTATTCTGGCTACAATCAGATCTCCATAGCTCCGGAAGACCAAGAGAAGACCACATTTACTTACCCTTATGGGACATTCACCTTCAAAAAAATGCCATTTGTGTTGCGCAAAGCTCAATCAACCTTCTAGTGTTGCATGATGTTGATATTTTCTAATATGGTGGAGGACACTATTAAGGTATTTATGGATGATTTCTTGGTGTTAGGTGAATCATTTGATGGTTGTTTGATGCATTTGGCTAAGGTACTAAAACGGTGTGAAGAGTGCAATCTTATGCTAAATTAGGAAAAGTTCCACTTCATGGTGAAAGAGGGAATAGTTCTGGGTCATCGTATTTCGGAGAAAGGTATTGAGGTTGATAAAGCCAAAGTTGATGTAATAGAAAAGCTTCCACCACCTATCTCTGTTAGAGGTGTAGAAGTTTTCTTGGCCATGCAGGTTTTTATCGGAGGTTTATCAAATATTTCTCAAAATTTGCACAGCCATTGTTCAAAATTCTCGAAAAGGAGTGTAATTTTGATTTTGATGATGCTTGTCTGAGAGAATTTGGAGAGTTAGATGTAAGGCTAGTTTCCGCACCTATTATTATTTCACCAGATTGGGGGAAACCGTTTGAAGTGATATATGGTGTGAGTGGAGTGGCGCTCGGTGTGGTATTGGTACAGACGAGAGAGAAGAATATTCATCCTATTTACTATGCCAGTAAAGCTCTGAATGTGGCTCTAAAGAACTATACAATTATTGAACATGAACTACTTGTTGTGGTTTTCACATTTGGGAGATTTCGATCCTACTTGCTTGGTAGTAAGGTTATAGTGCATAATGACCATTCTGCATTATGATATTTGATGGCTAAAAAGAATGCAAAACCAAGGTTGGTAAAATAGGTATTGTTGCTGCAAGAGTTCGATTTTGAGGTGAAAGATAGAAAGGGGACAGAGAATTAGGTTGCCAACCATTTGTCTAGATTAGAGGAGGAAGCTATGCTCAAGTTAGGAGATGGGGCAGAAATTAATGATGCATTCCCTAGACGAACATGTATTGGTTGCTTCTTTTGATCTTGTCCCTTGGTTCACATATTATTCTTATTATTTGGCAAGTGATTTGGTTCTTTTGGATATGTCGTTTCACCAAAGGAAAAAGTTTATGCATAATGTGAGAAGTTCTTTCGGAATGAACCTTAATTGTTTCGTATTTGTGCTAATGGGATTACTTGCCACTGTGTGCCTGAGGTTGAGCTGATGAGTACACTAGAGGCATCTCAATCATCGCCTATTGGTGGGAATCATAGTGATATTCAGACTACTCATAAAATCTTGAAGTGTGGGTATTACTGTCCTACCATCCACCAAGATGCTCATGATTTTACCATGTCTTGTGACGGTTGCCAAAGAGAAGGAGGAATTTCGAAGAAGCAAGAGTTACCTATGAATCTGATATTGGTGATTGATTTATGCGATATTTAGGGCCTTGACTTCATGGGTCCATTTATGAGTTAACATAGGATAAAGTGTATTCTTGTTGCGGTTGACTATATATCAAAATAGGTGGAAGCAATTACGCTTTCTAACAATGAGGGTAAAAGTGTCACCGCATTCCTGAAAAAGAGTATATTCTCAAAATTTGGTACACCTACGGTAATTATCAGAGATAGAGGTTCCAACTTTTTGAAATAAATTGTTCAAGGTGTTGCTAGAGAAATATGGAGTGCGTCACAATGTAGCTACTCCTTACCATCCGGAATCTGGGGGGCAAGTTGAAGTGTCAAACTAAGAGATAAAGCAAATCCTTGCAAAGACTGTGAACGCCAACAAAATGGATTGGTCAAGAGGGATTGATGATACTTTATGGGCATATCGCACTGTATTCAAGACTCCAATAGGTATGTCCCCCTACGAACTTGTATATGGGAAGTCATGCCATTAGCTGGTAAAGTTAGAGCATAAGCCGGTGTGGGCACTAAAGAAGTTAGATTTGGATTGGGGCACCGCATCGAGTCAAAGATTGAATGAGCTTGATGAGTTTCACCTTAAAGCTTATGAAAGTTCAGCCTTGTACAAGGAGAAGTTGAAGAAGTATCATGATCAAAGGATTGAAAATTGTGATTTTCTTGTTGATGATCTGGTTCTTCTATTAAACTCAAGGTTGCACTTTTTTCTGAGCAAGCTTAAGTCCAAGTGGACCGGGCCGTTCAGAGTCACACAAGTATTCTCACATGGGTGGTCAATCTCAAGAACAAGGAGGAAACAAGGTTTAACGTTAATGGGTAAAGGATAAAGGTATACATGGGGAAATCGGAGAGTGTGCAAGAAATGATTTAGGCCTACTACCTTGATAAAGTCTGAGTAATCAAGGTATCTACGTTGTGCCTCGACATTAAATCAAGCGTTGCTTGGGAGGCAACCCAAGTTGTACAATCGAACAAACTATAGGTTTTTCTTTTCAACATAGGAGTTTTCTTTCTATATTTTGATTTTTGTACCTCTTTAGATAGGTGTTTTAATTTGTATTAGTGTTGGCTAGATATAAAATAGGGTTTGTGCCTAATAATTGTCCAGAAAATGTAAAAACAAAGTCCTAACAGTTGCTACGTGTGCAGAGACGGAAGGCAAAATTTACCAAAAACAGTTGTGCAGTGGTCTATGGACCCCATCGACAGCACGTCAATCAATCCATGGACTATGGATGGCGTTTGTAGATCCAAATTAAGTCCTCAAAAATTTTGTAATTGTCAGAGTGACCTATGGACCCTATCCATGGTTCATAGGTTTACAAACGCACCATCAACAGGGTACTATTGTCCCGACCCGAACCCCCTTTCAAATAAAACCCTTCCTTTAAAATTAATTCCTCACTTCTAAAACTCCCTCCCAACCATTTTCAACCTTCCAAATACCCATAATCAGCCATAAATCCCCCGAATCACTCCTATATCATTGATGTTTATCGTGACCAATAACACAAACCTACGTTTCGAGTGTCTATGATCGTCGATAATATAGTAACCTAACCAAGGGTTGGGGTCGTGTCCCTAGGGTGTGGAAGTGAAAATATTAGTTAAACTAGAATCTTATTCTAATTAGCTGTAGTTTGAGAAATTTACGAATAAAACAAAGTAAATTCGATGGGTGACACAAAAGTGTCAAATAAAAATAATAAAATATAAAAGAAATCAAGTATAGGGAGAGATTCTTGGGATGTGACCGCAATATATATTGATATAAATCATTGGGTACATGCTTTCGATAGGAAATTTGCAAGATAATAGTCACTAGGATAAGCTTTAGATGGAAATAAGTTCCCTCTTGGGCAACTTACCCCATTTCAAATGGGTACCTCTAGGACACTCATTTGCCTCATGACGGCCAGCCAACGCCTTACTCCACTCACTCTCTCAAGCTGAGTGTTAGGATATGAGATTAGGTCTCACCCTATTGGGTTAAACCTCATGTCGACCCACTCCTTAGTCCATCAGTCTAGCAGTCTTAGATTCGCGACCTCTCTCTCTTGCAAGCCGAAAACACATGGGTGGTTTTGTATTTGCAACTACGAAGCCATTAAATTAATCCACAACCATTATGTGAAATCACCATTAAAATACATCTTACCTATTATCAATCAAAACCCAACAATAACATGAACACATATTTGCTAAATCACACACTAAGAATGGGGGTTTTTAGCCACACATCAAGAAATAAGAAATTATACCTAAAATTATGTTGAAATCAAGTGGGTATAAGATATTAAACATTGCTTTATGCAAAGAAAGAAGAATAGACAAGACCCACTTCCAATTTGGGGAAGATGAACTCCGTTCTTCTTCAAGTCCTCCAAAAACCCTCTCCAAACTTGAGAAACAATATGAAATATAAAGTAAAAATTACAATAATGTTCATACTCTAATGTTCCACTAAAAACTAATAGAGAGTCAGTATTTATAGACTTAAGAAAATAGTGCTGGTGGATCGCTAGGCAAAGTAAGTTGCGAACGCCGAATGACTCGGCGATTCGCCTTTCTTGTAGTTCATCACCATTTGTTCTTTTCCTTTAGCATCTGTGCATTCTGGATCATTCAGCGGTATACTTCTTCTTTGCGAAACTCATCGGCGAAGCATTGACTGCTCCTTTCATCGCCATTTTGATCGTTCTCCTTCAGGGCTTTGCGTACTAGAACAAAGGGCAGAGTGCATCCCTTCGGCGAATCGCCAAGCATGCTTGGCGATGCTCAGGATTCAGCTTCTTCGTTCTTTTCAGCCTTTTTGTTCCTTTTTGTACCTAAGTGTCCATGCTTCCACTAAAATTTCAAATACCTGAAACTTAAGTGTTTTCATCAGATATTTAGACTAAATAATCCTTTGAGGACACTATTTCTATTAAAATAAATCCCTAAATGAGTCCAATTTGTGCACTAATCAATCATCACCCACAACAATTCCCCATATCCCTTCATCATCATTTTCTCTTCGAACATTAGTTCCCTTCCCCAGTCTCATTCCCCATACATTTCAATGGTTTGGGTTCACTGTCAAAGGCTTGCAACGAGGGTCTAGAAGCTCATTTCAATCATAGACTCACCCATTTCGATTATTTGTAGGCTAATTGACTTCTCCCTAACTTTTAATTTTATGTTCATAGTTTAAATGATGAAGTCACGAAATGGATCACAACCTTGGGTTGTTTATCTTCTAATTGCATTTAAACTATAGTTAGAAACACCCTTGGGATGATAGAATGTGTGTGCGTTGTTCACTGAAACAAAATAAATCAAGTAATAGGCAAAATTGGAAGTTTTGACTAGGGGTTCTTAGGTATTGATTTGCTAATCTGTTAAAATTGTATTAACGAGAACCTAAGGATCATTAACTACCAAATTACATGTTGAAATGCATGTATAGTCCTAATGTGTTTGTAATTGTTGAAAGAAAATGCATGAAATTAAAAAGTGTTCTGAAACCTGGCACAGAACTGACTCGTGAAACCCCATCTATGGATCCTAGGTCGGGTCCGTGGGTCAGTAGCACACATACTATTCACCAAGTGTTGAACCACGTTGTGAACTACAGTTCATCATTCCATCGATGAACCGTTCTGCACATCCGTGGTTCCCATATTAGAGACTAAATTTTTGGTACCTTGACCTATAGAGGGAATCCACGGACCGTTATTCCATTGATGGACCATAGGTCAACACTTCAGCTACTATCCATATTTGTTTAAGCGTTTGTTTTTATTCGTTAATTGTTCTAAAAAAAATGTGTGTGTCTTATTAGCTTGATTTGGTACTAACTAAGCTTCCACAGGTACCATGGCTCCTAAGAAAGTTCCAACCTATACCGCTAAGGGAAAATCCAAACACGGCACTCCTTACCGACGTATGATTATTAAGGAGGACACGGAGGGCACTGAGTATATTCCTCCCAACACCAGGACCTCCCCTACTGACCCTCGTACTACAAGGAAGTAAGCCCAGCAGGTGATATCTTACTGGTAACTTTCCCCTTATATGAAGAGGTGGCCACACTGATCAGATCACAAGTTGACTCTATGTCCCAATCTGGCTTCAACTCTATCTTTAATGGCACTATCGGCTCATCTTTCGAGGCTGATTATATAGGCGATATTCCAGTGCCCCACAATTCTGAACCTGCACCAGTTCCTATAAGCCTAATAGATGGTGTGTAAGTGCCAATATAAAATCTATATTGATGCTCGCATGCTGAATAATCACGCTAAAATGGCCAGGCTAGTCAGAGCAGCGTTGGGTTCTAAAAAGTAGCCTCCACAACGCTCCAGTAATTGAGGAGCTCTTCTCTAGGCACAGGTGTGAGTGGATGGCACAGCCCCAGGAACGTATAGCGAGGAGATAGTCTGGGGGTTCTAAGTTTCCTACGCCACCACCGTTAGAGGTCCACTTCCAAGTGAGCCAAGCCTGCAACTCAGCCTCTACTTGAGGCTACACTAGTACGGGGTTTCATTGTGGACATCTCCATACTAGTATAGCCTCAAGTGGATGGCAGGTTTATCTATGGCCCGGACCATACTCTGTCCATCAATACAGCAGAGTTAGACTTTCGTATGGGTATCATTCAGAGTGGGGCATTGTAGATGAATGCCTAATAGAGGGAGTCATTTATTAGGTGGCTACCACGACATCTTGACACAGATCGAGAGTACGCAAAGTGGGTCATTACTCTGAGCCTGGGCATTAGGAAGGCTACCCTGAATTTTACTACTAAATTTTTTTGGTTGCTGGTGTGAAATAGACTATCCCCCACTCAGGCGGATAGTGTGGTCACATGGGATCGATCTGTGGTAGTTGCAGGTATCTTAGCGGGACTTGAGGTAGATTTTGTCTGCATACTTATCGTGGAGATCCACAAGATATCGTTCAAGGACACCACCACTTTTCCTTTCCCATGCCTCATCTTCCAGCTTTGTAGGGATTCAATTATACCAGTTTGGCACTATGATTGATTGCTTCAGGCATCCAAGACTCTAGACATCGTCCTAATCTAAAATGAAGCCAATCTAGATGCACCTCATAGAGAGCCACATGTTGAGGTACCACCTCTAGGTGATGATCTTGCTATCGATGTTGTACAAATGCACGTTGCTGACTCCACCCTTCCAGCCACTATAACAAACACTAAGGCTCCACCACCTTCGTAGCTAGTTAGGCCCCTTGATCATTACAAGCAACTCTCTCTTCAGGGTTTGTTACCTCTATCCCGAATAGGCACAAATGGCTACTTTTCTTCATCATGTGAAACCTTGGAAGCAACGTTTAATTGCAGAGTCTGAGGTGATGATGGAGAAACTAATGGATCAGAAGGTCCAAGCCATTGAGAAACGTCTGGATGCTTTTAAGGAGAGAGAGTTCTGAAGAGGCCGACCCCGATTGTTGATTTGACCACCTTGCAATGGGAGTTAGCTAGGCTCCGTGTTGATGTTGCTGCACTTTTAGCTATCCCAATGACTGAGACAGAGTCTGCCCCTACGACACTAGATGATGAGGTAGTGATGACAGTGTTCAGTGATGCTATGCCACCACTAGCTTCTTCCCATGTCACGGGGAAGCGCCCCTGCTCTGCTCGTACTTCTAATGATACTGAGGCTGAGAGATTGTGGAATAAGGAGCGCCAACAGACTGGGGTGGCTCGAAGGGCACCCATAGTTGATGAGGATCTTAAACATCAGTGGGTAAGAGAGATAGGTGTTGGCCCATCTTACAATGTCAGCACTACTGAGGGTGCTGGGATAGTTAATATGGGTACTACTGATGGCTTACCGAGTGTTGATGCATTGGGCTCTGTGAAATCGAACCCACCCGTTTGTTGAGAGGTTTCGGCACATTTGAGCCACAGGTTTGCTTTACCTTGACTGTATGGTTTAATTTTATTTTTTTTGTGCATTGGGGACAAATGCACATTATATTGTTCGAGGTGGGGTAAATATATTGTGAGTGACAGGGTGAACTCTGAGTAACCCAACTCATAATCCTCTCTTGGAGTTTTCTTGTTTGTGTTCTTTTCCCGCAAGAGACTATTTTAATTTTAGTTGAACCGACATGTTTAGGATTGTATGTGAAAAAGTAAGAAGAAGAATAAAAAGCATGATCGCATAACGAACAAGAAATTGATACCAGGAAAAAACTTTTGAAATGTGCTAGAATTTGTAGGCTTGATGAGTCAAATGTGTTGGCTGTTAATATGACATGTTAAAGAACAGATTTTACTTCATGACTTAAGCTGAAACTTGTACTAGGTAATCCAATAATGAAACAATGTGCCAAGTATGAGTGAGAATAGTTTAAATGTTCGGACAATTGTGTGCCAATCTAGAACTTTCCCCGTTGGTTCTGCTAAGATAATCTAGGCTAGTAGCTAGGAAAATGATCATAAGCCTTTGTTCTAATAAGTCCACTGTTACCTAAAATGATCCAACCAAATGAAATAGATGATCCCCTATATCCAAATGTTTGAGCCTAATATAGACCACTTCTTTCAATTCACCTAATTGACCTTCCCTAAAATAATTTTTTTGGCTCTGGTTCCTCCTTGTACATGTGCACCTTTACTTAGGCCAAAAACATAAGTTGAGGGTGGCTAATTCAAAAGTTACCTTAATCTTGGCCCTAGTCCGACATTGGATATTGTGGACCTCAACTCATGTGAAATACAAAAGTTGGGGGTGCCTATGAAAATGAAATATGAAAGAAAAAGGGTATGAAAAGAGTTTTGTGTTGAAGAGAGAAACATAAAAGAAAAGTTGTGACTTTGTGCAAAAGAAGCAAAAGATGAATAACAAAAGTACTGAAAGAAAGAAAGAAAAATAAAAAGAAGTAAAGTAGAAAAATATGAGATAAAAAGTCAAAGGTCACATCTGTGTTGAAAAGAGTCGAGGGAAAGAAAAGAAAATAAAACAATGTGAAGAATTGGTTGAGAAAAGAGGTAAAAATCCAATTTAATGTCAAAAAGGGCAGAAAATCACTAAAATGTACCCAAATGTTTTCGGCTTGACCCTAAGCCTACGTTACAAGCCAAGAATTTCCTATAGTGATCCTAGTGACTAGTTTGGAGAGTCTAAGCAATGAAAACAAGGGCAAGTCTATGGTATTGAGCACGAGCTATACTTATAGTCACTGCTAAGAAAGCGTGTTGAAAGAATCCTATAAACTTGAAAGGCATATCTATTGTGCGTGAAAAAGGATTTCTTTTGAATTGAGGGCACTAGTTACATCATTGGAGAATTGATACCTTGGTGATTGTGAAAGGTGTATGTTGTAATGTCTGTTGGTCG
Organism: Solanum commersonii; assembly: GCA_029007595.1. Taxonomy (NCBI): domain Eukaryota; kingdom Viridiplantae; phylum Streptophyta; class Magnoliopsida; order Solanales; family Solanaceae; genus Solanum; species Solanum commersonii. The sequence continues at coordinate 233,950 of JAJTWQ010000227.1, read as the reverse complement.
ATCTATGTCATGTTTTGATCCGTATGAGTTAGCTTGTGAAGTTTAAATGAAGAGCTTTGAACTAAGGAATTATGATGTATTGAAAAGGCAATGTGATTGCTTCAGTTTGAATGTTCTCTTCTACAAAACTGTCGTTTAGAGTTCTAATGTGTTTCTTGAGGACAAACAACATGTTTAAGTTGATAGTGTTTATATACGGTGAATTTACAGTATTTTTGATGCATTTCAGTTAAGAGTTGTGTGTGTGTGTAGGGCCATATTGTATTAAAAATAATATGTTTTGTATCATGTTTGAAGGAAAAAAGATTGGTACGCAGTTGATGGAGATGGCAACTGAAAATATGCAGAGATTTCCACCTACGGAGTGACCCATGGACCATTGTTGGGAAGGCATGGATAGATCATCAGGGAATTCTTACCAAGTGTGGAACTACGAAGCAACTGACGGATCATAAGTCGACCCACGAACCATTTGCACATCTATCGAAAATCCAGAGAAATGAAGTTCCAGTACCTGATGAAAGTTCTAAGTGTGGAGCCACGGAAGAAGACCCACAGACTGTAGGTAAACCTACGGCCCGTCCTTCACGTCCGTCGTTGATGATCTGAGAGTGAAGGTTTCCATCTCTGTTGAAAAGTTCTAAGTGTTGACCAACGAAAGGGGACCTATGGACCGTAGGTCAACCGACGATCTGTAGGTCGAGTCGTAGATTGATGCCGCATTCAAGAGTTTATTTCCTTATTTTTTTTCCTTTTTGTTTTGGATATGTTTTTCTATAAATAGGGTAGGTAAACCTCATTTTTGGGGGTTGAACACTATTTTTCACTTTTAGTTCTTGGTATTTTGTGGAATTGAGTTGCAAACTTTAGCAATTTAATTTCCGAATTTCATTTTACTAGATTTTAACTTTGAAATTCAATTGGAGATTTCATATTTCTTCTACATTAATCCTAATTTCATGAATTCTTTCTTCTTAATCATCAATTCTGATCTTGCAAGCATGAGTACCTAAATCCACATCTAGGGTTGTGGGAACCATAAGCAATTAACAAAGTATGAATAATAATTAAGTAATTCATGAATAGTGTTTTTGCATGTATTGTTAATTCTTTCGCTTAGAAGTCTTTTTAACGATGCGCAATGTTAGAACTCACCTTGTTGCTACTGGACAGACCAAGGAGGTAGTTAATAAGAAAAGAGTGAACAACAGAGATTTAGTGGATGCTATCTAATAGTCTAATGTTAATTGGTGCAAGGGTGAAAATTAAGTCATACATTGTTGTGATGTCTAATCTGAGTTAAAGGTAAGGGTTCGTAACGTACACATTCGTAGTCGGACCAAGGTGCGTAGTGAAATTCCCTATTTGGAGGACCACTTATGTAGGGATACCTATCTTACCAATCTTTCATGTAAAACAGTAAGAAATGATTACTATTAGTAGTATTAATTTGTTAAACGCTTATGGGGAACACATACACCCTTGTTTCTCTCTCATATTTATAACAACAAAATTTTAATCTTTCTTACTTGTTACTTAACAATCAACAATCTGTTATTTGTTTACAAAAATCCCCTCTTTGGTTTACTTCTCTCAGAAATATTTTGACTAAACGGAAATAATCGTGAGTTAAGCTTAATTATGGACAATATTCCTCGTGGGATCAACCCAATCTACAAGTTAGGTTCTTTATTTAACAATGATCGCTTATACTTATTTAGAGAGGTGTAATTTGAGCGTATCAATGAACCCTATCTCTTCTTCTTCTTCTTCTTCCTTAGTCATGAATGAATTTAGTGTATTTAGGAGAATGTATAGAAAATGGTAATTTTGTGCTGGTATAAAGTAAAATGATACAGTATTGTATTAAAACAATTAGGAAAAGACCCAGAAGCCCTTTAAGATAACTTTCGGACTTCAACCTATGGACCATAGCATTTTCAATGGTTTGTAGTGGTAAATCATAGATGTACTGGGACCATGAAATCACCTATCTTTTGACGGAACACTTCTATGAATCGTAGGTCATCCTAGAGTCGGTAGATACCAATTGTAAAAACCAACTTCTCCATTTAAAATTTTACTAAGTCAAGGGTGTACCCAAAAGACCTATCTATGACTCGTACAACGATTGAGGGGCCTTCCTAGTGAACTGTAAAAGGAGTACAAGGACTTGTTTTGAGAAAATATTTTCCCTCTCCCTATGGTTGTAATCTATGGGCCATATAATATTATATGGTCCATAGATGGGACCATTAGACATAGCCTGCAACCCAAAAACTTCTTCTCTTTCTTTTCCAAATTCCGAGGTATGACAATATCTCCCCCTTGTTAACATTCGACTTCAAATGGAACTCAAGGCACTACAAGGTGCATATGGAAAGAGATCTAACAGTCAAACAAGAATCAAATTTAATCAAAACCAAATAATCGAAGAGAATTAACAACTCCAAGCTAACACTTATTTAAACATCATTTAATACGGTATACCTACAAGTCACACTCAATTCAAATAATCATGGAGTAATTAATCAAGCTTACTCATTTTCTCGAAAATCAATTTTTCAGGAGTATTCATGTATGAGGAAGTATAAGAACAACCATGACATATGAAACCAAAAGGATGAACCATGAGCAGCTAAATACCTCAAGCTAGAGTAGGATCGCAGTGAAAGAGTTGGGGATAATGGCACATCATATCGGCTTCGGACTCCCATGTAGCACACTCAACCCTTTGATTCCTCCATAATATATTTACGGAAGAAACTTCCTTATTTCTCAATTTCTTATCTCGCTGGTCTGAAATATAATCAGGAACTTCTTAATATGAAAGACTCCCTCATAGAAAGAATCTCCGGTGGTACAATATATGTTTGTTAACCAGCACATTTATTTAACAAGAAGACACAGAAAACCAGATGCACAAATGCTAAGTCATTAGGCAAATCAAGTTCTTAGGGAACTTTACCAATACAACTCAAAATTTTATAGGGGCCCACGTTACGGTGACTGAGCCTCCCTTTCTTCCCAAATATCTTCAAACCCTTCATTGGTGTAATTTTCAAGTAGACCCAATAATTTATATCAAACTCAAGATATTGTTGAAATGTATTAAAAATATCGTATTTTCTATTATCTTATGTTATGAATCTAAGTGGCTTGTATGAGGCTTCTCGGGGTGTTGTACGCCAAGTTATGTCTATGGGGGTACCTCTGGGCTCTGAAACACATATGTAATAAAAAAAGACAAAGTTGCAATGGATAAAGAAAGCATAAACATCAAGATGGAAGACTTTTGACATACCAGTTACAACATCGAGAGAACCCTCTTAATCATGCTGAGGTTGAAGTGCATTAAATAACTTTTATTTTTGAGCACTCGAACCCGAACCACTAGGTGGAGCTTGCCTACCATTCTTTTCAATATCAAAGCTAGACAAAAAATCTCTCAAGCGGTGACAACTTTTATGACAACCAAAGAAATTATATGTACCCATCAAGCATTTTCCCGGATGACTCATGCCATACTTTTGGCACGCCAGAAACGAAGAAGCATTTCAACAATTATTTACTCTTTAAGGCTGAGGGTTGGACACCCAATCTTTGTTTAAGTTAGGAGCCAAAACATTGGAGCAACCTTTACCCCAGATCCTTTGTCGGAACCTAGGACGACCATGTACGTTGGACCTTGAACGTGAAAAGTCTCTATTACCGATCTTTTCCTTCTTTGCCTCCCTAGACCTTTCCTTACGTTTCTCCTCGTCAGTTTGTTGAGCATGAATGATTAGATGAGAAAGGTCCATTTCCTTAATGAGCATGGTTGTACGACTTTCCTTAACCGCCATTTTGGACAAACCCGAATAAAACTTGCTCATCTTTGCCCTAGGATCGACAACCATATTAGGAGAATACCTAGACAATTGTGTGAATTTCAAGGCATCTTCCTTCACACAAATATTCCCTTGACTAATGTTGGTGAACTCAAGTACCTTTTTCTCCCTCATCTCAAGGGAAAGAACCTATCAAGGAAATCAACCTTAAACTTTTCCCAATCAAGAGGACATGAACCAACTTCCCTCTCTTCCTTCCATTAGTTGAACAAAACTTGACCAACACCATTAAATTGATAAGCGGCCTATTCTGCCTTTTTAAACCATCGTCACACCCATGATCACAAAAACCTTTTATATTTAATCACTAAATTCATGATGATTTTTCTAGTCCTTGGAACCACGATACTCTAGGGGATTCATTCTAGTGAAGTCTTTCACTCTAGTTTTCGTAGTACCCACATTTGGGTTCACATGGACCACAATCTCTCTATTGACTTGATCCATCATGGCTTGAGCCAACCTTAAAAAAACAGCTTGAAACTCCACATTAGTCATCTTTTTGGCCAAAGGGTTAGCCGGAACTTATGGAGCTTTTATAGGATCTTGAGGAGCTTTTCGTTCTACATTCATTCATATTCCTCCGAACGTATGCTCATTGAGGGGCCATAACCGAAAAGCATCCGATAAGGATTATGAGAGATACCTATATAGTTAAACTCTATTGCATGACTTTACAATGATAGAAGAAGTGGAATTTCCTAAATATATTATAACTTCATCGTCTTAAATTTTTGTGACCTTCACACTCATGAACACAACTCTACTAGATGTGGCTTGTGAGACATCCTTTGACATTTTTAATCCTTGTGCTCTGAATACAATGTATATCACAACCTAAAGTAGAAACTAAGCAAAACATGGCGTATAGACTCTTAGGGGCCCTACACAAGCCACTTAGCATACATCATTCAAGATAATAGAAATAATGATTTTATAAGATACAAATTCCATATATCAAGAGTTTGAGAAAGCGAAAGTCTAACATAAGTCTCAATAATCCATCTAATGCATCATAAAGAAAATGATTCGGGACGTAACACATACATCACATACAAATTCTGAAAACAAAATAACATAAGGAAATAAAAGTATCTCAAACCTTGAAACATGAGGACTCACCAATCTTCAAAGTCAATGAAACAAACTAGCCACGAGTAGGGGAGGCAGGAACGTCAGACACGACATTAGTGAAACAATGTAAGAATAAGTATGAATTAGTACATGAAATATACTAAGTATGAGCTATTATGTATAAAATAGACATGACGGTATTAATGACTTAAAAAGTGTAGCCATGACCATTATTTAAAAATTTCAAGGCTTAAGGAATAAATGAGGCGTGAATAATGAAATATTGTCAAATACATAAACATAGATGACATAAGAAAAACTTGCAGAAGACGTTATTGCCAAATACATAATCATAAAGGACATAAGAAAAGCTTGAAGAAAACATTGTCCTTTTGTTGTATTTTTTCTTTAACCAACAATAAGACCATGAGAGCTATGTAATGGAATCTAGTATAACCCTCATACCTAAGGAAGGGGAATCTACTTTCCAATGTAGAATCCGTACATATCATCATTTTATTATGCGGATCCACTAGCTAGGTCATTTAAGAAATTTCTACAGGGGTACGTAGTTAGGGACTAGAGGTTGCTACTAGAGTCTACCCTATTTGAGCCTCTACATCAAAGCCCTCTCGGTTCTAAGTCAATCCTAGCGGGATAGATAAAAGTTATATATCAATATAACATAGGAAATGATGTGATCAATACCAATCTACATCTATTTAGATCAAAACATAGAATAGCTTCTTAAACATAATTCAACATAGATGATAAAACCTTATACCAATGTGACTCCATAAGTGAGAAATATCTTTCGCAATCATGATCGTAGTAGTAGGTGAGAAGATCTTTCAAAATAACATTGATACTTTCCTTTCAAAGCATCCCCACATCATTTACAATAACTTCATAATAAAATGCATTTCTTTATAAATTCATAATTCATAGGTTCATGAGTTCATTAGAGGTTCATAGTCATAATTTTGGCATGGGTAGACATAATTTAAACTAAATATCATTCTATTAACAACAAATTACACATTAGATGACTTAAATAACAATAATCAATCACAATAAAATGAAACCTATAAAGATTTAATTGAATACCTAAGTTAACAATCAAATTTGATATTGGGAAATTTGAACCTTTGGGGACCCCATGAAAGGATGGATTCCATGGGTGAATAGGCACATACCTTGATACTTAAAGTAGAAAATGAATGGAGGATTGGAAACTTCGATGAACTCTTGCTCTTATTTTTCTTCCTTAGTCTTAATAAAACTTAGGGAATGAATTTAGCGGATTTAATAGAATAAATAAAAATTGGAAATTTGGGTCTTAAAAGCTTTATATAGGGCTTAGGGGAGAAGTCAAAACGACATAGTATTTGCTTAAAAAAATTTGGAAATGATCCCATAGCTCTTTGAAATAACTACCAGAATTTGACCTACAATCCTCACCTATAGTCAATACTAGTCACCTGTAGACCGAGTACTAGAACCATGAAATCATATATCTTTTGACAAAACACTTCTACGGCTTGTAGGTCTTCCTACTCTCTGTAGATATCAATCATAAAAACTAATTTGGCTGTAACGACCCGAGAGCATCCCCTAGCCGTTACATGCGTATTCGACCTCTTGAAGGTCTTATACAAGACTTAGCATTCATTCATTGCATAAATCATAAACAACACAAAGAATTTAAAACTTTTATTCAATAAAACCATAAGACTTCAAGAGTCATCAACATTTAAAAACATAAATACGCAAGCAGAACTACTAAGTCTCTTTAGCCAATCTTAGACAACAACTTAAAACGTACTAAGGGACACGACCCTTTACAAATAAAATGAAACTTAAGTGTCTATTACAATTACTAAGAAACTTCTAAACATAGTCCTCGAATCTTGAGGACATACCAAAGACTTGGAAGAGTGAAGCAATCCAAGCAACTCCAAAGCACAATCCCCTCCTAGTTACCACAACCTACACTTATAGTAAAATAGAAGAAAATAGGTTAGTACAACACCCGTACCAATTATGAGGATATGCAAAACATGCTAAAAAGGATATTTGTTTGGAAGTTATGCTTTCATGACATTTTGATAAAATCTCATTAACATCAACATAATAGGCACCTTAGAAGTCACAACAAACAATACAAAGTCATATGCTTCACAATACATCATAAACATACATAACCCAATTACCTTTACCTTCTTGCCTTAGACCTCCACCTTAAGAAACCCTGAAGCAATACCTTTGTGCAATGTATGGGCAACATCTCATTCCATCACCCACACTAAGGCACCACCTTAAGGTCACACAAAATGCACTTACCATGCATACCTCAACCTTCACCAATTAATCACAGAAGACATATAAGTACATAAGCCAACAAGTCACTTCATCAAACTAGAACACTAATCAAATGTTATCCCAAGACTCACCTAAGTAAGACATGGTGAGGCAGCCCATACTACCTCTCCATACCACACCCAAGTGATCCTTAAGGCCACACAAGACAAGCTCCATTCACAACTCAACATAAATCGTTGATTCAACTAAATGCATTTAGAGAACTTCATTCACTAATGACATAAGATCATCACAAAAATTCAATACAACATAAGCACTTACATTCAATTCATTATGACTCACTTTCACATTAGCATGCTGAAAGACCAACACTTTCATTAATTAGCCCAATAAGACTCATTCATTCATTATCATTAATAAGACACACCAAGATATCCCTTAAATGTCAATGTCTAGATGATGTCCCCTTCAACCACCTATCCTAAGTAGTACACCCTTAAGAGACCCTAGCTCATTCATTCATTGATGTGGGGGGTGGTGAACCTTAACCGACATAGACCATGGATCTTGACATGGAATCCCGGTAGTAGCCCTTACCGGATGAGGGATCCCCACTTGCCTAAGGTAGGGTCATTCTTTTGGCCTTTACGTGGTACAAACCATTAGCTAGTCCTATGTGGGCACATAGTTAAGGGATTGAAGGATTGCTTCTAAGTTCTCTCATCTCAACTCACGAAAGAGCACCCATCTTAAGGTTTGCTACTAAATACTCATATCTCAACTAACGAAGGAGTATCAACCCATCTTTATATCCTCTCGGTGCTAGACATTACTCCCCCATGGAGTTGGACAGTCATTTCACTCATTCATTTAGGGATAAGGATTGCCACTATTTACTCTCATCTCAACTCACGAATGAGTACCCATCCTAACCCACATTCATTTATTAAGGAAGCTCTTGGATTCAAAGATGGGAAAACCTTTCATCTAGGAACCCCATTCATTCAACGGAGTACTTTATGAGACTATCCTTACAATAAACCCAACTTTCATTCATTAGCATTAACTCCCATTCTTTTCATTCATTCTCACATTCATTCAATCATTCTTCACTAGGTGTGAGGGTAGGTAAACATAGTCTATCCTAGCCTCACCTTCATTATAAGTCATTCGAAGAAGACAACAACCAAGCATAACAGATAAAGTCTCTACACAAGGTCACCTTTCATACTCTTAGACCACACACAAATTCACATCATATCACATTACCTTCAAATATTCAACATTACTCAATCCAACAATCATCAAACTTTGCCTACAAGGCCATGATCACAACATGCTTATAAAGTAAACACCTCCCCACTTTCAAAGGGATCAAACCTCACAATTCTAACATCTACAACATATATATATATATATATATATATATATATACATATATATATATATATACATAAATTACTAGAATCAATAATCTATTCACATCTTCATCATCATCATTAACCTTAGGTTACAAGTGCCCATTCAAGGCCAACATCCAATATAACACAATTGACCATCAATTCCTCATAATTCTATATAGAAAAATACATAAATCAATAGCACATAACAATCTAAACATTAATATCCCATTATTAGCTCGTAATCAATAGACCCACTTTAGAAAAAAAAATATGATCTCATGATATTCAAGGGTTCATGGAGTTTTTGATCTTAAAATCACCAATATTAACATAAATCAACATTTGAAATACTTTCATGCAAGAACCCAAGCTTAGAATTGAAATTGGGGTTTTTAGTGTTTTGAAAAGCATTGAAATCACTTCGATTTGGCTCTTTGATTGAAAGGAGAATCAAAGATAAAATCCCTATACCTTTACCATTTCTCATTTCTTTGGAGGAACTTCCTTCTCCAAAGCATATCATACTCATTACAACATTTATAGGTTCACCATACAATATCTCTCAAAAGTATAATCATGCAACATCAGGATCACATCAAGGCATGCTCAACTAGGCATCTCATGGTGCAATACAATTTTTTTTGACAAATGTATATATATCATGAGGGACAAAATCATGAAAAATCATTTATTTATTTAAACAAGAATTCAATGAAAATATGCACATCATAAGGAGAATATGGAAACTCAATTCACATAAGACTCCAACATGCAACATGCTAGTAGGAACTCTTTGTTTCAAGCTTTAATTAGAATAGAAGAAAAAAAATAAGGATATCAACAACCTTGCTATGCAACTCATCATCCCCCACTTGGGGTAAACCCATCTAAGGTTATCATCAAACAGTAAGGAAAATTGACTTACCTTTATTTGTTCCCTTATCCTTGTTAGCTTGAAGCATATAGAAACGGTTCCTCTTAGGAGCATTTGGATCCGGGCCATCATGAGCAACTTGATTGGTCTCTTTCCCTTTTACCTTAAGTGTAGGGATATCTCTCATCTTATGACCCTTACTCCGACATCAAAAACATCCATCCATACCAACAAGAAACTTGCCCAAATGTTGCTTTCCATAAGTAGCACACCTAGGCCTCTCAAAAGATGAACCACTTCAATTCCCTCTTTGAAGTTTTGGGTTAGACACCCTATCATTGTTGACCATTGAAGAATATTGGTTATAGAACCTGTTTTTAGATATAGATTGGTTTTGTTCATCCGGCCTAGCCCTCTTCATATAACTATTCATCTTCCAAAGATTTGTCTCCTCAAGTTGTTGAGCTTTAACCATAAGTCATGAGATATCCATATCATGATGAAGCATGGCCGTACGACGGTCTTCTTCAACCAAACCGAAAACTCCCATCGCAAATTTATTCAGACTAGCCCTAGAATTTGCTACAAAGGTAGGAGCATACTTAGAGAGTTTTGTAAACTTGAGAGAGTATTCCTTCATACTCATACTCCATTGACGTAGGTTCATGAACTCAACCAACTTTTTCTCCCTCAATTCTAAGGGGGAAAACCTGTCAAGAAAAGTTGTCTTAAACACTCCCCAATCTATTGGGTCAACCCCTATGGATCTCTCAACCCTCCATTGCTCAAACCACACTTGAACTACATCCTTGAGTTGGTAGGAAGCCAACTCCGCCTTCTCCCTAGGAGTCACTCCCAATGCATCCACAATCGTAAACACCTCATCTATAAAGTTTTATGGGTCCTCATATACCTTAGAACCAAATAAGGTAGGAGGATTCATCCTTGTGAAATCCCTTAACCTTGAGGCCACGGTACTCTCAATAACATTCACCCTAGGCCTCACTTCTCTATTTGGTTGAGTAGTCATGGCACGGGCCAGCGAGAGAAAAACATCTCAAATCTCCCCATTAGTCATATCCGGGGGAACCACCGAAACCACATTCTCTTGCCCACCTAAAGGAGCTTCGTCACCCTGCACTCCTTGGGGAGGAACTCCCCTATCATCAATCTCCTCTTCCGTTCAGCTCCGGTTAGCCCTCGTATTCATATCCTATAAACACAAGAGACAGATTAGGAGAAGGACACTTATAGACCAAACTCTAAGGCACAACATATAGAATAATGAAAGAAAGTGAAACTTCTATCATCCTTTGGCCTTTCGCTAATAGATGTGTTGCGACTAACACCAATGAACGAGACTCTACTAGACGTGCCTTTCGAGACTTTGCACCTAAAAGTAATATTTGAAACCTTAGGATCTGATACCAAGTTTTTAACCACCCATGAGCACCTCCTAGCCGTTACATGTGTATTCGACCTCCCAAAGGTCTTATACAAGCCTTAGCATTCATTCATTGCATAGATCATAGAAATCACTAAGAATTTAAAACATTTATTTCACAAAACCCTAAGACTTCAAGAGTCATCAATATTTGAAAACATCAATGACTTCCATGGAGTTCTAAGAGGGAGAATTCTTTTGATAGGGAAGGTTCAATTTGGATAATATGGTCTAATTCTAGGTTGTTGGGGTTTTAACCTACTTAAAATACCCTAAAATAGGTAGAATAACTGTTTATAACAATTCCCTAAAGTACCCAAACCACCCCTCACTTAGTTGGACCTTTTAAACAAGTCAAACTTGAGTTTTATTTTCATAGATTTCGTCAGGAAACAAGTCCGCGACAAGGGGGTGTTCCCACAAGTTTCTGGAATTTAAATTTTGAGATAGAAGAGTCCGCGGTGTATCCGCGACATGGAGCCAATTTTTTTCCATTGGTGGAGCAGGTCCGCGACGTGGAGCAACTCCCTGCATGAACAACTTCAAGCTGCCTTGGCAGCTTGTTTGACCAAGGGTTAGGGTCCTCCTCGGGAACCCTTAGGGTGGTCTCGGGGAGTCATACCCAGACGTTTTGATGCTAAAAACATTTATTAAGACACTAGGGTCACCTCCACTGATTTTACACTCCAAACAACACATAAAAACATGAACAACATACTAGAACACACCAACACGTAAAAGACTACTTTTTGAATGTCTTGGTCGTCCCTTGACGTTTGACTTCCAAACTCTTTAAAACTGACTAAAAGGGTTATTCTTCATTATTTTAATAAGTTATTAATGCATAAAACACGTGTGAGGCTGTACTTTATCCTACTTCATTTGGAGGGGTGTTCATTATCCCCCACTTGGGAACATTCGTCCTCGAATGACACTTAAAACATTTCCGAGGACTCAATGACCCTACTAGCAACTCACAACCAGCATGTAATATCATTAGTACAGCACACATCAAGGAGGAAACATCAACTCCACATAAAAAGTATTACAACAAGACATTCATGCAATTTCAAGGAAGTAGGAATAACATCTACCACTCAATATGCACAAAACTTTACCATTTCTCATTTCTTTGGAGGAACTTCCTTCTCCATAGCATATCATGCTCATTAAAACATTGATAGGATCAACATACAATTTATCTCAAAATAATAATCATGCAACATCAAGATCACATCAAGGCATGCTCGACTAGGCATCTCATGGTGCAATTTAAACAATTCTTCATAAATGCATATAAATCATGAGGGACATAATCATGAAAACTTATTTATTTATTTAAACAAGAATTCAATTGAAATATGCACATCATAAGGAGAATATGGAAACTCAATTCACATAAGACTCCAACATGCAACGTGCTACTACAAACTCTTTGTTTCAAGCTTGAATTAGAATAGAAGGAAAAGATAAGGATATCAACAACCTTACTACTCAACTCATCATCCTCCACATAGGGTAAACCCATTTAAGGTTATCATCAAACAATAAGGAAAATTGACCTAGCTTCATTTGGTCCTTTATCCTTGTTAGCTTGAAGAATATAGAAACGGTTCCTCTTAGGAGCATTTGGATCCGGGCCATCATGAGCAACTTGATTGGTCTCTTTCCCTTTTGCCTTAAGTGTAGGGCAATCTCTCATCTTATGACCCATACTCCCACATCCAAAACATCCATCAATACCGGCAAGACACTTGCCCAACGTTTCTTTCCATAAGTAGCACACCTAGGCCTCTCAAAAGTAGAACCACTTCCATTCCCTCTTTGAGGTTTAGGGTTAGGCACCCTATCATTGTTGACCATTGAAGAATCTTAGTTGTAGAAATTCTTTTTAGACCTAGATTGGTTTTGTTCATCTGGCCTAGCCCTCTTCATATCTCTATTCATCTTCCTAAGCTTTATCTCCTCAAGTTGTTGAGCATAAACCATAAGCCTGGAGATAACCGTATCATGATGAAGCATGGCCGTACGACAGTCTTGTTCTACCAAACTAGAAACCCACAGCGAAAACTTATTCATTCTAGCTTTAGAATTTGCTACCAAGGTAGGAGCATGCTTAGAGAGTTGGATAAACTGGAGAAACTATTCCTTCACACTCAAATTCCCTTGATGTAGGTTCAAGAACTCAACAAACTTTTGCTCCCTCAATTCTAAGGGGGAAAACCTACCAAGAAAAGTCATCTTAAACACTCCTCAATCTATTGGGTCAGCCCCTGTAGGTCTCTCATCCCTCCATTGCTCAAACCACACTTCAGCTACATCCTTGAGTTGGTAGGAAGCCAACACCGCCTTCTCCCTATGAGTCACTTCCATTGCATCCACAATGTTAAACACCTCATCTATAAAGTTTTGTGGGTCCTTATCTACCTTAGAATCAAAGAATGTAGGAGGATTCATCCTTGTGCAATCCCTTAACCCTAAGGCCAGGGTACTCTCAATAGCATTCACCGTAGGCCTCACTTCTCTATTAGCTTGAGTTGTCATGGCACCGGCTAGGGAGAGAAAAGCCTTACTAATCTCCCTATTAGTCATATCCGGGGGAACGACCAGAACTACATTCTCTTGCCCACCAAAATGAGCTTGGCACGTTGCACTCCTAGGGGAGGAACTCCCCCATCATCAATCTCCTCTTCCACTCTCCTCCGATTAGCCCTCGTATTCATATCCTATAAACAGAAGAGACGGATTAGGAAAAGGACACTTATAGACCAAATTCTAAGGAACGACATCAAGAATAATGAAAGAAAGTGAAAATTATATCGTCCTATAGCCTCTCGCTCATAGATGTGTCGTGACTCACACTGATGAACAAGACTCTACTAGACGTGTCTTTTGAGACTTTGAACCTAAAAGTAATCTTTAAAACCTTAGGCTCTGATACCATATTTTTAATGACCCGAGAGCACCCCCTAGCCATTAAATGCATATTCGACCTTTCAGAGGTCTCATACAACCCTTAGCATTCATTCATTGCATAGATCATAACAATCACTAAGAACTTAAAACATTTATTCAATAAAACCATAAGACTTCAAGAGTCATCAACATTTGAAAACATCAATACGCAAGTGGAAGTACTAAGTATCTTTAGCCAATCAAAGACAAGAACTTATAACATACGAAGAGACATGGACCTTTACCAATGAAATGAAAATTAAGTGTCTAATAAAATGACTAAGAAACTTCTAAACATAGTCCTCGAACCTTGAGGACATACCAAAGACATGGAAGACTAAAGCAATCCAAGCAACTCCAAAACACAATCCTCCTAGTTACCACAACCTAAACTTTTAGTAAAAAAGAAAAAAAAAGGGGTTAGTACAACACACATACCAAGTATGAGGATATGCAAAACATGCTAAAAATGATATTTGTTTGGAAGTTATGCTTTCATGCCATTTTTGATAATATCTCATTAACATCAACATAATAGCACCTTACAAGTCACAACCAAAAATACAAAGTCATATGCTTCACAATACATCATAAACATACATAACCCATTTACCTTTACCTTTTTGCCTTGGACCTCCACCTTAAGTAAACCTTACGCAATACCTTTGTGCAATGTATGGGCAACATCCCATACCATCAACCACACTAAGGCACCACCTTAAGGTCACACAAACTGCACTTACCATGCATACCTCAACCTTCACCAATTAATCACATAAGACATATAAGCACATAAGCCAACAAGTCACTTCATAAAATTAGAACACACATCAAATGTCATCCCAATACTCACCTAAGTAAGACATGGTGAGGAAGCCCATACTACCTCTCCATACCACACCCAAGTGATCCTTGAGGCTACACAAGACAAGCTCCATTCACGTCTCAACATAAATCGTTGACTCAACTTAATGCATTTAGACAACTTCATTCAATAATGACATAAGATCATCACAAACATTCAATTCAAAATAAGAACTTACATTCAATTCATTATGACTCAGTTTCACATTAACATGCTCAAAGAGCAATACTTTCATTAATTAGCCCAATAAGACTCATTCATTCAATACCATTACTAAGAAACACCAAGATCTCCCTTAAATGTCAATGTCCAGATGATGTCCCATTCCACTACCTATCCTAAGTAGTACACCCTTAAGAGACCCTAGCTCATTCAATCATTAATGCGGGGGGGGGGGGGAGCCTTAACCGACATAGACCATGGGGCTTGACATGGAATCCCGGTAGTAACCCTTACCGGATGAGGGATCCCCACTTGCCTAAGGTATGATTATTCTTTAGCCTCTACGTGGTAGAGACCACTAGCTAGTCCTATGTGGGCACATAGTTAAGGGATAAAAGGATTGCCTCTAAGCAATCTCATCTCAACTCACGAAGGAGCACCCTTCTTACAGGTTGCTACTAAATACTCACATCTCAACTAATGAAGGAGTATCCACCCATCTTCATATCCTCCCGGTGCTAGACATTACTCCCCCACGGAGTTGGACATTCATTTCATTCATTTAGGGATAAGGATTGCTACTTAGTGCTCTCATCTCAACTCACGAAGGAGTAGCCATCCTAGTCCAACATTCATTTTTCAGGGATTACGGTTGCTACTATGTACTCTAATCTCAACTCACGAAGGAGTAGCCATCCTAAACCATATTCATTCATTAAGGAATCTCTTGGATTCAAAGATGAGAAAACCTTTCATCTAGGAACCCCATTCATTCAAAGGAGTACTTTATGAGACTATCCTTACAACAGACCCAACTTTCATTCATTAGCATTAACTCCCATTTTTTTCATTCATTCTCACATTCTTTCATTCATTTTTCACTAGGTGTGAGAGTAGGTAAACATAGTCTATCCTAACCTTACCTTCATTATAAGTCATTCAAAGAAGACAAAAACCAAGCATAACACATAAAGTCTCTACTCAAGGTCACCTTTCATACGCTTAAACCATACACAAATTCACATCATATCACATTACCTTCACATAATCAACATTAATCAAAACAACAATCATCCAACTTTGCCTAGAAGGACATGATCACAACATGCTTATAAAGTAAACACCTCCCCACTTTCAAAGGGATCAAACCTCACAATTCTAACATCTACAACATATATATATATATATATATATATATATATATATATAATACTAGAATCAATAATCTATTCACAACTTCATCATCATCATAAACCTTAGGTCACAATTGCCCATTCAAGGCCAACGTCCAATATAACATAATTGACCATCAATTCCTCATAATTCAATATAGAACAATACATAAATCAATCGCCCATAACAATCTACACATTAATATCATATTATTAGCTCATAATCAATAGACCCCCTTTAGACCCAAAAATTAGGATTTCAAGATATGCGAGGGTTCATTGAGTTTTTGATCTTAAAACCACCAATATTAACATAAATCATCATATGAAATACTTTCATGCAAGAACTCAAGGTTAGAGATGAAATTGGGGTTTTTAGTGTTTTGAAAAACATTGAAATCACTTTGATTTGGCTCTTTGATTGAAAGGAGAATCAAAGATAAAATCCCCACACCTTTGTGATTAATTTCCTTAGGAATTTGAAGGAGAAATCAGTAGAAACCCATCCCCTAGCTTGAAGCCTCATCAATGTCTTCCATGGAGTTGTAGAGAGAATTTATTTGAGAAGGAAAGTTCAATTTGGATAATGAGGTCTAATTCTAGTTTTTTGGGGTTTTAATCTACTTAAAATACCCTAAAATACGTAGAATAACCATTTATAACAATTCCCCAAAGTACCCAAACCACCCCTCACTTAGTTGAACCTTTTAAACAAGTCAAACTTGATTTTTATTTTTGCAGATTTTGTCGGGAAACAAGTTTGTGACATGGGGGTGTTCCCACAACTTTCTGGAAATTAAATTTTGAGATAGAAGATTTTGCGGTGTCTCCACGAAGCGGAGCAACTTTTTTGCCATTGGTAGAGCAAGTCCCCGACGCGGATCCATTCCCTCCATGAACAACATCAAGCTGCCTTGGCAGCTTGTTTGGCAAAGGATTGGGGTCCTCTTCAAGAACCCTTCGAGTGTTCCCGGGGAGTCGTACCTGTTCGTTTTGACCCTAAAAAGTTTTATTAAGAAACTAGAGTCACCTCCAATGATTTTAGACTCCAAACAACACATAAAAACATGAACAACACACTACAACACACCAACACGTAAAAGACTAGTTTCCGAACGTCTTGGTCGTCCCTTGATGTTTGACTTCCAAACTCTTTAAAACTGACTAAAAAAGCTATTCTTCATTATTTTAACAAGTTATTAATGCATAAAATCCATGTGAGGCTCTACTTTATCCTACTTCATTTTGAGGGGTGTTACATTGGCCCTTTAAAATTTTACTAAGTCAGGGGCATAGATCCGAGACTTATCTATGGTTTGAACAATGACTTATGGGCCATCCTAGTGAACCATAAAAGGAAAATTGGGACTTGTTTTAAAAATTTTATCTTCTCTCTTTGGATGGTTTCCATATATAGCACGTAGAAGCTTCTACGGTATGTAGATACGTAACATAGACACAACTTGCAAACAAAACACTTATTTTCTTTCTTTTCAAAATTTTGAGTTGTTACACTTACCTATCAAGTTGGTATTCACTTAAGTCAACTCCTTTAGACTCAACCATGCCTAAGTTATATAGCCACACGCAACAAGTACTTAGAAACTTGTGGGCTTCCTGTCAAATTTCCTAAGAAAACCTTAAAGCTGAACGTCTCAAGAACACTCCGAGCATCTTTTTTATTTTCTAGTTGCATAGCTCCATCCGCAATCATGGAATGGGCACCCAACCATAGTACATGAACCGGAGGTGTCTTCGCTTCAGATTAACCCTGCACGACTGGTGCTGGAGTACTTGTAGCTGTAGTTGGGGCTTTATTCATACCCCCAAGCATGGTCAAACATTAAGTAATAGTTGTATGGAAGTTGGGAGCCACAGCTTGTTCTGGTGGTAGATGTGTTGGCCTTGACCCTCTAATTGAACAGGACTATAAGTTGTCTGAGGATCCACTGCAAGCTTCAAATAACTATCTTTATCTAGGGATGGGTTGTAGCCCTGGCTTGTGTGGGAGGCTAACGTCTACTCCTGGACGCCGCGAGGCGTGTACGGTCCATCCTGTGAATGAATGAAATAACTGAGATTCCATGAAACTAATAATACACACACTGCATAAAACTGATACAAAAGAGAGGACATTCGTAATGACACCCAATAGCCTATAAATGATAGGATACAAACGTCTCTACATCGATCCATAAAACTCTTGATCTTTTCTTTTAAACTATATTTAGTGTTGAATGTGTATTAATACATGTGATTAGGATATGAATGAATTCTCTAAGGTAAAATAGGAACCATAAGAGCTAATACAATGAAGGAAAGTGTGGCCAACTCTTGAAAGACCACGCGTCAATTGAAACAAAGAGGGATTGACAAAGCAAACCCTGCCTCACAGCTGGCGCGGGGTGCCATGTCCCAAACTACTGCATTGGTGTAGAGTGCACTGTTGGTGCGGGGAACCATGTCCAAAACTTCTAGGGGATCACTATTCGACCTTTCATGGTGTGCCACCATAGGGCCCTTCCCAGAATTCGATGACTTTTTCAAGTTAGATGAGGATCCAAAATTCATTTAAAATTTGGAAAATTCTCCTAAACTCGACATGTCATTCAAACCCAAAACATTACATGAGAAACATCAATACAATTTCTTTTTACAACATAACTTTACTAATCAATGGAGGTACTATGATTTTAAGCATGCAAAACATTAAATAATTCTTAAAACAAAGGAAATAAAGACCTCAACATTTAAAGAACCGAATTTAATATCAAGAATCATGAATGAATCCTTTAGATGTAACAATTTTTTACTTAATTGAGATGTAGGGCATGAGGAAGAGAAAGTCCAACCTTATTAGAAGCCTTACAACCTGGAATGAATAAAGGTTCTTGGCAAAAATCGATGGAAACTTCAAGACACTAGAAACCTAGTTTTTTCTCCACTAGGAACCCTGCTCTAATTCCTTTAAGTGTTACAGAAGATGAATATATGTTGTAATGTTGATTAAACTCCTAATTATGTGAAGAAAAAAAAGTGGCTTAGGCTTAGAAGGAGTATGAAAAGACCAAACTACCCCTCTAAAAGGATTTAGGTGGCTTAAAAAGAAGGTGTCACTAAAATGGGCATTTCTTTTTACTCCGAGCTTGAAATGAAGGAAACTTGGTGGTGTCTGAAAGAGGATTCAAAGACCTTTAATTTAATATGTAATAGGCCACCTAATTATTTATGTCCTATGATACATGATTGTTTTAAATTTACCCAAAACCTAAAAACTGTGGGGTGACTTGTATGGACCCCTTTTTAGCCCTTTTCAAAGTCGAGGTGTTACATATCTCCCCCTTGGGAATATTCGTCCAAGAATGACATCAGACTAAG
The DNA here is from genome assembly GCA_029007595.1 of Solanum commersonii. Classification (NCBI taxonomy): domain Eukaryota; kingdom Viridiplantae; phylum Streptophyta; class Magnoliopsida; order Solanales; family Solanaceae; genus Solanum; species Solanum commersonii. Next base: position 214,411 of record JAJTWQ010000227.1, on the reverse strand, counting down.
CACAACAGGGGTGGTAAATATCTTATAATCCCACTCAAGCAGAAATTATACAATTATCATAAACTCAACATATCAACTTATAATACTTTACAAAGAGGTTGTTCCTTCATCTGTAATTGATTCAGAGGGGAAGAGGTGTTGGTATCTAGTATTCATATCATCCTCAGCTTCCCATGTTGCCTCCTCAACAAGTTGATTCCTCCATAAAACCTTGATTGATACAACCTCTTTGGTTCTCAATTTGTAAATCTGACGGTCAAACATCTGAATGGGAATCTCCTCATAAGATAGGTTGTCCTTGATACCAATAATTTTGGTAGGTACAATAAATAAAAGATCACTCAAACACTTCTTTAGTGTAGATATGTGAAATACCAAATAGATTGCTACTACTCTGATGATAGTTCCTACTCATAATCTATGTTGCCAACTCTCTTAAATATCTTATAATGACCATTTTATCGGGGATGGAATTTTCTCTTGATACCAAATCTCATAACACCCTTTATAGGTATAACCTTAAAATAGTCCCAATCATTAACCTCAAATTCCAAGTCTCTCCTTCTAACATCTGTATATGATTTTGGAAGACATTCAACTATTTTCAACCTTTCCTGAATAGTCTTCACCTTCTCCAAGGCTTGCTGAACCAAGTCCGGTCCTATCAACACAACTTCGCCAAACTCAAACCAACCAATAAGGGATCTACATCTTTGCCCATATAGAGCCTCATAAGGATCCACCTCGATACTGGAGTGATAACTTGTTGTATACAAACTCTAAGAGAGGCAAGTGATCACCCCAATTAACTTGTTGACCCCAATTGTGCGTTCTGCTTGTCCATCTCTCTAAGGATGTAAACCAGTACTTAGGTTTACCTGTGAACCCAAACCTTTTCTGTAAGGACTTCCAAAACTAAGGGGTGGATTGTGCACCCCTTTCTAAAATGATAGACGCAAGAACTCCATGAAGTTGGACAATCTCTTGTATGTATAATCTGGCATAATCTTGTGCTGAATTTGTGGTCTTTACTAGCAACAAATAGGTTGTTTTAGTAATCTGATCTACTATCACCTAAGTCGAATCATGTTGTGCTCGAGATCGTGGCAAGCCAATAATCAAGTCCATATTAATCATCTCCCACTTCCATTCTGGAAGAGGTATGTTCTTAGCTACATTACCTAGCATTTGTTATTCTACCTTGATGTGTTGGAAATTTTGGCACTTAGCAACCAAATCTGCAATGCACCTCTTAATACTATTCCACCAATAGACTACTCTTAACTCAAGGTACATCTTAATGGAACCAGGGATGGATCGAATATATTGAACTATGTGCTTCAACCATGATCCTCTGTTGGAGCTCATCCACCTTTTGGTACACACAATCTACTTTGATACATCTACACACTATCTCCCCCTTGTGAAAAAGTCATTACCTTTTGCTTATGAACATATGCCTTTAGTTAAAGTTATAGAGGGTGTTGATGTTGTTTCTCCTTCACTTCAGACACTAATGATATTAAGCCTCATTCATCACAAAAACTCCAACTTCTCTGGAATCTAACAAACGGACTCCCAAAAGTGAAAGTCTGTGAACTTCCTTAGCCAATTCTTTCTCACCTTCCTAAACATGAGTAGTACTTCCAATGGAGAACCTACACAAAGCATCAACAACAAAATTAGTCTTACCCATGTGATATAGGATACTCATGTCGTAGTCCTTAAACAACTCTAACCACCTTATTTGTTCGAGATTATGCTCCTTCTAATTGAAAACATACTTGGGACTCTTGTGGTCGGTGAAAACATCCACATGAATACCATAGAGTTAGTGAAACTGTACTTTTAGAGCTAAAACTATAGATGTCAACACGAGATCATGACTCCGGTAGTTCATTTCGTGAATCTTAAGATGTTTGGAGGCATAGACTATAACCTTACCATTCTGCATTAATACACTACCTATTCCAACTTTACATTCATCCTAATAAATAAATAAAATGTTTGTACCCTTTGGTAGGGTAAACACTGGAGAAGTGGTTAACTGAGTTTTCAATTACTAAATGTTTTTATCTCAAGCTTCACAATGTTAAAACATAGATGTTTTTTGAGTCAACCTAGCCAATGGGGATAAAATAGATTAAAACCCCTCGACGAACCTTCAGTAGTAACCAACAAATCCAATGAAACTCTTTATATCAGTTGGAGATGTGGGTCTTGGCCAGTTCTACGCTGCTTCAATCTTCTAAGTGTCAACTCGAATCCCTTCGCTAGACACAATGTGGCCAAACAATGCCACATATTAAAGCTACAAGTCACACTTAGAAAATTTGACACACAACTCTCCATCCTTGAGAGCTTGGAGGACTATATTGAGATGACTAGCATGGTCCTCCTCATTCTTTGAATATATTGATATGTCATCATTAAAAATGATACCAAACATATCAAGATACAACTTAAATACTATGCTCATAAGATCCATGAGCGATGTAGAAGCATAGGTCAAGCCAAAAGACATCATAACGAACTCATAATGACCATAACGTGTCCGGAATCCTCTCTTCAGGATGTCACTTTCTCTTACTTTCAACTTATAATAGCCACATTTGAGTTCTATCTTTGCAAAGCAAGTGGAACCCTGAAGTTGGTCTAAAAGATTATCAACTCTTTGAAAGGGATACTTATTCTTTATAGTGACATTGTTCAACTCTTTGTAATCGATACACATCCTAAGTGAACCATCTTTCTTCGTCACATGTAAGACTGAAATATTCCAGAGTGACACACTTGGTCGGATACAAATCTTATCAAGAAAATCTCTCAATGGTTCTTTAAATTCTTTTAACTAAGTTGGAGCCATTTTATACGGAGGAAAAAATATGGGTTGAGTATTAGGAATAATGTCTATTTAGAAGTCCATTTCTCTCTCAGGAGGGACTCTAGGAAGATAATCTGGAAAGACCTTTGGAAACTCAATCATAGCTGGAACTGACTGAATAAACGTTGCTTCAATACTAAAGTCAATAACTTGGACTAAGTGATAGATGCACCCCTTGGAAACAATCTTTTTGGCCTTAAGGTATTAAATAAAATGACCTTTAGACACTCCTGAACTACTCTTTACCCTAAAACTAGCTCATTAGGAAATACAAACTTGAATACTCGAGTTCTACAGTTGACTGAGGAATAACAATCATGAAGCAAGTCCATACCTAGAATAACACTAAAGTCCACAATATCTAGCTCAACTAAGTCAGCCATGGTGTCGTTATGATAGAAAGAGATGGTACAATCACGATAGGTTTTTTCTTCTAAAATAGCCTCAGAAATAGGTGTTGAAACACTGAAGGGCTCAAGAAGTTGTTCAGGGTCAATACCGGATGTCGTTGCTACATAAGGAGTCACAAAATACAAACTCTCACCTACATGAAGTAAGGTATAAACATAAAAATTAATCACTTTAAGCATACTGATGAGTCCTAGATTTTGACTCATTTAGTGCTTTACTTGTATAGACTTAGTGTCCTCAAATGCTTATTTTTTGCCAATAACTGATGTAAAATCCTTGTTTTCTAGGTATTTAGATTAAGGAACAAAGAAAGGACACTAATTGAAAAAAGGAATGAAGCGAGCCGAAAGAAGGAGGAAAAGATATCCTCGTGATCGCCAAGTCTATTTGACGAGTCGTCGAGTGGCCTCTTGACCGCCTAAAGTTTCAGTGTGCCAAGACCTGAAGGAGAAAATCAAGCTGGCGAGAGAAAGGAGCAGTCACCAATTCACCTAATGGTTCTGCAATGCAGTGTTGGATCGCCCCAACTTATAGACTCGGAGAATGTTGAAGGGAAAGGCAAGAAGGAGATGAATTAAGCCAAAGGGTAAATCACCGAGCTGATCGGCGAGCCCGACTTACTACGCCAAATGGTCCATCTCAACATATTTTTGGCGACTATAAATACATTTTAAAACATTAAGTTTTGAGAGATTTTTTCATTATCAACTACCTTATTTTTTAATTTTGAGTATTCTGAACTAAGAGACAAGTTTTCTTGTCTTTGAAAAATTTAAGATTTCCATTTTTGAGAAATTGGAAGTGTGTCATTTGAGATTCTTCAATTTTGACATTTGTACAAACAAAATTAATCGTAACTAGTTGATGGAAACTCAGTTTGGTAATGATTTTGATCTTTTTATGATGTCTAGCTAAAACCCCAATTCTTGGGGGTGTGATTATGGGCTGATTTAGTTTGTGGGTATTGCTAATTGTTAGTTTAAATGTTGTTTAGAAGTCATTTCAATCAGTAATCGTGGTTCAATTTAAAGAATTGTAGTTGTAAATGTTGTTCTACCTTCATGTTTTTGTCTTGCTCGAGAGAGAGGTTTTAAAACCAAGATTACTGAATTGATGGTCTGTGGGTATTAGGTTGTCCTGGCTTCATCTCAAGAGAGTAAATCCTAAACCCTTTTTCACACATTCAACTCGAGAGAGTGAATGGACTAAAGCGTAGGCTGCTCTTATTTGCATGCTTGTTAGTGTTCGAGAGAACCCCGCTTGATTCAGGGTAAATTGTTCGAGAGAAAGTTTATACCCTCTAAAATCTAGTTTATTCACTAGTTTACAACTATTTTGTAATAGTTGCAATTACCCATTTGTCTATATTAGCTTATAATCCAATCACATATGAAGAACCCGTCTCATTATTATCTTTTTCGTGTTATTTGCTATTGTTGTAGCTGATATTTTAAACCAAAACCCCCTTTGTTTTTTTGACACTCGTGTCAACCCCTTAATTGAATTATGTTTTTTATTCGATAATGTTTATTCCTATGATTGACTTGAGCATATTCATACTTTCCTATTGAATCTTAAGCACGCACAATTCCTTGTGCGATTTGACCCCATCTCTTTTAGTTGGGTTATATAGTAACTAACAATCGTTGATTCTCAAAACTAGATTAAGTGTCTTTAATAGAGTTGTTCAATCAAAATAGTGCCGCTACCGGGGAGTGGTGTTGGTTAAGATTCTTTAGTTAAGTTGAATTTTGTTCTTGTTAGTTATAGTTTAATCTACTTATTTTTAGTTTTGGTTTGTGTGTTGTTGTTATGAACAGAAGATATGAGGGTGAACAGAGAAATGGTAGCCAAGTGGGCAACCAAGATGGCATCGAAAACCTCATGTAACAACCCGTAAAACGAATAAGTGAAACTAGAGCCTAACTACTAAAAGTGTGAGTTTGTCATGAGGTTTGAGGTGGTTTGATGTTGTCCCGAGCTATGGTTGAGGGTTTTAGGGGTTAAACGTCTCGGTACGATTCCCCATGGACCACCCTAGGGGACCCTGAGGAGGACCATTAGCCTAACCCAAAGGCTGCCCAAAAGAGAGTTTTTGTTGCCAAAATGTGGTGACCAACGGAAGTGGTCCACGTCCCGTAGGTCTATCCACTCCCCGTAGATGGCCTTCGTAGGTCAAGGGACCATGAACCAAGCTGCAGCCCCAGACCACGACCAACAACATGTTCCATTAGTGGACTCACGATCCGTAGGTCTATGGCGTGAGTCACTAACTAATTTGTTGTTAAGTTGCGGCCTAGCAAAAGGTAAATTGGTAAATTAACCCAAAGCCTTAATTAGTTGGGGGACAGTTATTTTAAGTTATTTATCGTATTTTAAGAGTATTAAAAGAATTAAACACTATTTTTCATCATATCTTGAAAACCCAAAATCAAAACCTCCCCTCCCTTCCAAAAGTCTCTCTCTAGAAACCTCCATTAGAGGTGAAGACACTTCAAGCTCTCAAGGTCAAATCTTCAAGGTTTTCAAAGAACTTTCACGGGGAATCAATAGCAGGGTATGGTAGTCTTGATCCTTGTCTAACTTTTCATTCAAGGAGCCAATTCAAAGTATGAAAAATCTAGGTTTTTACTCAATTTCATGTGTTCTTTAATCAAACGTTTTCAAATGGTTTCTAATGACAAATTATGATTGTATTAATGTTGAATTGATGATTTATGATGAAAATACTTTATGAACCCACCGATTCTCTCAATTTCTAAATTGTGCCTTTGTGAAGTGGGTTTGTTGGTCATGAATGAATGTTGATGGATTATGCCTACATTGATTTAGATTGTTTAATTATTGATGTTTATGTTGAATTAAATGATTGATTCATGTCAATTTCCTATTCTACTGTAGTAGTTTGGATTTATGGATTGATGTTGGTTCATGGCCTTTAAAGGCAAGTTATGACCTAATTATTTGTTGTAATAGAATTGTTCTTGAGTTATTGATCTACTTGAAAGGTGGAGGTTTTTAATTAATATGTATGCTTATGAAGTGAAGTATATGTGTTTGATTACTATAGATGTATTATGATCATGTTTAGAGGGCAATTAATTGTATGAATGATGATGATTATGTGAAAGGTTATTCTCACATGTTCACACACACACTCATGAATGACTAATGAATGAAGTTCTATTATAATTTTAATGATGATGGGTTAATTGAAAGGCTATTCACAATTGTACGCTAATGAATGATAATGACTTGTTGTGAAAGGAATTTCTCACAATAACGGGATTCTTTAGTAAAAGCTTATTCTCATCTTTGAATCTATGAGCTTTCCAATGAATAAATGAATGTTGCGTTTGAGATGAATGCCGATATGTGAGTTGAGGTGGGGTATCTAGTAGCAATCTCTTATCCCATAAATGAATAAAAGTAATGAATGTCAAATACTACATGGGAAATAATGCTAAGCACCGAGTGGATATTGATTGAGATGGTTACTTATACGTGAGTTGAGGCAGGGTATCTAGTAGCAATCTCTTGAGATGGATGCTCATACGTGAGTTGAGGCGGGCCATCTAGTAGCAATCTCCCTATCTCATAACTATGTGCCCACATAGATATATCTAGTGGATCCACTTAAGCTATAAAAATGATGGTCCTACCTTAGGCAAGTAGGAATCCCTTTATCCGGTGAGGGTGCCATCGCGATTCCATCTCAAGCTCACATGGTCTATGTCGGCTACGGCTTACCCCAACAAAGAATGTTAATGAACTATGGCTTCTTAAGAATGTACTACTTATTGTGGGTGGTGATATTGGACGCCATCTATGCATTCCACAAGTAGGCTTTGAGAGAGGTTGTGGTGTGTTCCTTTATAATGTTAAGCTTAATGGATGTGCTCTTGCGATGATGTTAATGAGAATGTTGGCTAAATATCTAGTGAATGAATGTGCTATTAATGTAATGAAGTTAATGAAGAAGGTAGACTTATATGCTTAAATGTACATATGCATGCTATACTTGTATTGTATTATGAGTTACTTCTTTGTCATGAGTTAATGAATATGAATATGCGTTGCCTATGGTGACTTCAAAGGAGTACTTAGTGTGAGTAGTAGTATGGGATGCTATTTGCACATTGCACAAGTATGACTTAGAGTTGTCTTAGGTGATGGTCCTTATGTGTTGATATGACTTGAGTAATGTTTATGTCTCCTATGTTTTAGTATTGTGTAATGACGGAAAGGTTGAATGGTAAGTTTACTTTTGGTGATGTTAAGGTGGTAGTTTGGTGTGGATGGTGGTATGGGACGCTATCCATACATTGCACAAAGTAAAGCTTGAGGTAAAGGCTTAATGTAAATGTAATGGGTTATATGTGATTTTTTTCTAATGTGAGGATATGACTTGTATGTTGGTTGTGACTTAAATTATGCCTCTTTTATCAATGTTCATGATGTCCAAGTCCTTTTCAGTACGTCCTCATAGATCGAGGACAAGTGTGTAGAAATTTCTTTCCTTTGCATGTAATAGACTACTTTAGATTTCTATTGTAAAGGGGCGTGTCCCTATTTTTGGTCAAGATTGTGTCTAAGACGGGCAAGTGAAATATAGACTTCCACTTGCATTTAAATGTTTTTGAATGTTAGATTGGATGGTTTTAAATAAAAAGTTTTAAATTCCGTATTATTTCTATTACCTATGCAATGAATGAGTTATGAGACTTGTATAAAACTCCTTGAGGGTCAAGTACGTCATGTTGCTTCCATGGTGTAGGCTCAGTTTGTGACACCTCAATGATGTCAATGAGCCTAATGCCAATTACCCTCATCTAATGGGCAGAATTGGTGCCCTTTGCTTGCCTCCGGTGGAAGGGAATGTTGTGTTCCATATTACAAGTGCCATGTTGCAGCTCATGCACCTGAAAGGGTTGTTTGGTGGATTGGCTTATGAGGATCCCCACGAGCACATAAGGTTATTTGTTGATGTTTGCAGGCTGTTCTCCTTTAAGAATATATCCCAAGTGTCGGTCCGGTTGATGTTGTTCACATTCTCTTTAATGGGAGAAGCATGTAAATAGTTGGCTGAATTGCCAAGAAAATCAATCACTTCATGGGAATAGGTTGTCACCACATTTCAAGTGTGATTTTACCCTCCTTCGAAGATGATGACACTTCGGGACAACATCCAAAGCTTCAAGCATTTGGAGAGTGAGCCAATTCATGAGACTTGACTACGTTTCAAGAAGTTGGTGTTGCACTGCCCAAGTGATGGTTTGCTCGATAATGTTTTACTGCATTATTTTTACTGAAGTCTTTATTCAGTGAAAAAGGGTGTAGCTGACCAACTTTCTCCACGAGGTTTGATGCAATAACATTACATTATAGAAACCCAACTTCTGGATTATATGACCACAATTAATCAGGCTTAGTATACCCATGAAGATCAGGTCTCCCCTCTAACATTTAAATTGACCAAGAGAGGGACCAGAATATGGCCATGATCATGACACAATTTGACATTTTGTCCAAAAATGTCATGGGAGCTAGTGGTCGAAATTTCAATGTTGTGGGTGTCGGGTGTGTTAATCCTGATGAGGCCAAGTTTGAGACTTTATACAATGAAAATGTGAATTTCTTAGCCAACCAAGAAGGTGGTCATTGTTCAAACTACCCGTGGCAGGGTAGTAACGAAGGTTGGAACAGGGATGAAGGTTGGAAGGATCGTGACAAATATTGGAGGGATCGTAACCCACTTGGAAAAAGAGAGACAGGGAAAAGGACATATATGTTTCTCCCCATGAGTGACAAATGCCAAAGTATTCTGAAGGTGGTCGGTCTAAGGATATGTTGTCTCATATTCTTGACAAGGTTGAGGGGTCGACAAGACTTTGAATGAAATGAAGGAAGATGTGTCGACCCTTTGCCAGATAGTTACTTCTCACTATGTCTCTATCATGCAGTTGGGGACCCAAATTGGTCATATTTCATTTCATTTGAACTTGACACAACAAGGGGGGTTGCCTAGTGACACTACGGCCAACCCCAAGAATGATGTTTAAGTGAGGGCTTACGTCTTGCCACGACGTTAACTAAGGCACTGCTTGGGAGGCAACCCAAGAACATTTTCTTTCTTTATAATTTTTAAATAATGTTGTGTTGATTGTGCAAGCAAAACAGTGGAATGTCTTTGAAAAGTGCAGATTAGGGAGCAAAAAGTCCAGTCGGCGACTCGCCGAAGACGTCGATGAGCCTGACTTGGGCCGCCGCTGTATTCTAGAAATTTTAAGGTCAGAGTCTGTAAACCTCGGTGAGCCCACAAGCAAATCAGCGCGTCACCGAACAGGTCAGTGACCATGACTTTATTCGCCATTTTGACCCCCAGTTTAACTGGAGGTCCTCTAAAATTTTGTGAGGCAAGTACCTACTCGGCGTGTCGCCGTAAGGGTAGGCCAGCAAAACTTATGTCACCGAGTGGGAGAGAACTAGACGATTTTAAAATGCCAAAAGTTCAAAAGATAAAAATCACTCACATTCCCTCACTTTTTAACTTCCCAAACTCACACCCATACTTTATTTTCCTATATTCTTGTGTTTTTATCATGTATTAGTCATCGATTGTGTGTTCGGAGTTGGATTCTTTGCTCCCTAGTTTTTTAATTGATATATTCGGGAATAAAGGGTGGTTTTCCAAACGCCGGACTTATATTTAGTGTTTTTTACTCAATTGTAATTACTTTTATCGTAGTGATTTGTGTTGGGCCTCTTTGAACCGTAATTGTTTACTTGTGTGCTTGTTTTAGTTTGATTACATTCCATGTAATGGCCTATATGTTTGAATTGCCAAAATTTTCGTGCTTAAAATTGGTCAAAATTGTTGGGTTCTGTTTTGATGTTATTGGGTCTAGTCGGGTGAAGTCTAAGTAGGCAGCATTTCTTCGAAATGACGTAATTTGCCTAATGATGGAGCGGTTGACATCATTATTAAGGGCAAAAGTGGTCAAAGGCCAAATTTGGCAAAACAGAGAGAATTTTGAGTATCCCGGGGGCATGGGTGTAATGGGTCTACGCCTAATTGAACTAATGCTTGGTTTAATTTTTTTTTCAGGGGCTGCGAGGTTGAATTTTGGAAGTTGGGGTGATAGTAGGCACATTGGGCAGTTTGGCAAGCTAGGTCGAGCTCGCTGAATGTTGTCGGTGGTTCATCGAATCTCCCTATATCTCCCTTAATTTCATACTAGAATTTATTTTGGATTCTGGAACATTAGGCGAGAAGCTTGAGTTCGCTGAGTGCACTAAACGACTAGCCGAAAGTCTTTGTTGATCACCCTTTTTATGCCCCTAACCCTTAAAATGCATTATAACTTTTGGCGAGCTAGTCCGTGCTCATCAAATGCTTTCATCAATTCGCCAAAAGGCTCTTCCCATTGAGGACATGCCATTTGTCTAAGAAAATTTTGAGTCAATTCTTTCGACGAGCCCGATCTGGCTCACCAAAGTGATTGAGCTACTCGTAGACCAAATCGGCGAGTCTATCCACAACAATTCTTTTGCACATCTGCTTGAATGTTTTCTAACTCTTTTTTATGTTTTTGCAGATATGGCTAGACCAAAAATGGTTGGTAGAGACATGCCACCCCGTAAGAGGGCCAAGGGAATAACAATCAATGGGGATGCAGTTGCATGTAGAGCTAAGACTGTTAAACTGCCCACCACAAGTGGGAAAGGAAAATGAAAGGGCAAGGCACCTGCACCTGCACCTTCACCTGCATAACCAGAGGTAAGCTCCGATAGTGACGATATATATGCCACTCACCTCACCACTTTTGAGAGTGAGAGTGAGTACCCGGAACATAAGGTTGCAACTTTTACGCCTGAAGATGAGGTTCTAGCAGCCCAGAGACCGGTCGTACTCCTGCTCCAGCACAGGCTGTGGTTTCTGCAGCTGCTGTACTCCTACCCCACAATCTATGAACAGACTGAAGATTGAGGGCCTGATGACCATTATATAAGAGAAGATATTGTCGACTGATGGTGCCATAGATAGTTATCCAGAAATTATGTGCTGTTTGAGGTTACATAAATTTCAACTATTCACCAAGCCTCGTGGCCCGTACATTCCAAATTATATTAGAGAATTCTATAGTGCTTACAGTGTCCTAGTGCCATAAGAGAAGAAGCCGGCAGACAAATTCAAGTTGGTTGACTATATGGTCGTCAGGGGTACAAAGGTAAAGTGTTATAGTGATGCCATATATGCAATCTTGGGTGTGTCCATACGAATTGGGGATGATTGCCAATATCTAATTAGAACAAACACACTAGAAAAGATGAAGAAGTGGTTGGCTCCACTAATATCAGACGGTACTTCTTAATGGCTTGAGATTGGATCACCCATTAAGAAAAAAGACGTAAACATAGCAGCACAATTCTGGTTTGGCTTCATCAGCAGTACTATTATGCAATCCCAGAATGAGTTGATTCTCCACCACGCCAAAGCAGACTGTCTTTCTTGAATCATTGATGAGACACAGCTCAACCTGGATGATCATTAAACAAGAGATGGTCATGAGGGCCAAGCATCACCAAACCTCTCTCCCCATTCATGTGTTGATCACAGAGCTATGCAGGCAAGCTCGATTGCCTAGAGATGAGAAGAAGGATGCAAAAGTAACTTACACATCCTGTACTGACATCTGGAGGATTAGGCAAAGAAGAAGAAAGCAGCCCCGGTGGATACATCGCTGATTGTTGATCCTCAAACACTAACTACAGAGGAAGCATTACGTACTCCGACCCCTAGGACTTCAGGTACATCTAGTGCTGCTCCTTCTGTTACTCTTGTTCCTCTACTGCTCATGTGCCTCCCAGATCTGCTACCATTGTTGTTGCTTGCCGACCTCCACTCACCCAGGCTACATTTCTAAGGATCGGGCAGCTAGCCCATTCTGTGCATCACCGTGCCACCATACTTTAGGCCACCATTCCAAGCATGGTTCAAACAACCTTTGTTAAGGTTGTGGCAGCTTTGAGTACTACTATTGATGACCTTTCAGCAAGGATAGCGGTGTGCGAGCGTGGAAAAGGGGCCACTTAGAAGGTGAGGACTCTTAATGCTACTATTGCTTTACTGAAGAGAGATACAGACTAGCTGAAATCCACTGACATGTCTATTCATTTGCGGGATGGTGGAGATCACAGATGTGCCAGTTGAGCTAGATAAGCCTTCGGCTATAGTTGGAGATGATGTTCGAGATGAGGAGGTAGATGATCCTGAATCTGAAGCTGAAATCGATGAGGAGCAGCTTTGTATTCATGAGGAGGCTTCCTATGAGGGTCAGACAGAGGTTGAGGAGGCGATGATAGATTCAGGTGTCTGGATTTCATTGACAGACACCACCATGGACGAATCTACTACTAATGTGCCTCCAGGCACTAATGCCTGATGAGTCCACAAATTGGACTCATTTAGGGCTATATATTGATAGAATTTGTGTCCTCAAATGCATATTTAGTCTCAATATTTAATGAAAACCCTTAAGTTTCAGGTATTTGGAGTTTGAGGCAAAGCATGAGCACTACTTGGCAAGAAGGAACAAGGAAGCTGAAAAGAATGAAGAAATGAAGTCCTTAAGATTCCCGAGCCTAGTTGGCGAGTTACCGATAGGCCTGGAGTTCCCCTTTTGTTCTAGTATGCTAAGCCCTGAAGGGAAAGATCAAGTTGGCAATGAAATGATGTAGTTGGCGTGTCGCCGAGTTGTTCCACGAAGAAGTACTATATTACCTAACGACTTGTAGTGCGAAGATGCTGAAGGTTAAAGCAAAATTGCGATGAAATCAACCAAAAGGCGGATCAATGAGTGTATCGGCGATCCCGACTAACTTCGCCGAGTGATCCATTGAGCACAAATTTTCAAACACTATAAATACTTGTTAAATTGTTAACTTAGTATCAAGTCATAGATAATTATTATTCAGACTTAGAATATTTTTAGTTCCATGTTTTAGAGGGTTTTGGAGACTTTGTTCGAAAACCTTGAATATTCAATGTGCTTCAACTCCAAGAAATTGGACGTGGGTCTCCAAGATTATTTGCTCTTGACATGTTTTAAGACTTAATTCTTCATACCCAATTTGATGGAAAATGATATTGGTATTAATTTTTACCTCTTTTACATGTCTGGGTAAAACCCCAATTCTTGGGGTGATTTTATGAATATGGGTTGGATTATTTGTTAGCTCTTGGTTGTTGATGGTTTATTTATTGTTTAAATATCTTGATTTCTTATATTTTTGTTTGTTTATTGTTTATTAGCTTAATACAAAGCCCCATTGATAATTGATGCTTGCACACCCCTTAGATTTTGTATGTTTTTAATCGTTAATATCTATATTTATGACTAATTACATCTAGATTTTATTTTTATATTAATTATCAAAACCACTCCATGTGGGAACGATCCTAACCCTTGGTTGGGTTATATCACTATACGTGATCGTATGGCACTTGAACCGACATAGTGTCAGTTGATTACAGCCTTAAACATCAAAATGGCGCCGCTGCCGGGGAGTGGTGTTAGTTGATAATTTGTAGTTTGTAAGATTTTTGTTCTTCTTAGTTATAGCTTTACTTACTTAACTTTTAGTTTTGTTTTTTTGCTTGTGTGAATATTTCAGGACGCATGAGTGCTAATGGCAACAACAGTAGCAAGGTGTGTGACCAAGACGATATCAGAAAACTCAACAATGTTAAAGAGCCCAACAGTAATGACCCCCATCTAATGGGAGGTATTGGGGCCATCCATTTACCTCCAGCTGAAAGTAATGTAGTGTTCCATATAGTGAGCACTATGTTGCAACTAAATGGGCTTTTCAGTGGATTGCCCATGAGAATCCTCACAACTATCTGCAAAATTTGTGGATGTGTGCAGACCATTCTCTTTCAAAATCATCTCTCAAGAGTCAGTCTAGTTAAGGTTAATCCCTTTCTCGTTGATGGGAGAGGCGTGTAGGTGTTTGGCTGAGTTGCCACGCGAATCCATCATTTCTTGGGAGGAATTGGTAAACGCATTACAAGTGATATTTTTCCCTCCTTTGAAGATGATGACTCTCCGAGACAACATTCAAAGTTTTAAAGGCCTAGAGGGTGAGCCAATCCATGAGACTTTCCTGTGATTAAAGAATTTGGTGCTCCAATGCCCAACTCATGGTCTGCTCGACAATGTCCTGCTACAGTACTTTTACCGAAGCCTGGACTCGGTAAACAAAGGTGTCGCTGACCAACTTTCACCTAGAGGCTTGATGCAGCAATCGTATGCAATAGCAGTCCAACTTTTAGATGGCATGAGGACCATAAACAGAGCATGTTACACTCATGATGACCAAGTCTCCCCTCTCACATTAAACTATCTAAGGAGCAGATGGAAAACGATAGAGACCAAAACATGGGTAAGATCATGACACAACTTGACATTTTATCCAAAACTGTAATGAGGGCTGGTGCCCGTAATGTCAATGTCGTGGGGGTAGGGTGTGCAAATCCTAAAGAGATGAAGTTTGAAGCCTTGTATAATGATGAGGTAAATTTTCTAGCAAACCAAGGCGGTGGTTATCATTCAAATTACTTGAGGCAGAGTGGTAACCAAGGTTGGGCTAGAGAGGATGGTTGGAAGAATCGTGAAAGAGAATGAAGGGACCGAAAACCTAATTGGAAGGATGGGGAGAAGGACATGTATGTTCCTCCCCATGAGCGCCAAAAGCTGAAGGATTCGAAATGTGGTAGGTTTGAGTATATGCTCTCTCGTATCCTCAAGAAAGTTGAAGGGTCAAACAAAATCATGAAAGAAATATAAGAAGATGTGTCCACCCCTAGCCAAACTGTCACCTCCCATTCAGTGTCGATTAAGCAGTTAGAGACCCAAATGGATCATATATCATCTCATCTCAATTCGAGATAGCAAGGGGGTTTGCCTAGTGATACTATGGCCAACCGCAAGAATAAAGTATGAAGGTGGACTTGCGTCGTGCCGCAATGTTAATTAAGGCGTTATTTGGGAGGCAACCCAAAACCCCTTATTGCTTTCTATTATTGTTTTGGTAAAATAATGATGTGTTATTTGTACAGGTTGAAGTGCAGAAAGTGTTCGAAAATGTGAAGCATGGCGAGCAACTACTCCAGTCGGCGAACCCGACCTAATCCACCGTTTGACTCAAGACATTTTAAAATTGGAGTTTGTAAAACTCGGCGAGCCTAGGGAAATTATTGGTGAATGGTCGGCGATCTTGACGGAGACCGCCGTTGGGACCCCCAACACTCAAAGGAAGTTCTGTAAAATTTGGTGAGGCTAATGAACACTCGATGAATCACCAAGAATATAGGGGAGCTTGACTAATCTCGCCGAATTGGCTAAAACTAGAAAGCTTTTCAGACCAAAGGTTTAAAAGTTTCAACCTCATTCACTTTCCCTCACTTTTTATCTCCCCAAACTCACACCTGCACGCTAGTTCCTATATTTTCACATTTTTGGAGTATTTTTAGTATGTGAACTTTGTGAGTGTGTGAACTTTGCTTGACCACCATTTGAGCCTTAGCCTTTTTCTTGGAAGAAACTTGATAAAATTGTTACCTTTCTTTATCCCTTCACCCTTAACCCTCATGAACTGTGGTTTGTTTGAATAGTTTTTTTAATCCATGGCTTTGAGAATGATGGAACCCCTCCATAAAGAAAAAAAGAAGAGAAAATAAGAACAAAAAAAAGAAAAAGAATGATAAAGTTTTGAATTAAAGTTGCCAAGAGAAAATGGGGTGTCCAATGTTACATGGAAAATAAATAATGGGATGAATTTTGAGCATGCATTATATTATTGAAGAAAAGGAAAGGAAATGTTGTTCTTACCACATTTCAAGAGGACAAGAACCACTGAGACGAAATGACCATACCTTTACACTCAGCCCCGTTACAAGCCTTGGAAAGACCTTTATGATCTTGACTGAGCTAAAACAAGTGTTAATTGGAAAATAAGGTCAAACCTATGAGTGAAGTCATGCATGTGGTCATCTTTGTGAGTGTGAGAGTTGTTGTATTTCAGGAGCTATAAATTGTAAAACCATTGTGTGTGAATATGGAATCATCATTTTGTGAGGGAATTTCAGTACCTTTATTGAGCTTGAACTTGCATTTGAAGCAAGTATTGTGAACTTGAGAATCTTTGATAATAGTGAGTCACAACTTGAATCTTTGAGTGCACAATTGATCCTTTCATAAGTAAATTGAGTCTTGTTGTGTGCATTAATGATTGAGTCTTGTATAGCACTGTTTGAGACATTCTTTTTGAACTACTGAACTTGAGTTTTATTTGAGGACAAGCAAAAGTTTAAGTTGGCGGTGTTGATGAGTCCTAGAGTTTGACTCATTTAGGGCATTATTTGTATAGATTTAGTGTCCTCAAATGCTTATTTTGTGCCAATTACTGATGCAAAATCCTTGATTTTCAGGTATTTTGATTGAGGAACAAAGCAACGACACTAATTGAAAAAAAGAACGATGGAAGCTGAAAGAAGGAAGAAATGAGAGCCTGGTGATCGCCAAGTCCATTTGGCGAATCGTCGAGTGGACTCTTGACCACCTAAAGTTCTAGTGTGCCAAGCCTTGAAGGATAAAATCAATTTGGCGAGATAAAGAGGAAGTCGGCGATTTGCCGAGTGGTTCCACGATGTAGTGCTGGATCGCCCAAAGTTACAGACCTGGAGGATGCTGAAGGCCAAGGCAAGAAGGCGAGAAATTGAGCCAAAGGGCGGATCACCGAGCCTAACTTACTGTGCCGAATGGTCCTTCGCATCATATTTTTGGTGACTATAAATACATTTTCAAACATTAAGTTTAGAGAACTTTTATCCGTACCAAGTATCTTATTTTTGAATTGTGAGTGTTCTTAACTGAAAGACAAATTTTCTTGGCTGTGAAGAATTAAAGATTTCCATTTTTGAGAAATTGGAAGTGGCTCTTTGAGATTCTTCAATTTGGACCTTTGTTAAGACTAAATTAATCGTACCAGTTGATGGAAACGCAATTTGGTAACGATTTTTATCTTTTAATGATGCATACCTAAAACCCCAATTCTTAGGGTGTGATTATGGGTTGATTTAGTATTTGGGTATTGGTAATTGTTAGTTTAAATGACGTTTAGAAGTGATTTCAATCAGTAATTGTGGTTCAATTTAAAGAATTGTAGTTGCTAATGCAGTTCTACCTCTGTGTTTTTGGCTTGCTCGAAAGAGGTTTTAAAACCATGATTACTGAATTGATGGTTTGTGGGTAATGGGTTGTCATGGGTTAAGCTTGAGAAAATGAATCCTAAATCCTTTTTCGCACATTCAGCTTGAGAGAGTGAATGGACTACAACGTAGGTTGCTCTTATTTGCATGCTTGTTCGTGTTCGAGAGAAACCAACTTGATTCGGGGTAAATTGTTCGTGAGAAAGTTTATCACCTCTAAATCTATTTTACTCACTAATTTACAGTTATTTCCTAACAGTTGCAAATACCCATTTTTCTATATTAGTCTATAATCCAATCACATCCGAAGAACCCATCACATTATTGTCTTTTTCATGTTATTTGTTGTTGTTGTAGCTGATAGCTAAAACCAAAATCCCCTTTGTTAGTTGACACTTGTGTCAATCGCTGATTTGAATTATGTTTTTATTTGATAATGTCTATTACTAAAATTGACTTGAGCATATTTGTACTTTCCTATTGAGTTTTAAACTTGTACCACTCCCTATGGGATTCGACCTCAACTAATTTAGTTGGGTTATATACTGAATAACGATTGTTGACTCTTAGAATTGGATTAAGTGTCTTTGATAAAATTATTCAATCACATAGCAATGACAACATCTAGCAAGGTTTCTTGATCTTGGTGATTTGTTATAGCATACAGACGGTTTGCTCCTCCGCATGTCACTGAAGTACCTCCTCTTGGAGTAGTTGTGTTTGTCGGAGCCACTGAAGAAAAATGAGCTTTGTTTCCCCATTACCCTACCTTTTCTTAGGGCACTCTGTCATAAAGTGACATGTCTGACTACACTGGAAGCAGCCATTGGAGCCATCACGACACGCTCCTGGGTGGTTCTTACCACACTTATCACATATGGGGTCCAAGTAGCCCTGGTGCCACACTACCCTGAGACTGAGTAGATTGAGCTCTGAAATTCTGAGAGTTCTGGTTCCTCTACTCATTCTTGTTCTTCGGTGCACACGCACTAGCTTATGATGGAGAAGGCCCAGGTTACCATTGCAGAAAGGATGACCTATTTACATTCCTGGTCTTCTACTAGCATGATTGATGATTTGTTGTTTTAGACCTCTTTCTACTGAACCATTCTTTATCTTTTAACTCATATTTTAAAACTTGTTGCACATGAATCACGAGCCTATCTATGTCCATGTCCCTTATCAACGTAACATCCTTACCTACTGTACTCGATAAGCGCGATATCCCAAACACAAACAAACTCATATTTCTTCTCATATTAGCCACCATCTCCGAAGCATAGCGGGATAAGTGAGTGAACATGAGGTTGTACAGTTGTACACCTATAGACTTCTGCTTTAGATTAAGGAACTCTCTTAATTTTTCTTCCCTTAGGTTTTTGGGAAGGAAGCGCCCCAAGACAACATCTTCAAACACCACCCAACTTAAAGGTGGTCCGCCCCTACCATGTACTTCTTCCATTGATCATACAATATCCTAGCAACAACTTTTAGGTGATATGAGTCTAACTCCACACACACATCAGCAAAAACAAGCATAACCTCAAACACTTTTTGAAGTTCTTCCACAATGTTCTTCGGATCCTTATTGTTCTTCGACCCTCTGAACTCTAGGGGATTCATCCTCAAAAACTAATAGGTTTTTGATGTATCAGCCACATCCTGATGACCTAATCTTTATTGACCAGCCTAATTTTCCGTAACCCGAGTCAACATCCGAATAACACTCATAAAGTAAGCATTTGTAACATCTGTCTAAGGAGGTTGCATTTCTTGTGCATTGGGGTTTCTTGACATTGAGGCTCACCAAAGCTAACTAGAGTGCAAGTGATCTAAACAAAGATCCTATTTTTGAGCCTGCACACATGTATCTTCATAATAATAATATGCAGGTAAAATGACATTAGTACATTAAATGTACGAGTACGCAATGGAAACTAAATGCATATAATAACTGAACTGATATGACTAGAAGAATACTCATCTCAACTCAACTCAATACAAAACCAATATTAATATATTAAATGTTCAAAGCTTCATTAGAAAGATATACTAACTCAAGGATGTATATGAAAATACAATAATTTACTCTTTACTCTTATTTGGGATATCTGTAAACGACAACTAGCACTATGAGCTAGGGTATCCTGCCACTCGACCAGAACTATCCTATACCTTGCCGGGGTATAAAACACCTGAACTAAGTTGATCCACTAAGCTACGTTCAAAAAAAATAAAGAGACATCTAAAGAGTACGATCCTTTACCCATGTTGGCTACGTGGTTTATGAGGAATGTGAGATGTTTGAACTTAACCCCATATTGGTAGTCAATACTTCTCCCAATAAATATACATCCTTATGCTTAAGTAGAAATACTCTCTCTCTGTTTTTAGTTAATTACTGACAATACCTCTTTTTTATGTTGTAATTGCTCTTAAATATCTTGACCGCATAAACTCTTTTTAGAAATCAAAGTTTCTTTATTCTCAATGTAAAAAGTTTACTTTTGGTAAAACTTAGTGTAAAATCGTTGTTAGTTAAAAATGAACTCTCAATAATAAATCCATAAAACTCTTGACTTTGCTTTTTAAACAAAATTTAATTTTGAATGTAAATTAGGACATGTGATTCGGATAGGCAGGTATTTTAAAAGGTAAATGCAACCCGTGGGAGCTAATACAAGGAAGGAAAGGGTGGCCACAACTTCAAAGAACACGCGTCAGGTGAAATAATGAGGGATTGGCCCAGCGACCCCTGGCGCACTGCTGGCGCGGAATGCCAGGCCTTCAACTACTGGCAGTAGTCAAGGCGCACTGCTGGCGTGGGTCGCCTAGCTCCAAATATCAATGGGCTAGTCTTGGCATCTTTATGGCGCACCACCTTTGGGCCCTCCCCTGCATTATACGATTTTTCAAGTTAAATTTGGATCCCAAATTTGTTTAGAATTAGGAAAATTATCATAAACTCTAATTGTTTTTCAAACCGAGAACAATACATGAGAAACTTCCATTCAATTCCTTTTTAAAACATAATAACTAATCAATATGGTTCATGTGATTCTAAGCATGTACAACATTATGAAATTTTCAAAACAAAGGAAACCAAGACGTCAACTATTAAAGGACCAAATTCAATATAAAGAATTATGAATGGATCATTTAGATGTAACATTTTCTGACTAAATGGAGATGTCGGGTGTGAGGACTAACAATACAAATATTGTGAGAAATCTTACATACCTGAAAGTACCAAGGTTCTTGGTGAAAACTAATGGAAAACATGTAGATGCTTGAAATCTAGCTTTTTCTCCTCTTGGAACTCTTTTTAATTCCTCCAAGTGTTAAAGAACATGAAAATATGTTCTAATGCTAATTGGATTCCTAATTAGGTGAAGAAAAAATGTGGCTTAGGCTTAGAAGGAGTGAGAAAGATAAAACTACCATTTAAAATGATTTAGATGCCTTAAATAGAAGGCATCACTAAAACGGGCATATCATTTTACCCCAAACTTCAAATGAAGCAATTTTTCCGGTGTTTGAAAGAGGACCGAAAGACCTTTAATTTGATAGGTAATGGGTCACCTAATTCTTTAAGTGCTAAGAGATATGATCATTTGAAGATGAAGAAAAACTTAAAATTGTAGGGTGACTTGTATGAACCTCTCTTTTTCCATTTTCAATGTCCGAGGTGTTATAGTTGTGGCGACAAATGGTTGTGTATTATTGAATTTAATGGATTCAGGTTGGTTATAGCATAAATTTCTCTATTGTTCTTGATTGGACAACATTAAAATAAACTCATTGTCTAACTTTAACTCAAGAGAGGAATAGAAGGATAAAAGGTGGGATATGAGGAGCATGATCTTCTCTATAAACTAGAGGCGATTTGTATCTAAGATAGGGATATACCTAGAAACCTTACTTGGTTGCTAAAAATGGTAAAAATGTAATGCTCGGCAATTGGTTAAGTTTATCCCCGCTCAACGATTTAGTTAGACATCCAATTATTGTAGATGCATAGAAGTTGGGAGACTATGATCATATATTTAACGTTGTAAACTAGTGATTTGATAACCAGTTGAAGTCTATAGAGAAAGATATTATGCATGACATCTAAGTAGGTTTCAGCCCTTGAATTTTCTCAACCATTAGTACATGTCTTTTATTCTTTCATTCTAATAAGTCAAACTCTTTTGATATGCTTGAATAAATAGATAGAATTACTGCATTTTAGTAAAATAGTTAATCGACAAGTCCTTTGGGTTCGGCAATCCGACTCTTTAGAGCAACTATATAACTTGCATGACTGTATACACTTATGTGTGTGTTTGGACGCAACAATACTCTGTGCCCGAACAAATCTACTCCCAATTTTCAAAGCCAAGCTCGAAATATCACCACAAATCAACATACCATAGAAGAGAGAGAATAGATATAAGGCATCAAAGATGAGTCAACGCCTAATCTAAGGCTCTTTCTATTAGAGACAAATCTTCTACATTAGTCTACAAGGAGCTAAACCGTCAACAACGATGTTTGGTAGAAATAGGGCCAAACAACTTAATATATTGCAAGTTTATGGAAAGCACTAGTCTAAGCCTAGTGTAAGGAAATACATGCTCAATTCATCAATAATAACATCAACAAAGGCACACCACAAGGTAATGATGTTCACACATAGCAAAAGACTTGCTTCTAATCCCAAAAAGCTTGACAAATGCCTAAAACATAAATTTTAAGTAATTGAACATTATTAAGTAGAAAACCACCCCAAATTCACACAAATCAATATGCTTTGACATTATCAAGATCAATCTAAGGAATAGGAAGTCGTAGCCTACCTTTAGGGTAACCACCTGTGTTCCAAATCATGTATTTAAACCTTCTCCATTCCGCATGGCCTCCAAATGTTGCCACACAATCAATTATAGAATCACATTGTTAATACAATTGTTTAGATAATAAATTTACTTAAAATGGATCTGCATCAGAAATTCTAGAATCAACTCTGTCAAAGACTCCTAATTAGCTCCTTGAACTTGTGTTTGAAAATGGAACACAATTCAGAACTCATAACAGCATAAACAAAACACATGCACAATTTCACAATTTAAAGGACACAAAAAAAGCTAATGTAACCACTGATAACTAGATAGTACCTCAACCGAAGGCTCCATGAAGCTCTCTAATAGATCACCCACGTACCCTTGCTTCAAAGACCTTAGATGCACCAAGCTTGGAATCAACTCAATTAGATCAGAAGAACTCCAAAGAATTGCCAAAGCACTATTAAAGAACAAGTGTTGATCGGTTAAGTCATTCTTTCAAATTTTTTGAATAAATAACCCTTGGCGAAGATGGAAAAAGGTGTCCATGAGCAAAGAGGATCTTCATGAATACCTTTCATAAAATGTAGCGAAGATCCCACAAATGTTAGGGTAAAGGACACTAAGGCACCACAGATACGGCAAGTGCCCCATAATGGCGGAGAGTTAGAAACCTCAACCCTTGCAAATGTAGAAGGGGCCCCAAGAATGCCAGACCAGGTCCACCGGACTCACTTAAAATGGAGACAGACCAATTTTTGAAGTAAAAATGGGAAATATGGGATCCTTATCGGAAATATTAGGATCAGCTCTGTCAAAAGATCCTAATTAGCTCCCTAAACTTGGGTTCGAAAGTTGAACACAATTTAGGACTGGAAAAACATAAACAACCCATATGCCCAACTTCACAATTTAAAGGAAAGAAAAGAAGGTGATGTAACCACTAATCACTAGATTTTACCTTAACAGAATTCCCCCTAAAGCTCCCTAACAGATCACCCACGTAGCCCTGCCATGAAGACTCTTGATGCACGAAGCTTGCAATCAACTCAATTAGATCAGAAGAACTCCCAAAAATTGTCAATGCAATATTAAATAATAAGCGTTGATCGGTCTAGTCAATTTTTCATACACTAGAATAATTAACCTTTCAGGAATGCGGCGAAATGTGGTCATGAACAAAGAGAATCTTAAAAAATGCCCTTAAAAAATGGAGCAAGGAGCCCACAAATGTGAGGGTAAAGGATACCAGGGTCCCACAAATAAGGTTAGGGCCCCACGATTGCGGAGAGTTAGGAACCTAGACGATCATGAGGGTAGCAGGGGTCCCTCGAATGTGAGACCAAGTCCACTAGACTCCGCAAATGCAAATAACTACCTGTGAATGTGAAGACAATTTTTGGGTTCACTAGCAGATGAACATCTGCTTGTTTTTGGAAACTCCAAAACCTCCAATGGGCTGCTCGAGATTTGTTCGGAACTACGTACATGCAAATAAGATATGCTATCCTATAAAATTTATATTCCAGACTTAATGGAGGAGTTGAAACTTCCATCTAAAGTCATCTCGACAAAATGTCGGTCTCACACCCAAACACTCCTTTAAGTCAAAATCCACAAGGGTTCGTCTGGAAGACTCATGATCTATATTAAGGATCGTTCTGGAAAAAATCAACATTTCAGAGCTAACCGCGTGGGTAGAATTCTCATCTGAGCACAGAAACCAACAACGTTGACTGAGGTAACTTACAACAAAGTTTAAAACATAAAATGCCTATTGGCACAAACCTATATTGGAAGCCTCGATATCCGAACCAACCATGCCACTAGCCTAAAGTTGCCCTTCCAAAGTTGATGGAACCGTAAAAAGATGCATCTAGAGGCTACTTTCCTGAACCTTTGACCAATGTCAAAATTTTGAGTTTCAAAAGCTCCAAAACATAGAAATTCACATAAAAGTGAAATGATTTACCAGTTGACCAAGCTATCAATCCCACCAAGTCATAAATTACTCATGGTTGATATATTATCACTCTAAACTACAAAAATAAGGCATTTACATTGGACTGACCTAGAGGGTCATTACATGAAACCATTCAAAAGAAATCATTTCAAAGATAATAAGAATATATGAATACACATCGTTAAAGAAACACTTTTTATGTTATTAAAATTTACAAGAACATAATCAAAATTTATGGTTGAAAATATTATTATAAAGTTACAAGAAGAATAATCAAAATCAAGAAACGTGAATTATCAATAAAAAATCACTATACGAGAATCAAAGTATCGAATTACTAGAAAAGTCAACGAAAGTACGCTACAAAAAATTTCCATAATTGAGTTTTCTAAATAAAGTTCATAGAGCAATAAGAAAACGCTGCGCAACGTATTTATAGGCAAAACAAATCCAATCGTCAACATAAAAAAGGTTCCACTTTGGGGGAAAACTGATAATCTTTGTCTTGAGTTAATAATCAAAATCCATCTTTATAACTGTACTGAACTTTCTTTTGTGAAATAACTGATTGTACTTTTTAGAAACTAAAATATGTTTTCTTTAAACTAGATATGCCTTTTCTTTCTAAAAATAATGCACTTGAAGCAATTCATGTCTTCCTGAAACTTTCTCAAATACTACTTTAAGAATTGAAATTTACTTAATAGTATGTATAGCTTTTCAAATAAATCTTACCAAAATAGTGTTCATGTAGTAAATTGAGCATGAACAACTATAAAAAATAATTAACAATATGAAGTAATGGAATCTCTATAATGTTAACAAGAATTCAACAATAAGAATATAGAGTAAATTCTAAAATCATGAATCAAGGGGTAAATCCCTTGCATTGATCATACTAGGTTATATTATTGATGTTGGTCATGGAGAAGAACTCATCACTCACTATAATAGTCTTACATACCTGGGCGAACAATAGTTCCTACAGAAATCTTGATTGAGAAACTTGGAACCCTAGGCTTGTTCTTTTTTACTCTTGCTCTACACTTAGGGAGAAGCATGTGTCACACCTTAAAACTGAATGTGATGGCCCTTGTCTTATCTCACCATAAAAGGTCACCCTAGACCAAAAATGTTAAGAATTAAGAAAAATAAGGAATCAAGTATAACAGAAATATGTAGAATCATAATATAATTATAATACCCCAAAATCCTAGTGTCACGTGTACACACCATTAAGTGTTACCATAGATTAAAAATAAATACATTAGGTCAACAACACATCCTTTCAACATTATCAACCACAATATCCATAACAAAGCACTCACAAAGCTGACAAAATGGTAATGATGTGCAATATAATAAAAGGAAATGTCAAATATAGTGATGCATGTCTGTCCTAATGACATACACCCATTAAGACTCAGGTCGGGACCCATGGGGTAATCACAAGGTTCATGTATCTACCAAAACTATTTCCCTTTAGCATAATATCAATCATCGGAACTATTTCCCTTCGATATTACTAGAAAAATTTCCGTTCGGCATATCATCAATCTCTGAAACCTTTTCTCTTTTGGCATCATCGAAACCATTTCCCTTTGGCCTAATCTTTAAAACATATTTTATCATAGTGTTTCAAAACCAATGCAAGAAAGCATCTTCATACAAGTGTGACAAGATGATAATTTCCATATCAATACACAATCAGTATCAATACAATCATGATATGTCATCAATATTGAATCAATATAACCGTTGACATCATAAAAAACACATAACACATAATCATTCAATCTGAACAAGTGAGCACAAATATAAACCCCACCAATTTTCATTATACTGTACACCAACAATAAGGAATACAAGATTGTATATGCTTATCAAAGGTCAAGAAGTCCACTTGTCTCAAATAACGGATTAGTCAACCCGACACTCGAGCTTTCCCTCTCCGACGGGTCCCCCAATCAAAAAAATCTATTCAAATATGGAATCATAATAAGAATTTAAAACTATCAACACTCATATAAATGATTTTGAACAAGGACAAATTGGCCAGAAAATTCATTCCCAAAATGTTACAAACCAGGGGTACACCCTAGATGTATCTTAGCATACAAGACCCCAAGAGGCCTTATATAAGCCACTTAGCTTTTATAACATAAGATAATAGAAATGAGCAGAAACTTAAATCATTTTTAACACAATCAAGCCTTTATAAAAAGAAACAGAAGTCTAACATATCTTGTCTCAAACCATCCAAAACATGAATATCTTTGGGACACGGCTCATACAATAGTATTCAAAATATAAAATTAAAGAACATAAGAGATATGGTGGCTATATCCTCGAATTCTGTGAGGACTCACCAATCTTCAAGTTGTGCTCTACTATGACCCTAGCTACAGGGATGAGATTCGAGATCGCTGGACCCTACATTTGGATAAAAAATGTAGGCAATAGTATGTGTAAGTACAAACATGTACTAGATATGATAGATAACATAAACAACAATATAAGAATAAGAGATAATAACAGAAGTCATAAGCATAATCAATCAACGTATGAAGCAAACTCAATCAACAATCCAAGCTCATCATACATCATATCATAATGGACTAGGAGAAAGGATTTACAGTTATAAATTATAATATCATTAATTTTAAACAACCTTTTAACAAACACAAAAATATTTTAGAGAATGATCATATACTAAGCACCACACAAGCATAATATTTTTTTCGAAAATACTAGACCATATTGTAGTGCGACAAGCAATATAGACTATATCTCATAACTAAAAAAATGAAATGTTAAAACACCATTAAGATAATTTGAATTTTAAGAAAATACAAATAAATCTTTCAAAACTATCAAGTGTCTCAACAAGTTTTCAAATATTTTGTCATTTACACGTCTAGCGAAAGGACTCAATGAAAAGGTGTATATCAAGATCCGTTCGAACAGTTGTAGCTAATAAAAGTCATATGCATATTTTTAAGTTGTATTACAATAAAATAAAAATGAAAACCATTAATTTTTATAATGCACTAAAAAGGTCAGTGAATAGTAACACCCACAACTTATTGTTACGATAGTTTGTAGAACTCCCACAATAAGTGTAGCCACAATCAATTTGTGCCATTTAGCAACTATTATAATTAACATATATACATCATAAAAAAAATTAAAAATACCTATTAAAAAAAAAATCACCATACTTTAGCAAGTGTATCATCCCAAAGCATTATCTTTAGTCTTACAAACTAAATTCAAACACATTATTCACTCCAACCATTCTAATATTTATTAAACCGCACAATCACATTGTCATAATATCTAATCCAATTATAAAATAATTTAATGATTTCCTTAAGATTACTACACACAAATGATCTTCTTGTGTCCATGGATGATATGCATTCATTAGTTGCATCACTTGTGTTACAATTCAGTTTAGGATCCTGACCAAAGTTAAATGGTGGGATGCTAAAGGCAAGGATTAATGAAAATTAACATAAAATTGGACAAAGTTTCCCTTGTTTTTGGGCCTATAGAATAAAAAAATTATGTCTCAAAAATCAATAATATATCCAACCAATATCACCAAAAAAAGCCATAACATGCATCAACAATATAATAATACTAAATCCATCTCCAAATATGAAAAGAAGTCTAATACTATTTCAAGTTTCCAATAATGAAAAATTATGCATGACACGAGTGAAATGATTAACAAAGCGACTCTAAGAGTTCAAAAGAAAAGGGCGGTAGTAATAAATCACTTCTTCTCCACACAAAGAAATCCCCGTGAACTATAGATTTGTCAACTCGTACACTATAGATAAAGTCTTGTCGACGTCACCTATGATCTGTGTAACAAAAAAAAGTGGGGAGTAATTCACTAGCTCAATGAGTAATACATTTAACTACAACATTTCTAATAAACAAAAGTTGTCATGTTAATATGATAATTAGAAGATGTCATGAAATAAATGCCCTTTCTATAAATGATAACAATAATCAGTAATAAACATTTTCATATCAAATTTAATATTTGGAAGGTTTTGAGGAATTGTATCACTATGGACTCCTTCATAAGGGAGTCAAATATACTTGTAGGTCCCCTACTCAAGGAAAAATATTAACAGTATGTTTTTTTCATCTTCCCGCTTACAAGGATTGTAATTGTAATCATTATTACCAGGTATCCGATTTAACAATCCAGTAGTTAGCTACAAGAACCTTCAAATTCTAGTCTCATTTATATTTTTTGTAAACAATAAATATGAGTATCAAATCATTATAAAAATAGTATATGATATTTAGGTTTTTATCAAATCATGAAATTTAATTTTGTTAATGATAATCATATCTTAAGTAACAATAAAATATGTTTAGTAATGGTAGAAAATTTAAAACAATGGTAAAAACATATCTTATAACAATAAAACATTTTGAATAACAAGTAAACATCTCAAGTGAACGACTCGACACCATACAAAGTAATAGACTTGTCCAACATGAAAATTCAAAGCATTCAGTAATATATTTCTTTTTTAAAATCATGTACCGATCATGCAGGTTATAGAAGAACAGGTTGTGATAAGATTACTACTCAGTATTTGTATTGAAATGCCAAAATCATCACCTCAAGTAATCTATATGACTTCCTTTAAGGATAGAAGCTACAAACAAGGGAATGAAGCAAACCGCAAGTAGAAGGATCAAAGGATGTGGCTCAACAGAAGATGGTTGCTACTATAAATATCTTAGAGGAGTTGGTTCCAGAGGAATTTTTCTCAATCTTCTAGGGCGTACTCACGCCTTCAATTCTGATGCTTGCTTACGTGTCTTTCGAACACACAACAAAATGAAATTACTTGGGATTAGTCCATAGTGGCCTGGGAAGGGTTATTTACTCTCAAGAAATAAGGAGGGCTTAACATTAAAGGAAGTAGGAAATGGAATGAGGCATCTGCTAAAAAATTATTACCACAATTATATGGGAAAAAATAATGGGTGAATGGGTGCATGAATTGTATATAAAGCAGGGGAGCATTTGGGAACATACACCACCTCCTGATTGTAGTTCGTATTAGAGGAATCTTAATGGACTCAAGATGAAAATGCGACGTCGGTACAACTAGGAAGTTGACTCTGATCCAGTGGCAACCACTTTAAAAAAATATTGTGAAGAGAATTGCTGGTAATATTAGAGCAACATTGGGGGAAAAGGATGTAGTACAATCATGGCTTGTAAATTCTTAGTTTTCTGTAGAGATTGATGAGGAGTCTGGTAAATAGCAGTTGGTTAGGATGGTGCTATAAAGTAGACTAAGCTGGTTGTGGTAGATAACTTGATTTGTAATTCTATTTCGGGTGATTAATGAAAAAATTAGTTACCTAAAAAAATGCATGTTGAATTGGTTATGTTAGCTTTAGTTTCTATTGTTGATTTTGCTAACCAGATAATGTTTGATAAGGATAACATTAATTCTATGTTGGGTGGTGGACATCTAGTGTTGGTAAGACTAAAAATACTATAATGCTTAAGCACTATTTTGCTTCTTTTGGTGGCCTTAAAAGCATTGAAAAGTGGCTATAGCGACATCAATTTTTTTGGATTCATCAAAAAAACCTTACAACCATGAGGCAATGCATGCAGAAAAATGTCATGTTCATCTGTTAGAAAGCTCCAAGTTAAAATCTAACAACAGTAAAATGAATTTAAACAAGGTAATAACATTAGAATAGTTAACTAATTCACTAACTTAGAGATAAGTAGCAACAAAAAGTGAGGCGAACCTGCAATTTCGTCTGCTTTGTTTGCAATCAGTCAAAAGATATGGACCCCTATGCAGAAGGAGAACAACCTGAAGCTGTTAGAAAGGTAGAAAGGTAGAAAGGAGGGCTATCTCTAAAGTAAAAAACTAATTACGGGGAAAAATGATTTTTCTTTTCAATACATAAAAGAACAGTAGGGAATGGCAAAAATACATAGAAAAAGATAAAATAATGAAATTTAAGTAATTGGTAAGCTACTCAACTTTAATCGCCTATGACCTTTAAGTACGATAAATAATTTTCAATAAAATGATTTTGTTTTGTAGTGATCAGGCTGTTACTTTGATAGTAGTCAAAGAAAAAGTACATAATTTAGAAGGTCTATTAATAAGTAATTGGCCTTACTCTTATGAGGTTACATCACAAGCCAATGTTGTCACCATCAAATGTGCTATCAACTTCATCATCATTGGTACTATTATTACCTTCATTCTCCTTATGATCAATAATGTACTCTATTATAGTGTCATCCCCTTGGTCACAGTCATCCTCACTGAATCAATTTCAACTGCATGTTGTGTTTGAGCCTCCAATTCAATTACATTTGCATCCAAGTTAACCAAATCATTATCATCTCTATGTAGTTGACACAGTATTTTCGCCGAATCATTGACAATTTAATTATTTTCAAGTGAAATATCTTGATACACTTCATCATTTGCAATATGCAACTCATCACTTTCTGCCTCTAAACTTTCCTTCTCTGGCACATCATATAAGTGTCTATCTTGAAATTTGAGCACAATTCACCAATTTCCCCCTATTTTGGGTCGTCTATATAAAAAACTTGTTTTGCTTGAGTAGCTAGTACAAAAGAGTCTTGTTCATACGAAAACCTTTTAACACAAATACTCATAAAATTATTATCTTTTCGCATTCCTATTTTCTTGCGAAGATCAAACCACTTGCATTTAAATAGGAGAACTCGATTTTCGTCAACATACTCTATCTCAAGGATGTCAACTATAATACCATAAAAGTCAATCACCTCATTTTCATCATAGCCTGCAACTACTATACCACCCTTTTGACTTTTACGGAATTCATCACATCGTTGAACATAATACTTGACACCATTTACAATACCACCAGTATGTGTTCTTCCACGCACATCAGGTCCCACTGCCAAAAGATATCATTTCTGGATAGGCATTGACTTTTCCTTATTATATAATAGCATAATCTACAATAAAAATTGTGGTCAATTAATAAAGAAATAAGTAATAATTGAAACATAATAACATGAATATTTATCTTAAAATCATTTTTGCAAGCATGAATCCAAATGTATCCTAATCCAAAACCTTTCAACATGTGTTTAGCATCATAATATGACTTAGGAAGTGTCTAACTAGTAGGAAATGCATCTTTTAATAACTCTAGCAACATATCAAATGATTTATTACTCCATTGATTGTACACTTTCAAATGTAGCAATTTCACAAGAAGGCTATGGAAAGTAAGATGAAAATACATATCCCAGTTGGTAAAGGAGGCCAACTAAACCAGTTCAATCGGCAAAATTATCCAATGAGTTGGGGATAATTTCTCGAAATTTTATTTCGCTTCCAAACAAATGGAAGGAACTCACAAGAGATGACAGAGATGCAGCACTAATTATATGTCATGTAAG
Organism: Solanum commersonii; assembly: GCA_029007595.1. Classification (NCBI taxonomy): domain Eukaryota; kingdom Viridiplantae; phylum Streptophyta; class Magnoliopsida; order Solanales; family Solanaceae; genus Solanum; species Solanum commersonii. The sequence continues at coordinate 182,572 of JAJTWQ010000227.1, read as the reverse complement.
AATTCTATACTCTTATAAATTTATACATGGTTGTGATTATATTTAGCTTCATTTATAATTCTCCTATGCATGAAATGACTAAAGATTTTACAAAGTCCAAAAGATTGACATAACAATCTAAGGGGGATAAACTATCCTAAGTATATTAAGTTAAAATATTGAATTTGTTATTACGTCAAAGCACCTTCTGTTTCTGTCCTTCCACACGCACCAAAAAATACAAGGAGGAATCAGTTTTCAAACTTGTTTGATGGAATTATCAACTTTCCAAGAGTTTCAACTAATGTAGGCATCCTTAAACTAGCAGTCATGACCCAACTAAAAAAAATAGCAAAAAATAAATTTAAAAAATCAACAGTCTGTTAGTCTCAGAAGCTTGTTGGCACGTAAAGCATCTATCGACTTTTGTCATGCCCCTTCTCCTAAGGTTGTCCTGAGTGACACTGTTCTCATGGGATGAAGTATTTGACCTTGGGAGGGGATTTGGTATGCCAAACAAGCTTTTTAAGGCCACTTCTATGTCATATAATTGTGAGCTCATCATAACAAATACCATTCATTCATTGTGTATTGTCCATTTGCCATCATATTCCATTGGATTCTATGTGGGTTGTGATCATTAAGGCAGCAACAATCCAGATTGGATAGTAATTGTAGCAAATTATCTAGTTCCCGGTCTTGGAAATTCAATTTTGAACAATGGTGCCCTGGCATTATTTTTTCTGTTCTGGGAGATAATAGTGTCTGAATTAGAGGTAATTGAGAAGAGAGTAGGAAAGTTACTTTGTAGAGTAGTGTTCCTTGACCATTTTTCCTTCCAGTTTTTTTTTTGAGAATTAGTACTACTGTATTCTTTAGCATTAGGACTGCTGGCTACCACCAAAAACATGTTACAAGGGAGTGAGATTCAAATCTAAACTTTACAAAGTACCTAGGAAATCAACCAACTCCTCTACCTCCTCTATACAATTCCATTTACACCATTTTAATGTGAATGTCATTATCTTCTTTTGTAGTTGTGCTGGTTAATAAATATCCCATAGCTTTGCTATGCTCTTCTATGGACCAACACCATATGGAGATATATGTAGTCCTTTAGATATATGATTGGTAGTGCTAGATATATAATTCAGTATAGCTGTTGGAAGCAAAATCATGATTAGAATTTAGAATAGAATAAAATTGTGTGTTAGTCTTTGTTAATGTTTTAATACCATTGGTGCTAAATGGTTTAATTCAAACCTCACATGAAAAATAACTTAAAACTCATATGATATGTGTAGTTTTAGTGTAGAAAGAGAAAACATACTAGTAGAAGTGTGAAGGAGCCATACATTATTTCCAATATCATTGGCATAGCGTTTTGATTTCTTCCTCTCATTTCAACATTCTGAGTCTGACTTGCTCTTCTTTTGTTAACGAATCCTTAATTCACCTTCTCTTCTTATATCCTCTTTCTCGCACTTACTATTAACTTCCATTTTTTTTATTCGTTCATGAATCTAAAAGGAAAAAGTCAATCTTATTCTTATGGTTGATCAAAATTGCTGCAAAAATACAATCTTTTAACTCTTTTTTAGACTCTTTTGAGTTACCATTAATGTACTGCTTAGTTTTGTTTGAAAGATGGGTACAGATAGTAAATACCAAACGGTGGTGAATGAATTTATAGTAAGATGATCTTATATTAATAACCTATATGTTGCTCGGAGTCTTTAGAAATGTTATTACAGATGTATGGAATCTTCCAAAAATGCACTACTTTTGGAGGATCGGCCATTTTTAGGAGTTCGAGTGTCCTAGCAAGAACTTTACTTTTTGAAGAGTTTGGAATTTATGGAAAAATGAGTTTCTACTAAGAACTTTTCTTTCTATTGATGTCATTCTTGATTTTAAAAATTTGATAGGACTAATTACATTTCTCTGGACAAAAGATCCAGAAAAGTGAAATATCTATTGTATGATAATTGATAGCCATTATATATTTTTCTATCCCATTAAGTTTTCACAACAACTTTAAAGCAAATGATATGGAAAATAAAAGAAGATAAATAAACTATCTCATGAATTTGTTTGGAACAACTGTACATTAAACTTCATCCTAGTCTACCCACTTTGATCTGTAAGAGTGTTTTTGCATCTGTTGTTGAAAAGTTACGACATGTTTGGAGACTTTGCCCCTAGGTTTATCGTTTAGTGGTAACATAGAGCTTGCTCCTATTTCTAGTGATTTAATGATCGTAGACCACCTTGTGTTACAGATTCTACTTTTTATTAACTCTTACGAATTTCTGTTTTCTCTTTTACAGAGGTATACAAGGTGAGAATTGAATCAAGACTAATGCAAGACAAGTAACACCATATTATTGATACTTTGGAAGAAATTTCTACTTTTCTATCTTGGTTTAGGAGTAATATTTCATCTATTTCAGTTAGATTTTCTTGTTATTAGACATATTTTACTTTAGTTCATGGAGCTTGTTAAAGTACCTTCATATAGTTTAGTTGTTTTTAATTGTAATGGATAGATTTCATTATTATCTAGCATGTTTTATTATTTAATTTTTAATTTATGCAATTCCATAATTTAAAAATTTTCACTAATATAAAATAATTAAATGTCATTAATGAATGAAATATGTGACAAAACATTTTGTCATTAAAGGTAACATATAGCAACGACTAAATCAAGCTTTTTAAGACAAAATATTTTTGTCACAAAATAAATAAATTTGACGTAAGTTGACTACATTTAGTGACAAAAATATATTTGTCCCAATATCCTCTTTTTTATTGAATACAAATTAATTTTTTATTTTATGACAATTATAATTGTCACTAATCATGACAATTTATAGTGACAATATATGTTGTCAGTAAAAACAATACTTTTACTGACAAAATGAATAGATTTAACCACAAAATTATTACCCTTTTTTAGAATAATAAATTTGTCCCTAATTTATACATTTAAGGACAAATTCATTTTTGTATATAAAAAGTAGTCATTAGTGACGAAATTACATTTGTTCCATTACGAAATACATATAACTTTAGAGGCAATTAATGTCATCACTGTTTGAACTAATTAATTAGCAACAATACAATTTTATCGGTAATAATAACCTTTTTAGTGACAAAAGATACTATTAACCACAAACAAATTATACTTTTTATGACAAATAAATTTTTTACAAATAATTATTCATTTGACGACGATTCTTCTCTTTGTAGTTAATATAATACATTTAGCGACGAAGCACTAAATCGTATTTGAATAATATTAGAGACGACTGCTTGACTAAATTTTTTTCATCACACAAGATTTTTAGTGACGAAATATGATTTATTAATGAAAAAATTATTTGTCCTTGATAATCACATTTGTTGTAGTGTTGCCCATAATCGTCAAGATTTGTGGTTTGTTTGAATAGCCAACTTATGCCAAAAGCCTAAGTTGGGGTGTGGTGAAAAGAGAAGATAAATCAAGAAATGCAAAGAAGTCCTCTTGACCCATGATTTTGAGAAAGATGGAACCCCTCCATATATACAAAAAAAAAAAAAAAAAAAGAAGAATAAAAAAAGAGGGAAGAATGATAAAGAAGAGGGAAGAAAGTGTTGTTCATACCACATTTCATGAGGATAGTAGCCACTGAGGCTAAATGACCATCCTTTGCACTAAGCCCCATTACAAGCCTTGGAAAGACCTTTTTGATCTTGAGTGAGCTAAAACAATTGTTGGGTGGAAAATAACGGCAAACCCTATTCATCACATTGACTCTACTCTCAAAACCCTAGTGATTCAACATTCATGAATACAAGCTTTACTCTCAAAGATTTACTTCATTCTATCATCATTCATATCTAGGTTACAAGACACTCAAGTCATACGATTCATATTTAGGCAATTCTAGTTATATTCTTCCTTATTAGGAGACTCTAGACATAATCCATAACGTAAGATCAATCTCGAGCATTACTACTCAAGAACCATCACATTCACATCATTCTAAATCAATTCATGCATATGTTTTAGCCCTAGACAATTACTAGTCAAAGCATTGATTCTAGAAGATCACCTTGACTTTCAATTTCACCATCCATGGCAATAACCCACATAAATCATCTTCATCAATTTGACTAGGGTAATCATGGAAATCATATAAATTCATCATTATATCATGAATTAACACTAAATTAACCATACATAAGTATTATCCAACCAATTGTAGTCATACCCAACTATACCCACACATTGGAAAAAACCCTAACTTAGATTGGGGGTTTTCTTCACAATTTTGGGGAATTTCTAGGGGACTCTATGGGTGGAATAACCCATAGATGAAAAGCTAAACATACCTTAATTCAAATCCCTACTAAGCTTGCTTCAATGGAGAATTTTGACCTAGCCTCCTTCTCATCTTCTCCTTCTTCTTCTTCTTCTTCTGCTTCTTGGGTTTTTTAGAGAGAGAAATATTTGAGAGAGGAGTTATTTGGGTTTTTTTGAAAAGTGACTTAAAATTGGGGGCTAATGACTTAAAATATCTTATATAGGTGAATAAAACTCATATAAAATGACCCCATTAATTAACTAAATGATTAGGAATTTACCTAAGTGCCCTCGATTAGGCAGCCCCTTCCCAGGGGCCACGCCCATCTTCATGAGCCATCAAGGGAACCACGTACTGTGGTGGTGCCCGTGGTCCCTTGAACAGCGGCTCCACTCAACTTGCCAAACTCTCTCAAAACTAAGGCATGACCACGAGCCTTCCCACGAGTTGTGGTCATGACCACTGGCCGTGAAGTGGCTCGTGGTCCCTTGGACAATAGCTAAGCCTCAAGGCTTCATTTCCCACAAGGCTAAGGGTCTTCACAGACCTCTTCATGGACCATGGTCAAGACCATTGGTCGTGAACCCTGGGGCAGTACTTGGTTAAGTTTAGGCAGCCTTGGCCTTTGGCTTTGGCTTTGCCCCGTAGCCTTAGACTTTGCCCTAGCAACCCTAGACAAAACCTTAGGTGGTCTTCTAAATTATGGGGTCTAACATGTAGCTTGATGTTCAACCACTAAACCCCTCATTCTATGTACGGGAAGTCTCATCTACGACTCTATTCCTCATACATCAAACTCTAGAACACTAGCTTAAGGCTCTAGTTAGGTCTACTAGTTTCCGGGTGTTACAATATCTCCCCCTTGGGAACATTCGTCCTCGAATGATGATTTTAAAAACTTCTTAAAGGAAACGACTCTAGACTAGTAGCCCATCATGCATGCATCATATCTAATGCACATAAACAAGGACGAAAGTTTTAGCTCCCATTAAACATACTCGACGCAGCACAAGGAAGTAGGAACTTCACCAAACAACCCATTTATGCATGACATTCTCATAACTAGTCATATTCATGGAGGAACTACAATCTCCTAGTCCATAACATGCTCAATATACCCTCATAGAGCCCATACGCAATTTACTCTCAAAAAGCATTCATTTCAAGGAGGAATCTTTCAACTCCAAAACTAAAGCATGCACATATAATCATCTCATGAACTCTATATGCAATTCTAGTCAATCCACCACAACATGAGGAAAACAATGCATATAAGTCATTTCTAACAAAACCTAAGCATTTTCATGAACATGCATATAAGGAAATCCAAGCAACACTTAATCATATAATGACCTCCTTAGATAGGCACACTCTCTCCCCCTTGGGAGTAGGCCAACGTAACTTCTTCTAAACATAATTCATAACATAAGGCAACAATGAAGCATCATTCATATTAAAGACAACTTCAAGCCCATCAAAACAAGTCACAAAAAGACAAGAAATCTAGAAATTTGCTAAAGCATAAACATATACCGAAAGGGACATGAGGAGATCACTCTTGATCTTCTCTTTATTGGAAAGCATAAAACCTACTCTTATTTTGAGCACTATCATCCGGACCACTAGAGGCAACTTTGTTATCTTCCTTCCCCTTAGCCTTAAGAACCAGGCAATCTCTTATCTTGTGCCCTTCTTTCCCACACCCAAAGCAACCATCCATTCTAGCTAGGAACTTACCATAGTGACTACTTCCATACTCAGTGCAAGTATGCTTGGGAAATGGAGACCACTACCCTTTTCTTTGTCAAACCTAGGGGTGTTGGAAGAATCTTGGCTAGCTTGGTTTATTCCTAGGCCTACCTTGTACATCAGACTTAGAATTAGAAAAGTTCCCATCATTGGTTTTGGCTCTCTTTACCTCCCTATTAATTTTCTTGAGATTTTGCTCCTCAATTTGTTCGGCATGAACCATAAGACTTGAAATATTCATACTAGGGATAAGCATTGCCGAACGACACTCATTTTCTACCAAGTCGGACACTCCCATCAAAACCTTATTCATTCTGGCCCTTAAGTCTGCCACTAGAGTTGGGGCATACTTGGATAGTTTGGTGAACTTAAGAGCATATTCCTTCACACCCATACCTCCTTGACGAAGGTTACTGAATTATTGCATCTTTTGTTCCCTCAACTATTAGGGAAAGAACCTATCTATGAATGTTTCTTTGAACCCTTCCCACTATATTGAGCCTGTTTCTACCAGCCTATTATCTTTCTATTCTTCATACCAAATTTGTGCTATATCCCTCAATTGATAAGCGGCTAGTTCCGCTTTCTCTATCGTAGTCAATTCTATGATAGCAACCACCTTATACACCTCATATATGAAACCTTGAGGATTTTCCTTCCCCTTAGAGCCATAAAACTCCAAATGGTTCATCCTCAAAAAATCTCTCACCCTCTAAGTAGCTAAATTCACAATTGATTAGCCCGAGCAACTACTCCCATATTAGCTTGGGCCATCAAGGCTTGAATCAATATTTGGAAAGCCGACCTTATCTCCACATTTTTCATAGCTCCCGCATCAATAGGAACTAGAGGAGGAGCTTGTGGAGGAACTTAGAGAGGAACCTCTTACTCCTCATCACCTTCCTCAACCCTCATAGTATTAGCCATACCTTGAAAAAACATAGGGCACGAGTTAGAAAAGGGTCTAGTAAAGCCAAACTCTATGGCATGACTAACAGAATAAAGAAGTGAGATTTCCTAAACGTCCAATAGACTCCTATTCATAAATGTGGAGTGCTTCACATTTATGAACAAGATCCTACTAGACGTGGTTTGAGACAATCCTAGAACCATTCTAAACCTTGTACTCTGATTAACAAGTTTCTCACAACATAGGGGTACCCCTAGACGTAGGATGGCGTACTTGACCCCAAGGGGCATCATACTACACATTAGAATAATTCTAATAGAAGATACTAGAAAAGTACAAAAAATTTAAAACTTCTTTAAAACCATACAAACGAAAACATTTTCATAGAGCAAGTGGACGTCGTTACTATAACCTTGTCTCAAACAATTTATTGAACTCTTGAATAAAAGACTTAGGACGCAGCCCATACAATGTATAAAACATAAAGAAATGACATAAACGAATAATGGGTTTGTCCTCTAAGCTATGAGGACTCACCAAGATCTTAAACTCTTCTTGCTTCTTGGAAACCTAGCCTTCAAGGAACTCAATCTCCAAAACCCTACATTTGATTAGAATGTAGGCAATATGCGTTAGTACAAAATGTACCATGTATGAAAGCTAGCACAACATCACAAGAACATCTCAAAATGGTTAGACAACATAAGACATAAGCACAAGAGATAATAACATAAGCATAGCATAATCTCCAACATAAGCATCATATGATCACAAGTCAACATAAGACATATTTAATGAGCATAGGAGATAAGTCATAATCATATAAGTATAATTGACTCTTAGTCATCTATACCATAATAGCACCATTCTCAAGTAACCTCAAAAGCATACATGTGCAAAGCATGATTAGTATCCCATAATACCACCCAGGTCAAGTATCCCTTTTTGGTCATCTTAATCATAGTCTATGTACATGGTTAAGTCTCTAAGATTTTCAATCATAAGGGCATCATACTCTTAAGTAACCTCAAGACACATTTGTACAATTCATGAATGGCATCCCATACTACCCTTCACACCAAGCATAGCCTTGGAGTCATCTTAGTCATACTCACCCTTATTTGTCCTTATTATTAGCTTAACTCTCTTAACTAATGGAATCTCTCACCTTTAGTCAACTATAGCTAGGAAGGGCAACTATAGAAACATCTCATCCCAAGACTTCTCTTTAATAGCCCTAAGTCATACTTGTGCAATGCATACATAGCACCCCATAATACTGCTGATTCTAAGTACCACTTTTAGGTTGTCATACTAACATAAAACTTCTTAGTTTGGAACCTAGTTCTTCTTTTTACTTTAGAACACTGAGGTTCTCTCTTAAGCACATCTTACTTCATCTCTCTTTAAACCTTGGAACACTATGAGGGGTTTCCTTAAGCACATCTAACTTCATTACTAACATGGATAATTTCAGACACTTACTTAAGCATGTCCAAATCCATTTCTACTTTGAACACTATGAGATACTCCCTTAACTATGTCTAATTTCCCTCTTCACATGGACCCTATGAGATACTACCTTAAGCATGTCTAAGTCCATTTACACTCTTGAATGTATGAGTTACTTCATTAAGTAAGTCTTAGTTCATTATGCTTCTTGAATACTATGAGATGCTTGTCAAGCATGTCTTAGTTCATAGGATATGGAGAATGCTACTAGGAACCTTAACTCAACTACGTGAAGGCTCTCACCTCATGAGACCTAACTTTGGAAAAGCCCACACTCTACTACGTAAGAGTTCCCACTTTAACTTGGATAGTCTTCACATCAACTAGGCGTGGTTCTCCTTTCTACTTAAATCTCGAACCCCTTGTTGTGTGAAAATCCATGTCATTATCAATATCCACTTGTAGCCAAGCTTACAACCCAAGGTTTAGGTTTTAAGCCATGGTTAACACTCATGTATCATTGAAGGATGTCCTTGAAAACCAATCCATGTTCAAGTGATTCTATCCTTTCATACATTCAATCCTTCATAGAGTAGATTAGGTGAGTATAGGCCTTTTACCACAAATCCACCTATTAGACTTCTATTCATCACAATGACTCCACTCTCAAAGCCCTAGTGACTCAACATTCACAACTACAAGTATTACTCTGAAAGATTTACTTCATTCTATCATCATTCATATATAGGTTTCAAGACACACAAGTCATAAGATTCATCTTTAGGAACTTCTAGTTATATTATTCCTTATTAAAAAACTCTAGACATAATTCATCATGTAAGATCAATCTCTAGCATTACTACTCAAGAACCATCATATTCACATCATTCTAAATCAATTCATTCATATAGCTTCTAGCCCTAGACAATTACTAGTCAAAGCATTGATTCTAGAAGATCACCTTGACCTTCAATTTCACCATCCATGGAAATAACCCACATAAATTATCTTCATCAATTTGACTAGGGTAATCATGGAAATCATATAAATTCATCATAATATCATTAATTATCACTAAATTAACCATACATAAGTATTATCCAACCAATTGGAGTCATACCAAACTATACCCATACATTGGAAGAAACCCTAGCTTGGATTTGGGTTCTTGTTCACAAATTTGGGGAATTTCTAGGGAACTCTGTGGGTGGAAGAACCCATACATGAAAAGATAAACATACCTTAAATCAAAGCCCTACGAAGATTGCTTCAATGGAAAATTTCGACCTAGCCTCCTTCTCCCCTTCTCCGTCTTCTTCTTCTTGGGTTTTCTAAAGAGAGAAATATTTGAGAGAGTAGTTATTTGGGGTTTTGTAAAAAGTTACTTAAAATTGGGGACTAATGACTTAAAATATCTTATATAGGTGAATAAAACTTGTATAAAATGACCCCATAAATTAACTAAATGATTTTGGAAGGTACCTAAGTACCCTCGACTAGGCAGCCCCTTCCTAGGGCCATTCCCATCTTCATGAGCTATCAAGGGTATCACGGCCTGTGGTGGTTCCTGTGGTCCCTTGACCAGTGGCTCCCCTTAACTTGCGAAACTATCTCAAAACTAAGAAATCACCATGAGCTTTCCCACTAGCCATGGTCATGACCACTGGCCGTGAAGTGGCTCAGGTCCATTGGACAATAGCTAAGCCTCAAGGCTTCATTTCCCACAAGGCTAAGGGGTTTTCACGGACCCCTTCACAGACCGTGGTCAAGAACACTGGTCTTGAAGGTGGTTATGAACCCTAGTACATTAGTTGGCCAAGGTTAGGCAGCCTTGGCCTTTGGCTTAGGCTTTGCCCCTAGGCCTTGGACTTTGCCCTTGCAACCCTATACCAAACCTTAGGTGGTCTTCTAAATTATCGGGTCTAACACGTACCTAGACGTTCAACAACTAATCCCCTCATTCTAAGTAAGGGAAGTCTTATCTACGACTCTAATCCTCATACATCAAACTCTAGAACCCTAGCTTAAGGCTATAGTTTAGGTCTACTAGTTTCCGGGGAGTTACATACATCATCAAAGAACGTCCCATGTTTATCCTATGGTAGTTCAATGTTCCAATAATTTCCATAAGGCCCTTTTAGAAGTGCTATTTTTGTGGCTCCTTCTCTTATTTGTTGCTCTGTTTCTAGTGTAATTCTCTACAACAAGGGGAGAATATAATGCACTTGAGTTTGAGTTTCACCATTTATCAACATAATATGATTTTCAAATGTTTAATACAAGAAAACAATTAGTATACATGTATATATTATGACATAAATCTAAATAAATTAAATACAAATTTTCAATGTAGTATTTAGTTAGTTAAGTTCAAATTTCACATTTTCAACTGTCAACAAAATTGTAGTTAAATTTTCAAAACATAAGTTGAATTCAAGTTTCAACTCTACCCATCAACTAAGATATTTGCCCATGTAATCAATGAATAATATCAAATTAGTATGAGAGGAGAACATTATCTCGAATTCAGAAGTGTTTACTCTCTATCAATTAAAATTCGAAAATGAGATTGTAGACCTTAAAGAACTTTATAAAAGTCAGATTTATAAATAAGTGCTTTCTCTCAAGATAGTATTGTAATATCCTGTACTTAGAATAATAAACATGAAATACTATAAATATTTAAGAAAGAAACTATCAGAGTCCACAAAATTCACTGTGCGCTTAATGTATTTAATCCCATCATTGTTTCCGAGGTTGATCATTATTTCCTCCAAATATAAAAGGGATAAACCTATTTAAAAAGTATAGGTACCTGAAATTTCAATAACTTCAGTAATCTCAAATTGTAACGAAATAACACATAAATCTACTTTAATTTGTAACAAAATGTAGGTAGAAGAGGGTAGTATGAAAATGTGCTAATTATGCCTTATCGGAGAGGTCACAACCGTTTAAAAAAGGGACACCTTTCTGAAAGGTCAAAAACCCTTTGGAAAAGGCACAATCTTTTTGAACGGTCGCAACCTTTTAGGAAAGACACAACCTTTCATAAATGTCACGACCCTTTATTTACCATTCACACTTTCAAAACCCAATAATTCTCCATATGAATTAGGAATGACTATTCTTAAATATATGCACAAAAAAATTGTGTGATTTATAAGTCATGATTAAGTACATTTGGATAAGTAGGTTTCACTTTGAACTTTCCATAGTGGAATGTATTTGAGATATACTCGGTCAACCGCTAAACATGATATCTTTGAACTGTCAAGCTTTGGTGTATACCTAGATAATATGAGTCTTGCAATCAATCCTTTAACTAGTTTTTCTTCTCATTGTTTTGTTTATTTCTGCTATGAACACTTCCTGTTCTTAAGTGAGTAGAGAACTGACCTTATCAGATTCTCCTTGAAGCGGGTTGTACTTCACACTAACATAGGTAATTTTTAAATGTGTTATCTCAAAGAGACTTCATTTTATATACCATGTATTAAACATAGGCATTATTTTTTAAAATAAAATTTCTTTATCCTTGTTACTGAATGTTGTCTTATCAGAAAAATAATTTTGACAATATTGAACCATCATCAATGACTTTGTTTGATCTCTTTGAACCTAGTTTTTGAATCTACAATCTTCCAAGTAGAGTTACCGCCATGATGACGTGTGCTCATCCATTGTCCCATTCCCTTTGATTATCTCTCAACCCCCTCTATAGTTAGGCATTCTGTATGTAAATTTGACACATTATCATTTGACTTTACATAGTCAATTGTTACAATTCCACTAGAGAGCAGTTTTCTATAGATATTATTTGTACGTTTTATATGACGAGATATTATGTTATACATAATGCTCCCTGCCCTACCTATTGAAGCTTAACTATCAAAGTGAATGCTTACTGGTGTCGAAGAATTGGGCTAAAAAATAAAAAATTTCAAAAAAAATTTGGAGCCATTAAGCTTCTTCACTGGCCTTATCAAGACAGATAAACTCAAATTGTAAAGCGAGTTTTACATGTCTGTTTGGAAGATTTTCAAGAGACTGCTCCTTCACTTAAAGTAGATACATATCCACTTGTGGTTTTACTTCATTTGTTCAGGGGCTTCACTTTACATAACTATATCCTTCCAATTCTGTTGGATATTTGATATAATGCAAATAATAGTTTTAACAACATTTTAAATGCTTCAAAACTCTTTTTTTTTATACAATGTGTTTGATTAGGATTACTCTGGAACACTATACCAATAACACATGCTATATCTTATAGAGTGCATTCCATAATATACATCATACTTCTCATATTCTATAATTATCCAATGGTGATTCACTTTCGCCTCATTCTTTTGAAGTGCAAACTCACATTTATCGAAGCCCTAACAATATTGAAATCCAAACACTTGAACTTGTCAAGTACCTTTTCAATGTAATGAGACTGGGAAAATGCGAAAACCTTCTAGAGTTCTAAAGATTTTTATACCTAAGATCCCATCAACAATGTCTTTCATGTCACAGTTTCTTTATAGCACTAGTAGCATTTATGTCAGTAGTGTTTCTAGTGATGATCAACATGCCATCAACATAAAACAAACAATAACCTTGTGATTTAGAGTGTTTTTAATGTAAACACATTTATCACATTCATTAATCTTAAATTCATTTACCAACATGGTTTCCTCAAACTTCACATGCCATTATTTGGATGTTTGTTTTAAGCAATAAACCGACTTAACAAATTTGTGTACTTTCTTTTCTATAACAAGAGCCACAAAGCACTCGGGTTGTTCCAAATAAATTTATTTTTCCAATTTTCCATTTAAGTAAGTTTTTTTCACATTCATTTGACAAAATAGAAGGCCATATACCACAACTAGTGCAATTAACATCTGTATGGATGTAATCCTAATTAGTATCAATTATGTGTCAAAAGAATCAAGACCTTTTTTTGTTTGAATCCTTTGACCACACTGATTTATAATCTTGACTGCACACCTAGCAAACATAAAGTACTAAATTGGAATTGCAAGTTTCACTACAATTCATAAATTGAACCTTAGTTATAAATCAAATCCACTTCAAAACTGCAATAAGATCAGCAATCACTAACACCCATAAGCTAAATTAGACAATAAGTCACATAATCACCCCCCCCCCCCCTGCAACATGAGGGTTTTAGCTACACATCATAAAAAGTAAGAAATCAATACAAATTACATTCTCCATAGTTGGCTATTAATCTCTGAATCCTTACAATGACTCAATGTAGCATAAATTTTAAAACCCAATTAAAAATTTCTCGAAAAACACTTCAAAATGAAGCAATAATAATATTATCATACAAAATATGAGTTTACACAAAGATAGGATCCTCTCATATTTTATTAAAAATTCATTTATACTTTTTTCAGAATTTGCCCTCTGGGTTGTTCAGCGGTATAAGTTGAGTGTCATCGAGCCAGTTAGCGACACACCAAATATTCCTTTTCATCGCCTTTTATCTTGTTTTATCACCATTTACATGTTGTGAACTTAAGCAATCGTGGTCGGGATCAACGACCTGATTGGCGATGCACCATTTATTCCTACTAGCTGTTTTGCATGTGCCTTCACCCACAATTCTGTAATATTAGGTGATCTGAGCGTCCATCGCCAAATCATTCAGCGGTTAGCCGAAAGGTATATTACCATGCCCAATATTTCTTATTCAAGGATTGGAACACTGTAACTTTAGGCGAGCGAAGGGACTACTCGGTGAATCGCCAAGTGTCTTCGACGGTCCTCTGCCTTACTTTTCTTATTTTTTTTGTCTAGTGATGTCCTTATGTTCCTCTTTTGTCTTTTGATCTGTACATTAGAATTTAAAATATTAGTTTAGAGCATAAATTAGGCGTCGAGGACAGTAAAACTATGAATAATAACCCTTAAATGAGTCTTAACCACAGACTCATCAACACCCCCAACTTAAACTTTTTCTTGTCCTCAAATAAAACTTAAGATCAATCAATTCACAAGGATGTCTACAAATAGTGCTACACAAGACTCAATACAAATGCACGCAAGAGGTTCAAATTTCGCATGAAATGTTTATTTGTGCACTGTAAGTTTCAAATTGTGACTAACCATTATCAAATAAACTCAAGCTCACAAGTTTCAAATGCACTCACACCAAGAATGATTCCATGCTCACACATGTTTCCTAAGCAATTTATAATCTCGAAATCCAGTAAAACTATCACACTCCAAAAGATAAATAAATGCATGATTCTACTCGTCGCCTTGCCCTTATTTTCCAATCAACATTTAGTTTAGCTCACTCAAGATCACAAAGTTCTGTCAAGGCTTTTAACCGGGCTGAGTGCAAAGGTATGATCATTTTCGTTCCGTGGTATCTACCTTCATGAAGTGTGGCATGCAAATTACTTTTTCTTCTTCTCTTTCACATTCAAACATGTTCACAATCTACCCTATTTTTCACTTAGGCATGACTTATTGGATACCAAATTTCTTTTGCTCCTTTCACACACTTTATTTCACAAACTTTTCTCATTTTCAATCTTTTTCCATTTTGACATTTTTTTTAACATGGAGGGGTTCCATCTTTTTCTAACCATTATTTCAAAGGGGGGTCTTTTTTCACACTTCTTGACTTTCCTTCTGTTTCAAAGGTTTAGTCTTAACAAATTGTGCCTAAGATCATTTTAATCACTTACTTCAATAAATCATTTGGACTAACAGGGTAAGTTCTAGGTCTCATCAACACAATGGTCAAAACAACCTCCATACACAAGAAATTCAATGCAATTAACAAGCAAGACTCAACAATCAAGCTAGTGTGCAATGATCATTGCAAGAGAACGATTAGATCCACCGGCTTGTGACAATGAGATACTAGGAGTGCACATATGACCTGTAACTCAACTTGCCTCATCATAGCCGCACATTCATATTGTTCAATTGAAACAACTATTCAAATCATCGTTATTGATCAAAACCAACACTTAAATTTGCAAGAGAACAACCTCATTCAAAATCATCTACAGATTGTAGGTAGAACAAGTCCCCACCCCACAAAAAACATCAAACATTGTGCTCAATGTAAAAACATAAAATAAAAACAGAGATACAATAGCACTGAATGATAATTCTTCACTATGTGACCAGTCGGCAAGGTTCTGTGGAGAGCGCCGAACCGCCTAATGGTCTAAAGCTCGCCAAAATATCCAGAACGCTGGCTTTCAAGTTGCGACCAAAAGGCGAGTGAAATCAAGATAGCCAAATCACATCCGCACACCGCAAATCATACTTAGCTTGTCACCAAATTTTCCAGAACACCGAACTTTCAGGGTTTGTCAAAGGGCGGTGGAAGTCGAGTTTGCCGAGCATCATCGGCGCATCGCCAAGTAGCCCATATTCTTCGGCAAATATTCCTGAACTATAGTCCTCCATTTATGTGCAGAAGGCAGGCCAATTTAAGACCACCGTTCCACTCGACGGCTCGCTGAAATAGCCATGCCTTCCAAAAATCACCCATACATGCACATTCAGCACACATTATTAAAAAGAACACTAAAGCATGGGTTGCCTCCCAAGAAGCTCCTTATTTAACATCGTGGAATGACGTGGAAGTGCACTCAAGAATCTTCCAAATAAACCACATACACTAAAGCTATCTCTTGTCATTCTCCAAAGTAAAGTTTTAGATGCTGTCCGTTCACTTTGAAGGTTGGTCCATCTTTACTTTCACTTTGACTGCCCCATTTGTAAATACTCGGGTCACCTTGAATAGACTAGACTACTTCAATTTTAGTTTTTTGGGGAATAGTCAGACACGAGAGTTGTACAGCATCACACAATCACCGGTTCAAAATTCGCGTTGAAGGATTTTGGCGTCATGCCACTTTCTTTATTTTCTCTATAAATAGGGCGAAACATTCATATGCATTGAACCGAAATTCCTCCAGCTCATGAAGTTGATTGTTTCTTCCTTTCAAAGATTTCTCCCAATTTATATTTTATGTCTTCAACGCCCATATAGCCTTGTGTTCCGACTCAATTGAAAGGTGACACGACTTTCCAAACACTACCTAATAGGGTGAAATACCAATCAGTGTTTTAAACGCATTACCACACGCGCACAAAGTATCATCTAACTTTCGAGACCAATCCGTCTGATTTGCATTCACCGTTTTAACCAAAATACCTTTAATCTCTCAGTGTGAATCTTCCACTTGGCCACTTAATTGTGGGTGGTATGGTGTCACAACTTTGTGCTTCACCCAATATTTGCTCAACAATAAGGCAAATACACGGTTTTAAAAATGAGATCCTTCATCACGGATTAGCACGTGGGGTGCCAAATCTTTCAAAATAATACCCTTTTAAGAACTGCATCGAACTCTTGCCCTCATTTTTGGGTAGTGCCACAGCCTTCACCCATTTGGAAAAATAATCAACCGCCACAAAAATATACTTGTTGCCAAAAGACCTCACAAACGGACACATGAAATCTATACCCCAAACATCAAACAACTCCACTTCTAAGATAGGGTTGAGAGGTAATGCATGCCTTCTTGATACCCCTCCTTGCTTTTGGCAAGGTATGTAATGTTTCACAAAGTCTTGCGCGTCCCGATATAGAGATAACCAATAGAAATAACTCTGAAGAACCTTTATTGTTGTTCGCACTCCGCTATGATGTCTGCAAAGAGGTCAAGCATGAAACACATTGAGAATTTCATTGACTTCCTTTTTTGATACACATTGTAGAATTATATGATCTGCACATTTTATGAAAAAATATAGTTTGTCCCAAAAATATTTATTTACATCAAACAAGAACCGTTTGTGTTGATAAAAAATTAAACCTTTGGATATCATGCCACACACTACATAGTTAGCAAAATCAGCATACATGGGGTGTTGCTTTGGGTCACCTACATCACTGCTTCATTTGGGAATTCAGCCACAATGTCTGTTTCTTTGCAGTCGATCATGTTGGTTGCTAACCGCAACAAATGATATGCCACTTGATTTTCACACTCCTTTCAATCTTGTACTTCAAAATCAACTTTTGCAACAACAAGACCCACCTAATTAACCTTGTCTTTCCATCTTTCTTTTCCATTAAGTACCATAACGCTGGATGATCAGTAAGAACTACCACTTTAGTGACCAACAAGTATGCCTGAAACTTTTCAAATTCATATACTACAACAAATAGTTCTTGTTCATTAACAGTGTAGTTACGTTGTACTCCATTCAGTGACTTGCTGGCGTGATTAATTGGATGAAAGATTTTGTTGCACTTTTGCCCTAACACGGCTAGTAGAGTGGTACCACTTGCATCATACATAACTTCAAATGGTACAGAAAATTCTATGCTAATATTAGATCACTGGGGTAGAGATTAGATATTTTTTCAAACACTCAAATGCTTTTGAGCAAGCCTCATCAAAAAGTAATTTGTCTCTTTCTCCAATAGCTTGCACAACGGGTTTGTAATTTTTGAGAAATATTAGATGAATCTTCGATAGAACCCTGCATGACCCAAAAAACGTTGAATACCTTTTACATAGATAGGTGATGGACACTTCTCAATAACCTCGATCTTAGATTTGTCTACCTCCAATCCCTTCTATGACACCTTGTGACCTAGGATTATGCCTTCATTAACCATGAAATGACATTTTTCCCAATTGAGGACTAAGTTGGTTTCTACACACCTTTAAAGGACCTGCTCAAGATGAGCCAAAAATCCCTCAAATGTATCACCTACTACAAAGAAATCATCCATGAACACTTCCATTGAGTCTTCCACCATATCAACGAAAATAGAAAGCATGCACTGTTGGAATGTCGCTGGAACATTACACAATCCGAACGACATCCTTTTGAAGGAAATTGTCCCATAGGGACATGTGAAATTGTTTTTCTCTTCGGCTTCCAGTTCTTTAGAGATTTGGTTCTACCCGAAGTAGCCATCCAAGAAGCAGTACCATCCATGCCCCGCAAGTCTATCGAGCATTCGATCCATAAATGGCATTGGAAAATGATCTTTCTCAGTTCAAGAATTTAGCTTTTGGTAGTCCGTGCATACTCTTCATCTAGTAACCAGCCTCGTAGGTCATGTTCTCCTTCCTCATTTAGGACCATCGTGATGCCTCTTTTCTTGGGCACACATTGTATGGGACTTACCCATTTTCTATCTGAAATCGGGTACACCACACCTGCGTCTAGCAATTTAATGATCTCTTTCTTCACCACCTCTTGCATCAGTGGGTTTAGCCTCTTTTGATGTTCAACACTTGGTTTGTATTCACTATCCAATTGGATTTTTTGAGTGCAAATTTTGGGTTGAATACCTACAAATATCAGCAAGTGTCCATCCTATTGCCTTGATGTAACATTTCAATACCTCAAGATGTAATTTGACTTGCCACTTAAGAAAGTCTGTTGCAATGATAACGTTCAAGGTATTGTTCGCACCCAAGAATGCATATCGAAGATAAGTGGGGAGCACTTTCAACTCAAGCTTTGGACGTTCCTCTGTGGATGGTTTAGGGGGAGGACTCTCTCAATTCTTTAGAACAATATCTAGCTTCAATGGGTTTCTTGGGAACACTCCTAGTCACGATAGAGCAACTACAACTTAATCATACCCATGAACTTCGGTCTGATCATAATTTAAAAGAATAGCCTCAAGAGGTTCACCCATACACATCACTTCACTCATACTAGCCATTGCTTCATCAATCACACCAATTTTGGAAACTACATGAATGTCACTAGGTTGCTTCATTGATATGCACACATTGAAAATGACCTCCTCTTCATTTACCTAAAACATTAACTGACAAATTTCAAAATCCACTAGAGCTCTTTCAGTCACCAAAAATGGTCTACCCAAAAAAATAGGAACTTTCGAATCAATTTCACAACCCTAGAATAATAAAATCAGTCGGAAAGATAAATAGATCAACCTTCACCAATATGTCATAAAGTATCCTAACGGGGTGTTTGATAGACCGGTCCACTATAAAGTTGCATTGTTGTGGATTTCGGTTCACCCAACCCAAGTTGTTTGAAGATTTCATATGGCATCATGTTTATACTCGCTCCTAAGTCACATATCGCTTTTGCAAACATAAGCATACCAATGGTACTTGGGATAGTAAATGCCCCTAGATCCTCTTTCTTTGTAATCACATCGCTATTCATGATTGTACTACAATTATGAGAAACTTCAATTGTTTCAAAGTCCATCCTTTTCTTCTTAGTGACAAGCTCCTTTATGAATTTTGCATGTCCCAACATCTCATTTAATGCTTCCATTAAAGGAAGGTTTATAGAAAGTGTATTGAACAAGGATATAAATTTCTTGAACTCTTCATCTTCATTTCACTTTTTGAGACGTTGAGGGAATGGGGGATTTATTTTAGGAAGACATTGCAATAACTTTGGAGATGATGTATCCCTTTCTTCTGCATCTTTCAACTCTTCTAGGGGCACTGCTTTGGACTTTTTTCCTTCTCTTTGATAATATCATTTTTCGGTGCTTGAACGGACATCTCTTCCACAACAATGTCTTTTTCTTCTTCATAAGCATTTGTCCCATTATTAACCTTCACATTACCGATTGCTATATTCCCACTTCGAGTCACCATTTCCAAATCTTTGTCATTATCAACCCTCAAACTTATTGCACACTCATCTTCTCTCCTTTCAAATAGATTGGGTTCTAATTGCACTGAAAGTTGTCTCATTTGACTTTCAAGTTGCTTGATTGCATCCGCATGAGAATGTACCTTATTATTAAATGATGAGAGATCATATTTCATCTCCTTAAGTAGGTCATCAGATCCTTCAACCTTATATAGGATATGCAACAATAGTTCATCCACTCGTATGCTGCCTAAACTATGCTTAGATCTTGGGATGTCGCTTGATTGCAAGTGATATTCTTCATGACTCTCGCCTCTCTTCCAAGGGTCATTTTGTTCAGTTCATTTTTGATTGTATCATCTCCGCTCTTCTTCATTAAGTGAGTTTTCACCTTGATCCCCACCCAACTTTAAATAGCTCTGGTGAGAACCCCCCTCAATTCTAAAAACTCCTTTTACACCTTGCATTCACCAACACTCTCTAGCACTTGTTTTCTCAACAACTCCATTTGGGACATCATCCTATTAATATTATTTTCCCACTCTTTCTTCTTTTCAAGTTGATCCTTTGTCATCCAAAAATTTAAGGGAGACAGTTGGTCCTCTTGAGTGTACCACGCCCAATTAATCTTTGTCATTTCGTCAAGAAGGGACGAGGCTACCTTTAATGGTTGTAACATTATCCCTCCTCGGGCTAGCTGGTAAACTACTCCTTTGTTCACTAAGTCTAAACTCAGGTAAAAATATTGAAGTATCACATTGCTCGGAAGCCCACTAGTAGGACACTGTAGTAGCATCCTTTAAAATCTCAACCATGTTTCATGAATCGGTTCCCCTTCTACTTTCTTGAGGTTTTGGATGTTGTCACACAATTTCACCATTTTTGAAAGTGGATAGAACCTTATGTAAAATTCGTCGATAAGCTCTTCCCAATATGCAATTGATTCCCTTGGTAGACCCACTAACCATTTTGTTGCTTCCCCCATCAAGGAGAAAGGTAACAACTAGGCCGAACTGATTCTTGTGATATATTCTTGAGAGAAAATGGACTACATATGTCCAAAAAGTTCCGAATATGGTCATGAAGGTTCTCATGATTCAGCCCTCAAAATACACCCTTAACTTGCAATAGTTGCAGCATCATGTTTGTGACATGGAATGCAACATGACCCACAACTAAAGGTAAGCGGATAACACCTACACTCCCCAATTAAGCTTCATTGGCCTGATTGAAGTCACCAACATTGTCTTGGTGGCCAATTTGGTTCACGGTGCTTCTATTTGCACTCATCTTGCCACCTGTCCTCAAACAGCTCAGAACAGAAATTAAGTTGATTCAACTACAACTCAAAAAGATCACAATTTAAACTTCAATAATAGAATTATAAACACCACTCCTTGGTAGTGGCACCATTTTGATAAACACTCAATAAAACCTCATCCGATACTAGGTGTAGGCGATCATAATCTAGTAAAAATCCCACCAAATGAGTTGGAGTCGAACCCACAGGGAGCGGTACAAGTTCAAATTCAACTATGAAATTATATAAGTAGTCTAATTGGTTATAGGAATATAAATTATCAAATGCAAATAGCTAATTGCGTAAAAGGGTTGACACTAATGTCGGATGGGGGAATAGGTATGTCAAGTAGTAACTAAAGTAATTACGAATAATAGAGGAGTAATAAAGTAATTAAGGGGTACTCGGGGGTGTGACCGAATATTTGCCAATTTCGCTAAATGGGTGATCGGGAATAACTAAAGTTTGTTAAATCTTCGCGAGTAGGCTAGACTTTAGATGTAATAGCTTCCTCTCGAATAACTATTACAATTCAAATGAGTTCTCTCGAACCTCGACAAGCTTAACACTGTAAACAACCCAATACCTGGCTTTATCTACTCTCTCGAGCTAGATAGGTAAAATTGAGTATAGAATTCACTCTGTCGAGCTTAACCTACAACAACCCAGTCATTACAAACGTTGATTTATAACATTGACTGCACACCTCTTTCTCAAGGAAGCATAATGTACTAAATTAGAATTGCAATCTTCACTACAATTCATAAATTGAACCTTAGATATAAATCGAACCCATTTCAAAACAGCAATCAAATCAACAATCCTTAACACCCATAAGCTAAATTAGACAATTAGTCACATAATCACACCCCCAAGAATAAGGGTCTTAGCTACACATCATATAAAGTATGAAATCAGTACCATTTACATTCTCCATAGCTGGGTATTAATCTCCAAATCCTTACAATGACTCAATGAAGCTTCAATTCCAAAACCTAATTAAAAAATTACTCGAAAAAATCTTCAAAAACTGAGCAAGAACAAATTTTTTGTTAAAATTATGAGTTTACACAATGATAGGATCATCTAATTTTTTCTTAAAATCCATTTATAGTTTCTCAAAATTTGGCCTCTAGGTCATTTAGCGGTGTAAGTCAAGTGTCATCGAGCCAGCCCGCGACACACCAAATGCTCCTTTTCAACACCTTTTATCTTGCTTTATCATGATTTACATGATGTTAACTTAGGCGATCGAGGTCGAGATCAGCGACCTGATTGGTGATGCGCTATTTGTTCATGCTCATCACCGTTTTGCTTGTGCCTTGACCAACCATTTTGTAATATTAGGCGATCTGAGCCTCCATCGCCAAACAATTCGGTGGTTTTCTCAAAGGTATGTTACCTTGCCAAATTTCTCTTCTTCAAGGATTGTCACAATGTGAATTTTGGTGAACGAAGGGACTACTCAGCAAATCGCCAAGTGTCTTCACCGGTCCTCAGCCTTACTTTTATTCTTTCTGTTGTCCATTCATGTCCTTATCTTGCTCTTTTGCCTTTTGATATGCATATTAGCATTAAAAGCATCAATTTAAAGTAGAAATTAGGCATTTAGGACAATAAAACTATGAATAATAAGCCTTATATGAGTCGAAACTTCAGACTAATCAACATTTGAAGATGAAGTTGGACAAACATCTTGACGATTGTAGCACAACAATAGACATAATTTGAAGTTGATTATGGGAGTTGTTCCATTCCAACTTCTTGTGCTAGTACACTTTTTGTGTGTATTGAACGGACAAAGTATAGAAGCTTGTTTATGCTATGAGTTTTTATATAACATCTTCTCTAGAATCATTGAATGTACTTATACTCTTCATATTGATATAATTATTATGATCAATATAATTTCTTTGACATCTAGATCCTACCGTGGCTCAATATTTTCCTTATAAATTGGAAGACAATAATAGATTATATTTGTGAAATAATAATTTGTTGATAGAATCCATGCTGAAATTGATGATACCCTGTTATAATTGCTTATAAGTTTTCATGTGAAAACCCTTCACGTGGATTTATAGATATATCTGTTAGATGAAATAAATTAAGCATAGTAATAAAGGATTAAATTAATCCATGAATTAAATGATCAGAAATTTAATTTAATTGATTGGTATCGGTAATTATAAGATGGGAAGTTCAATAAGATTTAATGTTGGATTTTGAAATTATACCGACGAGTGCAATTGCATATTTTTGGTGGAATAATCTATAATTTATTATGGTATGATTAATTCACTCATTTTTGAATTGACATCATAATTGGAAGCCTTCTAATATTAAATATGTGGTCCCTACTATACAAAATTAACTGTATATATTTTGAGAAAAATAAAATAGAGGATTCTAGAAGCAGTTAAAAGTATTTTCTTACTGTGCTTCTAGACACGTATCAAAATTTGAAACGTCCAGAATCTTTTTGTTTAGAGAAAGACTCCTCACGTTTCCAAATATAAGTTGGAAAAATACGGATAAAAGAAGCAGCCTCTCACAAATTGTTTTCATCCGCTCATAGACATCACAAAATATATTGCGCCCACTGAAGCAGATTTTAGTTTTAGTAAAAGGCCATAGACATGGATGGAGACTACTGTTCTTGACGATCTTTGTGAAATCTTAAATAGGTTACTGAATCCTATTCACAATTTTTATATATCACCTAGATTAATTGTAGGTTATGTGATCATATGTATGCTTCCACTGTCATATCTTCTATCAATTGGTATCATGAGTCAACTACATGTACCAGATAATGTATGTTAAACTAGTATGCATATGAAATCTGCTATTACTCATTTATGCATAAGATATATATGGTTTATTACGTTTTGAGCATGACTAAATATGCTATTATTAATCATGACTTGAAATATTTAATGTGTAATTCAGTTTATACAATGGATTTGTTGTTATTGTTTTATGCTTATAATATACAAGTTCTTGACTTAGATTATGAATAATTAATTATTGGCTTTTAATAATTCTGAATCTGTGGTTAAGCAAATAATTTTTTTTAGCATGTTCATATTATTTCAGTATTATTTGTTGATTTTAAATACATTTGAAAAATATTATTTTTTGATGTATGTATTGAAATCTGCAAAATTATGGTTGAAGGTTAATGTGTTGCTAGCAAGGTCTAACATGCGCTGAAGCTGGGTGTCAAGCTGACCGAGGTGCGCTGAAGGCACGTCCAAACGTGCTCTGGGGTTGGCGTTCAGGCTGGCCAACATCCGTTGTTGAAGGCAAGGTCTAACGTGCGTGATGGCTGGCCATTAGGCTGGCCGACATGTGCTTAAGGCAAAGCCTAACGTGGGTTGAGGCTGGACGACGTGCCCCGAATGCCTGGCCATTGCACGTTGAGGCTGGCCGACATGCACACGCTAGCATGTCATGAGCCCAGGTCACTTGCCGACACCCGCCCGATAGGCCAAATTATGCTAACAGAGTAATAAAAAAAAAAATCACCAACTCCGATTGAGCTGAAATTTGGCTGGTTCATTGGAAACGACACAATTAACAAGACACACTACTTTGTCATTACGTAGGTGCTTTTTTGGCCATTCCTTATTGTTTAGATAGGTTTTTGGGAGTTTTTCTATTTTTCAAAAAAATAAAAATAAAATTGAATTTTGTTTTTTACGTTCCAATGATATTAGCATTTATTCCTTATGAATTTTATTGCAAATAACAGTATATATATGAGTTTACATGTTGACCTAGGTCTTCTACGACATAGGATAAGATTCATATAAAAATAATGTGGTTTTAATCTCAGTGATTGATTACTGATATTTACTTTCCAATTGAGTTACACGTTAGATCATAGTGTAGAATTTTTTAATGATATTCACCTAATTAAGATATCAATTAACTCCCTAACTGAGTTTGTTCTGTTTAATTTATGTTGTAAGATCTTGCATGAATCATATTCTTGCTTGAAGAGTTATGTTTCCCTAATGAATCTAATTGTTCATGTGCATGAATATAAATGTTCTACGTGTTTAGTATATATTTTAGTGCATGTTTAATGATTTTTTAACATATCTCAGATTAACAATGGTATCTTTTACTCCATTAACCTCAATCTTGAAACAAAGTAAGGTAGAGGGCCGAATTATGTGGACTGAAAATGAAATTTGGATACTGTACATAATGTTAAGGGTTATAAGTATGTGCTAGTTGAAGAGTGCCCTGAGAAAACTGAAAATGTGACTTATGATCAAGTAAGGGCTTATGATATGTCTGTTAAGGTTTATGAGATGGCAAGGTGCTTTATTCTTTCTTCTATTATAAATGTCTTATGACATGAACATCAATCTACGACTTATAATCTTTATATGCTCGAATCTCTCAAAGAGATGCTTGGAGAGAAAAATTGTGCTGGATCACGTTCTTAAGATGATGAGTATTTTGAATGAGCTGGAGATAATTGGTGTTGTGATTGACCAGGCATCTCAAGTTGAGATGGTCCTACATACTCTACCTAAAATGTTACGGCCTGAGCCTACACCCGGGATGTAACACGGTGTACAAGACTTCAAAAAGTCTCATACAAGGTTCATAGCATATCAACACATAAGAACACGGGAAATAGTGTGGAATTTAAAACTTTTAATACAAACAATCTAAAACCTTTATTTAAAACAACAAAAGTCTAGACATAGTCTCACATGGCCATCTAATACAATCGTGGTCTCAAAGTAGGGTCAAGGCCCTTTACAATATAAAGTCTAAAAAGTATCTGGTACAATGAAAGACACGAAACAACAATAAAGCACTTTTCCTCAGATCCATGAGGACATACCCTAAGCTATACTTGTACAATGTAAGAATAGCATCCCATACTACTACTCCTACTAAGTAAAATTTTGAGGCCACCATAACATACATACCGTTCTTCTTTCTCATCTTTAGTCAATAATCATAGATAAGGAACATTCACATTTAATATGGCATGACAAGGAAGGCAACTCATAATAACATTTCCAAGTTAAGCATTCATCATAACATTAAGCCTTTAAGTCAACATTGTCATTGAAGGTGTTCATTGAAACCCGACCTAACGTGGGGAGAGCTTTGCTGGATCCACTAGCTAATAACCTAAGTGGGCACATAGTTATAGGATAAGGAAGATGTTCATTGAAACCCAACCTAATGTAGGGAGAGCTTCCACCTTACAATATCCATTCAGTGCTAAGATTTAAGTTCCTATAGAGTTGTTCATTACTTTCATGTCATGACCCAAGCCTAGGGCCTAGACGTGACATGGCGAATGAGGAACCCGAAGGAACCCCAAACAAGCCTCTCAAACTTGTCATCACACTTCATCGGTCACGGAAGTACATTCAACATTAAATAACGGGAATTAGGGACTAAGGGCAAACCATTTCAAAATAACATCATAGAATAAGAGTCAAACTGATTTACAAAATACTTGTCCAACGCACACCTCTACATACATAGATAGGACGGGGGCCATGACATACTACCGACTCCCCTCATAGTCAAAATACAATTGCAAGTGAATGTCTCAAAACATAGGAGTAGGAAACATAACATAGCCCTCGAATCATTGAGGACTCACCAACAAACTCGGATAAGCACCGTACTAGACACGTGGATGGAGAGAAGGATCAAGAGTAGCTCCGGTCCCTACATGGTGACATCATGTAGGGAAAATATGTGTTAGTACTTTGGAATGTACTAAGTATGCGGGGTGCAATACAACAATAGACAAGGACACAATCGAAATGCAAGAAATAGTTTCATAGGCATAATGAATAACAATATGAGGATGCATGATCAAAGTGAAGTCAAAACATGTTTAAGTAAATCTATACTAGTAGTAGATATCATATGTGTGTGCATGATCCAACCAATCTATAACCCCAACTTAGGATGGGGGGTGCCGTTCACACCCGGACACCCTGGTGGCAAGGTATAAACCCCTCACATGGTTGATGTTGGTCACACCCCAAGCATCCTAGGTGGTGAGATATAAACCTCTCACATGGTTGATGTTGGTCACACCCCAAGCATCCTAGGAGGTGAGTTATAAACCTCTCACATGGTTGATGTTGGTCACACCACAAGCATCCTAGGTGGTGAGATATAAACCCCTCACATGATTATCCGGTTCTTTTCCCCCGGACTGGGCATGGTCATGCAACACTTTATATAGAAAATTCCCCTTAGGCTCTAATGCAATCTCATGTATGGAATGAACATATACACAAGTTTAGTTTGTCATCAACACATCTCTGGAATGCCACACATCTCATAACTCAAGCCCTAAAGCATCAAGTTATCAATTCTCCATAATTGGACATTTTGTCAAACACCTTGAAGGCATGTAATGGGATCAAAGAGTATGGAAAATAGGGTAGTAATTATGCAGCCAAACCAGTGAACAACCTACAACAACGCCTTTTAACACCCACAAGACCACATGAAAAATCTCCACATCCATTCCAAATTTAGATTCACAAGTTCTAGAGTCACAACATGCTCAAAACAATCACTTTTCATGTTTAAAATTCACTGCAGAAATTTATACAAGGAACAAGACTAATTTATGAATTCTCAACTTAAACCATGAATTAGTGTGTAGAATAGAGACTAGGCACTATGGGTGGAAGGACCCATGAGTTCAACACCACATACCTTGAGTTTTTATGAAGGTCTTGAGAGTGTCTTCAATGGAAGTTTGGAACTTGGGAGCAAGAGTCTCTTCAATCTTGAGGAAGGTTTTGGATTAGGGTTCTTGAGAGAACTTGAGAGAAAATGTGTCTAAGTATGGGAGAGGTGTTTTGGAAAATGTTTTAGAGATGGGAATTGAATTAATGTTATATAGGAAATAAAATATGCCCTTTGGAAAAATGGAACCAACACTTAGAAAAAAAAATGAGGCGGGTGAACAGTAAATTCGGTCACTGGAATTTGCATTTCCTGCACGGACAGATTTTACGAAAATGGGCATAACTTCTTCGTTCGAACTCCGAATGAGGTGAAACGAAGTGCATTGGGTAGCTAACTCAAAGGGCTTTCCATGGATATATTATGGACCACCCAATTATTTGTGTGCTAGGAGATATGACCCTCCAAAGTAGACCCTCGAAAAAGGCTTCACTTGGAAATTTCGGATTTTGATACGGTTGCTCTAAAATTTGGGTTAGACCCATTTCCCACTCAATTTGACCCCCTAAACAAGAATAGGAAGTCGGATTTTCGAAAAATGAAATGGATTTTTAGATATAGCTAAAACAAGTTTTTGGTAACTTCCGAAGCACATTTTTAGGAACTTTTTGGGTCGTTTCATTTCACATCATTACACACGGGAGGGTGCCGTTGGCCTACCAACCCGAGGTACATTGATTCACACATGAATGAGTGCCATATGCCTACCAATTGCAGGTACATTATTTAGCAAATGAAAGGCTGCCGTAGCCTACCTATTCAAGGTACATTATTAGGAAAGCTCATTGAATCCTCATGAAAGGGTGCCCTAAGCCTACCGATTCAAGGTTCATCATTATCATTCATCGAAGGGTGCCATAAGCCTACCAATCTAAAGTACATCATTATTATTCATGGAAGGGTGCCATTAGCCTACCGATCCAAAGAACATCACTAGAATACTTCATTAATCATTTATGAAAGAGCTATCACCATTAGGTCTAACGATTCAATGTTTATTAAGTCAAGATACTTTCGTTATACAAGAAGAGGATGCCCTAAGCCTACCAATTCAAGGTATAACATTTCATTGAATAAACCTTTCACAACATATCATCATCATTCTCATGTGTATAATTTGAGAATACCCTTTCAATAATATCACAATTGAATTGTAGTCTTGATCACATTACTTTCATTGAAATCACAAAGCATATACATAAGAATCATGATTATACATCAATCTTCATAATGTGCCCTTCAAGGCCAGGAATCACAATTCACCAGCACAATTAGAATACTACAATTTAGGCATGAATAATGACATAATTCAAGTAAATAAACCATTACAAGAGCAATTACATAACATTCATCTTACTACAATTCACCCACATCAAAGTCACAATTTAGGGTTATGGGGAAATCATAGATTCATGGGGGATTTTATCTTAAAACCACCATTAAAACAGAAATTAAATCTTAATATATGATAATTAAACCATTTAAAATGGTTTAAGAAAAATAAATGACCTAGAATAAAAACCCTTAGTTTTGGAGAAATTCCAACTTTGAAATAGAAGATTTGAGGACTTCATGGATGGACAGTTAACCATGAATCAAACCTACAATACCTTAATTGAGTATTCCTCACGAAATTTAGTGGAAAAGTTGAGTCCTTGAGCCCTAGACCTTGACCTCTTCTTCTTCTTCTTCAATGGAGTTTTAGAGAGAATTATTTGGAGAAGAGTTGGTTACTTATTTTGGGTTTGGGAATTATGCATTGAAACAAGGGTAGTTAATAGTTTAAAAGGTCTTAAATAAGTGAAATTAAACAATATAAACCAACTTTACTTCAATGTAACCAACCTAGAAATTTACTAACTTACCCTCAACTTGGCCGAATAGGACAGCCTTCAGGACCCCATCCACGACCCCCACCTACAGGGTGTGGATGGCCCCACAAACTATACTGGTCAAACGTGGGTGGGTTCTGGAGCTGGAAGGGTTGAGGGAAGGTCCAGCCATGACTCACGACCCCCACCTATGGGGCGTGGGTCCACCCACGGCTAGTGGGTTCCTTTTTCGTAGGTAGGCTGCCTTTTGGCAGATTTTGGGTTCTTGAGGGGGTTAGGCTTTAGGGTCCTCCTTAAGGACCCTTGGTTGGTATTTGGGGGATCGAACCTTGACGTTTAACCCCTAAACCTCTCAACCTAAGTTCGGGAAACCATTTCACAACATAAAATTATGCATAAAACTCAACAACTCACACGTAAGGCTCTAGCTTCACCTACTGATTTTCCGGGTCATTACATTATCTCCCCCTTGGGAACATTCTTCCTAGAATGACACTTTAAACATTTTACCAAATTAAAGACTCAAGACTAGCAGCCCATCATGCATTAAACATCATAACAATGAATAAAACAAGGAGGAAACATCAACTCCATCTCAATATACTCAATCCAACACAAGGAAACAGGAACTACATCTACGAACCCGTTATGCATGAAAACTTCAACATTTCTCATTTCATTTAAGGAATTACCTTCTCCAACTCAAATCATGCTCATCATAGTATGATGAAGCAATTATGCAATATTCTCAAAACCACATTTAAGAATGTTCAACATTTCATCTCATGAAGCATATAGGCAACTCATACAAAATCCACATCAACATGAGGAACATAAATCAGAAAAACTCATTTTTTGATTAAACATGAACTTATCAAGAACATGTATATCATAAGGAGACCATGGAAGCATATAATCACATATGACTCCAAAACATGAAACAAGCTACAAGGAACTCTTCGTCTCAAGCTTGAATAGGGATAGAAGAAAGAGATAAGGATATTGGAACTCTCAACAATCTTGCCTTCTAAACATACCATCTCCCCAAGCCTTCTAAACATACCATCTCCCCCTTGGTAGTAAACCCATACTAAGGCTAACATAAAAAAAACATAGGGACCTTAATAAAACATTCACAACCACAAGGAACTATCAACATACGGATGCCTTCATCTGGAAGGGCTCCTTTATCCTCTCTAGACCAGAGTGCATGAAAACGACCATAACTTGGAAGAATAGGAACCGTACCATTAGGAGAAGCTTGCTTGACACCTCTTCCATTTGCCGAGAGTGTAGGGCAATATTTCACTAGATGATCACTCTTTCCACAACCATAACACCCATTTCTACTGGCTAGGGACTTCTGATGGTGCCTCTTTCCGCAATTAGTACATATAGGTTTAGGAAAGGGAGACCCAATACCTTTCTCTTGGTTAACCTTAGGAGTGCTTGAATAATCTTGGTTGGAAGATCTCTTTTTGAACCTTGGTTGACCTTGCTCATCAGACCTAGCTCTCTTCATCTCCCTATTTTTTTTCTTAAGTTTGGACTCCTCAATTTGTTGAGCACACCATAACCCTAGAGATATTCATGTCATCATGGAGCATTGCCATAAGACATTCTTCCTCAACTAGGTCGGATGCACCCGTCACAAATCTACTCATCTCATCCCTCAAATTTGACACCAAAGAAGGAGCATACTTAGATAATAGGGTAAATTTCTAAGAATACTCTTGCCAACTTATGCTACCTTGCCTAAGGTTGATAAATTCTTCCATCTTAACTTCCCTCTTCTCTCAGGGAAAGAACCTATCGAGGAATGCTTTCTTAAACACCTTCCAATCTATTGGACCCTCTCTATTGGCCTATTGCTCTTCCATTGAGTAAACCAAACTTGGGAAACATCCTTCTATTGATAAGCTGCTAGTTTCACTTTTTCTACCAAAGTCACACCCAGAGTATCAACTACCTTATACACCTCATCCATAAATTCTTGTGGATCCTCTCCCACCTTGGAACCAAGAGACACCGGAGGATACATCCTCACAAAGTCCCTCAACCTAGAAGCCATATTGCTCACATTAGGGTTCACATGAGTCTCAACACCCCTATTTTCTTAGGCCGTCATATCTTAGGGTTGAGTAGTTACGTCATGAGCCATCTTTAGAATAGCCGACATAACTTCTTCATTCGACATTGCCGGAGGGTTAATCGGTACTTGATTGCCTTGAGGAACTTGGTTCTCTTGAGGAACTCCTTTATTCACATTCTCCTCTTCCACCCTTCTAGCATTTGCCCTTCATGTATTCATTTCCTGAAGACATAAGAAGAGGGTTAGAAAAGGGACTTTTATAGAGTTAAACTCTATGGCATGATTTAAGAGTAATGAAGAAAGTGAAACTCCCTAACATCTTATAGCCTCTCATTCATAAATGTGGCGTGCTTCACACTCATGAACAAGACTGTACTAGACATGGCTTGTGAGACATAAACCCTAAAAACCATCCCAACATCTTGTTCTCTGATACCATGTTTGTCACGACCAAAGCCTACACCCCAGACGTGACATGGCGTACAAGACTCTGAAGAGCCTCATACAAGCCTCGTAGCATCCATAGCATAAGAAAATGGTATGGAATTTAAAACATTCAATCTATACATTCAAGAATCTTTATTTAAAATAACGAAAGTCTAGACATAGTCTCACATGGCCATCTATTACAATCGAGGTCTCAAAATAGGGTCACATCCCTTACAATAAGAAATCAAAAAGTCCAATACAATAAAAGGAATGAAACAAAAACATAGCACTTGTCCTTAGATCCATGAGGACATACCACAAGCTTTGGAAAATAGGCAATCCAAGCTTGAACTATAAGGAATCGACTCAAACGCTGGAACCTACAGTTTGTAGAAAAAATGTAGAAGAAATATGGGTTAGCACAATTATGTACTAAGTATGATAGCCATGCAAAAACCATGCTTAAAAAGGACATTTTAGTTGAAAACTATGCATTTAACAAGTTTCTAAATCATCATGCATCTTTAGTATAAACACATAAGACATAAGCATATTTATCATGTAAGTCATTAGAACATAATAGAACCATTATGAAAGTAACCCTAAGTTGTACTTGTGCAATATATGAATGACATCCCATAATAGCATTCATACTAAGTACCACTTTGATGCTACCATAACATACTTACAATTCTTCTTTTTCATCTTTTGTCAATAATCATAGATAAGGAACATTCACATTTAATAAGGCATTACAACGAAAGCAATTTATAATAACATTTCCAAGTTAAGCATTTATCATTACATTAATCCCTTAAGTTAACATTCTCATTAGCATCATTATGATCACATTCATTTCATTAGACATTAGATTTTGAAGAACATACCATGACACTCTCAAAGCCTACTCATGCAATGCATGGATGGCATTCCATACAACCACCCACACTTCATAGAACCTCTTAAGTAACCATAGCACATAGCTCACATGATGGGAATAAGCATTAACCAACATAGACCATGTGAGAAACTCATGGAATACGGTATCTATCCCACACTGCAAAAGGTTGGTCTACTTGCCTATGGTAGGACTGGTAACATTTTAGCTTAGGTGGATCTACTAGAAAATAACCTATGTTGGAACATAGGTATGGGATAAAGAAGGCGTTCATTGAAACCCAGACTAATGTGGGGAGAGCTTCAACCTTAAAATATCCACTTGGTGCTAAGCTTTAAATTCCCATAGAGTAGTTCATTACTTTAACAATATTACACATGGGAGGGTGTCATTGGCTTACTAACTCGAGGTTCATTGATTCACACATGAATGGGTGCCATAAGCCTACCGATTCAAGGTACATTATTAGGAGAGCTCATTGAATTATCATGAAAGGGTGCCATAAGCCTACTGATTCAAGGTTCATCATTAACATTCATGGAAGGATGCCATAAGCCTCCCGATCCAAAGTTCATTAATATCTTTTATCGAAGGATGCCATAAGCCTACCGATCCTAATGTTCATTAGTAACATGAATGGAAGGGTGCCATTAGCCTACCTATCTAAGATACATCATTAAAGTAGTTCATAGAATCATCATGCAAGGTCTAAAAACATTAGTTCTACCAATTCAAGACAAAGCCTAGAATACTTCATTAATCAAGGTACATTAGTTACACAAGAAGAGGATGCCCTAAGCCTACTAATTCAAGATGCAACATTACATTGAAGATACCTTTCACATATACCATCATCATTCATAACTGTATAATTGAGAATAACCTTTCAATAATAACATAATTCCATTGTAGACATGATCACATTACTTTAATTGAAATCACAAAGTATTCACATAACATCATGATCATACATAAATTCTTCATACTTTGCCCTTGAGGGCCATGAATCACAATTCACCAACACACCTATAATACTACAATTTAGGCATGAATAATGACATAATTCAATAAACTAAATCAATATTGACGTAATCTCTTCACATACTTCCATAATCAATCAATCCCAAATCTTAATTCACAATTTAGTATTTTGGGGGAATCATGGGTTCATAGGGGAATTTCAATCATAAATCAACCTTAATTCCTCAATTCATTCATAATTCACCATAAAATAATCATTCAAAATGTTTTCAAGTTGAACCCATGACTTAGATTGAAACCCTAGGTTTTGGGGGAATTTGGAGCCTTGAAATCATGTTCTGTAAGGGCTCTGTGGATGGAACTTAACCAAGGATGAAGACTACCATACCTTGATTGAAGAAACTCCATGAAATTGAATAGAAAAGATGAAATCTTTAGCTCCAATACTTGACTACTACTTCTCCGATGGTGGTTTCTATAGAGAGAATTATTTGGAGGAGAGGTAGTTTCTATTTTTGATTTTAGGGAATAATGAATTGTAAAAAGGTGTTTTAATATTTTAAAAAGCCTTAAATAACTCTAATAAATCAATATAAATTGACCCCTAACTTAACTAACCTTAAAAGGAATTTCTCAACCTACCTTACCTTGGTCGAACCTAGGCAGGTTGTATAGGTTCCACTCACGCAACCCCACCCATGGACCATGAGTGAGTCCACGAGCTGTGATGGATATTCATGGTTTGCTACTCGAACATAGGTGAAACAGGGGAGGTCAAGCCTCGACCCACGACCCCCACCTACGGGGCATGAGTCCACCCACGGCTCGTGGGTGCCCATCCGTAGGTGATTCTATTTTTTATAGCTTTTCCTCTTATGGGCAACCTTAGGGTAAGGCTTTAGGGTCTTCCTCAAGGACATTTGGTTGGTCCTTAGGGGATCGTACGTTGACATTTAACCCCTTAACCCCTCAATATAAACGCAGGAACTGATTTTACAACAGAAAACCCATATCAAACTCAATAACACACTCGTTAGGCTCTAGTTTCACGTACTAGTTTTCCGGGTCATAACATATAACCTTTTAGGAATTTTGCTTGAAATACAACATGAACAAAATGGATTTGTACCTTGTAAAGTTGCAAAATTACTAACAAGTGGCTGAGACTATAATTAAGAATCAAGCTCCCCCTATGCCAAATGACCTACAATATTTATTTTGTTAATAACTCTATTGTTATTAAGTTTAATAAAAATTTTATTTATAATGCTTCTAGAATACATGATCACTTTGTATTTGATGTTTCTCATAATATACTATAACAAACAGAACTAAATAACGTTGATAGATCACTTAAGAGAAAAAATATTTCAGAATTGTGTGAAACTTATTTATAGCACTTATTGTCGTGACCCATGGGTACCGCATAGATGTAATATGGTGTATAGAACCCCGAATGACTCCATACAAACCACTTAGGTCTCATAAAATATGAAATAACACAATAAGAGTAAAACAATATTCCAAGTCCAAAACATTTTATAAAACGAAAAGTGGAAGTCTAAACACATGTCTCATCATAGCCATTTAATACAATAGAATGAAATTGGGACTAGCCCATACATCATGTTCAAAAGAGAAATACATGAATAAACAAGAAAGATCATACTCAGAGCATGAGGACTCACCAAAGCTCGGAAATATCTCAAGTCAACCTACAGCCACAAAACTTGGGAACCTGAATGTCAAACCCTACATTTGGGGAAATGTAGGAAATAGTATGTGTTAGTACAAAAAAGTGTACCAAATATAATAGCCATGCATAAAACATTTAAAACATGCTAAAAGGGATGTTTCATTTCATGACATTCAATTGACCAAGAAAAAACGTGATATAAGAATGTTAAAAAACATATTTCATAAAACATGGTCAATGCAAACTAATATCATCTTTAAAGTGTTTGAACACATATGAGTTACTCCTTGAGTAACCTTAGTTCATTATTAATGTGGGGAATTAGCCTTAACCGACATAGAGACCTTGTGAGCTATTACATGATCCCTCGGTGTCTCCCACACCAAAAAGGGTTGTCCTACTTGCCAAGGTAAGGACCATAAACTCTCTAGTTTAAGTGGATCCACTAGATAATAAACCTATGGGGGCACATAGTTAAGGGATTAGGAGATTTCTAGTAGAAAGACGACCTCTATAAACAAAAGAGCTTTCGTCTCATGAGATTGCTTCTAGAAACCCGACCTCTACTAACGTGAGAGCTTCCATCTCACTATCAATATCCTCTCGGTGCTAAGCATAAATCCCATGGAATACTATTTTCTTACTCATTCTCATTATCCTTTCTATGTGAGAAAACCTTTCACATCATGCTAGTGTTTTTATGAGACTGTCCTTTAAACAACACAACAACAACAACAACATCATCATTGCTACTTTACTCTCAAAGAACCCTTAAAACATTTGAATAGATTTCATAAGAAAATTCATAAGTCCATAATTTACCTCTTGAGGTTCAAGCCCAACTTCCAATCATCAATGCTTAGAAAACATGGGTTACATATGGATTTAATCTTAAATTCATGTAAAACTAGTAATATATGCTTAATTTGATAAAACTGTTTCTTGAAGATCACAATCCCACATCATATGATTCATAACATGAAAACATGGGATTATATGGATTCATAGGGGAAATAATCATAAAACCATAGTATTTCATCAATTCATGCATAGAAGATCATAATTCAATCATTTAAATCATTAATGAAAAGAACCCACGAAAATTAAAGAAAACCCTAACTCGATTTGGGAATTCTACCTTTTGAAATGGAGGAATTTGGGAACTCTATGGATGAAACTGGCATACATTGAATCCAAATGCTAGACTTCAATTAAGAAATTGAGAACATATCTTGAAATCCTAGGTGAATCCTTCTTCTTCTTCTTCTTCTTTAAGTTTATAGTGAGAGATTTATTTAAGAGGAGATTTGGCTTTCTTTTGTGAATTTAGAAGAATGTTGTGAATGGGTTAATTTGGGGGTTCAAAATACTCATTTAGGGGACTTAGTGAAGAGTAAAATGACCTACTATATGAACTAATTAATTAGGAAATAACCTAACTATCCCTGAACTTAACTGCCAGCTGTGACCAACAATACACCAGACCGTGGTCAGGACGATGTACCGACCTGCATGGCCGTCGATAGAGGTTAGAAACAATGTTTTTAGGGCTTCAAACCACAAACCCATTCCATAGACTATGGTCTAACCAACGGTTCGTTTGTCAGGCCGTCAATACCCTCAATGCATAAATAATAATAATAATAATAAATTTAAACATTGGTTTAAGCAAACCTGTGGTGCATATGCGTCGAAGACCCATCAAGAGGCTGGTGGGTCTGGGTTACTAGAACCCACTAGATCAACACTATGGACACCATATGTAGTGCCCGCACCAACAGTAGGAACACCCTCAGTAGCGCTATCACTAACAGTAGTGTTCACCGAGCCTAACGGACCAACACCAATCTCACAAGCCAGCTGCTGCCTCATCATCTCATCAATGATTGACTGCCTCTAGGCTGCCTCAAACTTCTGGATCTCCCTTTTCCTTGCTTGTTGAACCTCCTCAATGTTAGAATTGTGATCGGAGGAGTGGTGGCGCTTCGTAACCGGACGGGAAGGGTTGGGTGGTGGTATACTATCGCCAAAAAAGGCACTCATAACAACCTTATCCTCCTCAATCGCGGGTGCTACATTTGGTACTTTCTCAGTAGGGGCAGGAAGAGCATCAACATCAGCGCAAAGACTAGCCAACTGCATCTAGAAGGTGGTAATATCAATGGTCAAGGAAGGCCTATCAAAAAATCTCAGCACAAATGCATTGAGGCACTTGTTGATCGCCTGTATTGTCACATTGACGTCCTCATCTGTTGCCACAAGGTATCCATATGGGTCTCCAACTACTGGACTCGGGTTGGACAAACTAGAGTAGACCTTGTAAGGGGATTGGCTCGGGATGAGTTAGCAGCCTGACTAGTAGTGATGGAAGGGAGAAGATGGGCATCTGTAGTAGAAGGAGGGGCAGAAGTATCAACAACCTTGATCTGCTCTACATCATCGGTAAGGTCACAACCCAAAGAAGGTAGGCCAACCTATGGATCCCTTCGCGGTGCGGCAAGGTCCGCATAATCTCTAATGAGTCCAATGTCCATAGTCTTGGTGGCCTCTATCAAACTATCAGAATGCCAAATTCTTACCCTAGTTTCCCTGCATAGATGAAATATAAGACACAGAAATGGAAAAGTAGTTGTGGTCTTGAAGGCCCTCTTATGAATCTTAGCAATAAAAATTCGAGTGAAGTCAAGCTCAAGTCCTGCCACAGGTTTTACCAAGATCACAACCCTATCCCAAGTAACCATCTTATCTGCCTGAGTAGGGGACAATTTGGTACGCACAATAATCCTAAAGAACTTCACAGTGAAGCTTAGAGTAGCTTTACATATAGGAAAAGGCATAGTACACACCCACTCAGTATGCTCTCCCTCATCGGCAATATGTCGAGCCATCTAATGAAGTAATGTCTCTCCCTACTCAGCATCCTTTTGAAATTCCCTCCTCTACAGTACGCATACCCTGCAGTCATACTTGGCCATATTGATCAATATAGTGTGGGCTGAACCATAGATGAACTGATGGATAGTGGTGTTAGATATATCAATTGAGAAGTTCCACACTAGAGTCGCCTGAAGTGGGGGTTAAGTTACTGGTTTAGCCCATTTAGAGATGGCATTTCGAACAGTATCATAGAACTCCTGAGTAATTTCCTCGCTGAACTTTGTTGGTTTCTGTGCCATCCGCTCAGACTTGTGCCTCCTGAAAAGTTCCTCATTAGTAGGACCCATGTGAAAAATCCCATTAAGGACCCATCGTTCCTCAGTAGTAATGTAGGACATCTTCCTATGTTCATTCAGAACCTTCCCGTTATCATATATTTTGTATTCGCCCTCGACGCAACACATGTTCAGCTCTGTTGCATTAAGAACTAGCTCAACTCTTGGTGGTAAAAGGGAATAAGAGGAAGAACCGGAATCGTGGCTGGAATGGGAGCCATAATGCGACTTAGAGCTAGACTGCAACTCTTCTGCAAATAAAGTCCTCTCCTCAGACTGGTCAGTGACCTCGACCTTGTCACTAGATGAAATAATTTGCCTGCCCTTATTCCTCATCATCCTAGAGGAACTAGGGAAGTGTCTGGTGGTCTCCGGGATGTACTCTTTATCGGTGTATTCATCTTATAGATGTCGGGAAAGGGGAGACTGCCTTGGACTTGCCCTTTCTTGAGTAAACAGAAGCTTGTTTCACTGCCATGGTACCTGTGGAAGACTTGTTTGTAACGACCCTAAAAATGGAACTAGTGAAACTAGAGCCTCACATGTGAGTTTAATGTTGAGAACATGATGAAATGAAAAGAAATCTGTTTTGAAGTTTAGTTTAAAGAGATTTGAGGTCAAGCATCAAGACACGACTATGACCTCCGGAAACTAGTCATTTTTGCTAGTGCATTGTAGTGTCTTGTAATTGAAGTTTGGAATGTTGTTTGTGGGTAAAAACTTGTAGAAGTGACTCTCATACATATATGGTCATGTTTAGAGGTTAAACGTACGGGTATGACTCCCCAAGGACCATCCAAAGGGTCATTAAAAAGGACCCAAACACTGCCCAAATTTTGTCAAAAATAGCTTGGTTCACGAAGGCATATCACTCCCCGTACACCAGTCTACGCCCCATAGTACATAGGAGTAGGTTAGGACTTAGCCTAAGAATGTTTGGCCTTTAGTTGCAAGCCACATCCCCTAACCATGGACTACCAGGACGGTCCGTGAGTGGTAGGTGTGAGTCAAGGGTTGAAATGCAATCAAGAAGTCAGCCAAGGTAAGTGAGGTTCAACTTCAAATGATAATATCTCATAGCTCAAAACGAATTAGGTGGTCCATTACCTATCCAATTATAGATCTCTAAGTCCTCTTTCAAATGCCACCAAAGTTGCCCTATTCCGATTTCGAAGTAAAACATTATGCTCAAAATAGTGAATAACTATCAGTCCCCAGCCACAAGAACAAACCATGGACAGTAGATCAATCTACGGTCCGTGGATGGGGATCCGTAGATGGTGTCAATTTTGGTAAGTTTGGTTTTAAGTTGGGGGTTTCGAAATTAAGTTAGCTAATTAATTAAGGGCTTATAAGGGTCTGTTAAGTGGTCAAATAAACTCCTATAAATAGTTAATAGAACCCTCAACTAATGACTTTAACTCATTTATATTTCATCTATTTAATCAAAACCCTTCCCTCCCAAAAAGGTTCTCTCTAGAAACTCCATTGGAGCTCAAGGTCAAGTCAAGCTAGGGTTGGAATTTCAAGGAGATTTCACTCCAATTTCGTGGGTTTCTTCAAGTATAAGGTTTGGTGATCCTTAATCCTTGATTAATCTTTCATTCAAGGAGTCAAATCAAAACAGATTTCAAAGACTTTCAATGATTAAAAATCCTATTTTCTAATCAAAGCATGGGTTCATTGTTTAAACGTTTTCAAGGTCATTGTACTGATGAATTGTGGTTTGGTTAAGGATTTAAATATGATGTTATATTCAATTCCTTCAAGAACCCATGACCTCCTTATATCTCTTTATCATGGAATATGATTGGAAATTGGTCAATTATGGATGCATGATGAATAGTATGTGTTTATTTGAAGTTAATTGATGAATTCATTTAAATTTTTATGCATTAATGTGGTGAAATAGTGATGAGTTGGTGATGAGAGGATCATGGCTTGGAAAGGTCAATTTCGAATGGAATCCTGTTGAATTACTTATGTTGATGATGAATCGATTATGGAATTTTGTCAATTGTCTTATCTCTTGTAGTATATTGATTCTATGGGTTGGAATGGAGTTGTATTGATATAGATTTGTAATACATTGATGTGTGATCCACTTATGGTGGAGGTGTTTACTTTCATGCACTTTATGATATTCAATTGATGTATATATCCCTATACCTCATATGTAATGGATCCATGTGTGATCAAAATGTGAATATATGTGTGTGATCTTCATGAAATCAATAGGGTCATGTATGAAGGGTAATTGTGTTCACTTGAAGGACTATTGCTCAATTCGACACTAATGAATGAATGAATGTATGTATGAGGTTGATCTATTGTGAAAGGTTATCCTTAGAAATGTAATGTAATGATGCACATTGGTTGGTATGCCTTGGGCATCCTCTTCTTGTGTAAATGAATGTGATGTCATTAATGTATCTTTGGATCGGTAGACCTAATGTTGGTATCCCTTCCATGAATGTTAATTGATAAACCATGAAATCGGTAGACCTAATGGTGGTAGCCCTTCTAATGTGTGAAATGATGAACCTTGGACTGATAGGCTTAAGGCACCCTTTACTGAAGAATCGGTAGGCCTAAAGCACCCTTCCATGGAGACCTAATGAGCTATCCTTATAATGTACCTTGAATTGGTAGGCCAAAGGGCACCCTGTCATGTGTAAAAATGTTAAAGAAATGAACTACTCTATGGGAACTACGGCTAAGCACCGAGTGGATATGGTTAAGATAGTGGTTCTTCCCATTGTTAGGCTAATAATCCAATGAACATCTTTGGATATCCCATAAACTATGTGCCTACATAGGTTGTATACTAGTTCTACCCTTTGCAAGTAGAACACCATTCTTCGGTGTGGGTTATATGACACTGGATTTCATTACTTAGCTATCATGGTCTATGTCAGTTAAACACCTATTCCCATCATGAGAGATGTGCACTCTAGTTACTTGATAGGTACTACAAATTGTAGGTAGTAGTATGGGATGCTACCTATACATTGCACGAGTAGACTTTAAAGGTACTATAGTGAGTTCTCTAAGCC
The DNA here is from genome assembly GCA_029007595.1 of Solanum commersonii. Taxonomy (NCBI): domain Eukaryota; kingdom Viridiplantae; phylum Streptophyta; class Magnoliopsida; order Solanales; family Solanaceae; genus Solanum; species Solanum commersonii. The sequence continues at coordinate 140,202 of JAJTWQ010000227.1, read as the reverse complement.
TTAATGGCTAATGAATGAAACGCCTCTAAATGGATGAATGTGTCCTAAATGGTTCTAATGAAGATTGTTCACTTATTGTCTAAATGAAATGAGAAAAGAATAACATATATTAATGAAATGAGTTGCTTAGCATATTGTATTGAAATGTAAAGGTTCTTGTCTATTGTAGCTTTGAGGAATGTCTAGGTGTGTATGAAGAGGTAGTATGGGCGGCCACTTCATATCTTACTTAGGTGTGTCTTAGGGTAGCTATAGATAGAGGTCCAAAGATGGTGAAATGGCCACTTGACAAATGTGATTATGTTTTGCATATTGGTACTAGTTGAGAACGATTTCCTGTAATGTGAAGCATGATGAATGGTAAGTTACTTTGGGACTTGATGTGGTAGTTATTATGGAGGGTGGTATGGGACGCCTTTCATGCATTGCACAAAGTTTAGTATCAAGGGTTAGTTGAGGTGAAGTCTAAATGTGGAGAAGGTCTTATATGTTGGTTATGATGTATTCTATATTTTTATGCTTATTACCTGTGATAATTCTCAAAAGAAAGCATATGCATGTTTATAAACCAAAATGTCTGTTTTAAGCATGTTTTTGCATGGTCATCATACTTAGTACATATGTGTGTGCTATTCCATACATCTTCTATTTTCTATTGTTTCCAGTTTCTTTATGTTCTAAGGCTTTGTCTATGTTTTCTATTGTAAAGGGTCGTGACCCTATCTTGTTAAATTTGTCTAAGATGGCCGTGTGAGACTTAGTCTTCCACTTGTGTATAAATGTTTTAAATGTTGAGACTTTTTTTTAATAGTTTCGTTTGAAATAAGTTTTAATTCCGCACTATTTTTATTACCTATGCAAAGAACGAATGATATGACGCTTGTATAGGATCCCTTCATGGTCGAGTGTGTCGGCTACGACTAGGGGGGTGCTCTCGGGTCATGACAAACATGGTATTAGAGCTTAAGGTTTTGGGAATGATTCTTTAGGTTGTTGTCTCACAAGCCACGTCTAGTAGAGTTTGTTCATCGGTATTAGTAGTGACACATCAATGAGTGAGAGGATATAGGACGGAAAAAGTTACTCTTCTTTCATATTCTTAAAGTCGTGCGATAGAGTGTGGTTCTATTAGTGTCCTTTTCCTAATCTTTCTCTTTTGTTTATAGGATATGAATACAAGGGCTAAAACGAGGAGAATGTGGATGAGGGAGTTCCTCTACAAGGAGACCAAGTACCACAAGGTGATCAAGTGCCTTAAGAGAATAAAGTTCAGGTGGTTCCCCTGGATATGACCAATGAAAAGATTAGGGAGGCTTTTCTAGCCCTAGCCCGAGCCATGATAGCTCAAGTGAATAGAGATGTGCGGCCTAAGGTTAATGCTTATGAGAGTACTGTGGCCTCAAGGTTGAGAGACTTTGTGAGGATGTATCCTCCTATCTTTCTTGGCTCTAGAGTGGGAGAAGATCCCCATGAATTATTTCATGAAATTTATAAAATAGTCAATGCTATGGGGGTATCTACTAAGGAGAAAGTGGAGTTGGTGTCCTGTCAATTGAAGGATGTGGCCCAAGTGTGGTTCACTCAATGAAAGAGCAATAGGCCTTTAGATGAGGGTCCTATAGAATGGGAGGAGTTTAAGGGAGATTTCCTTAGTAGGTACTTTCCCCGTGAGAAGAGGGAGTGTAAGGTTGATGAGTTTATAAACCTCTGGCAAGGTAACATGAATGAGGAGGAGTATTCTTTGAAGTTTACCCTTTGTCTAAGTATGCTCCATCCTTGGTGTCTAACCCTAGGGATGAGATGAGTAGGTTTGTTACCTGTGTATCCGACTTAGTCAAGGAAGAATGTCATACGGTGATGTTTCATGATGACATAAACATATCTAGACTTATGGTGTATGCCCGATCCATTGATGAATCCAAGCTTAAGAGGATGAATAGGGATGTGAAAATGGGTAGATCCGATGAGCAAGGTCAATCTAGGTTCCAGCAGAGAGATTCTAACCAATATTCTTCAATTGCTCCTAAGGTTAACCTACAGAGATGTGGTAAATCTCAAATTTCTAAATTTACTTGCACTAATTGTGGGAACAGACATTTTTGGGAAGTGCCTAGCCGGTACAAATGGGTGTTATGGTTGTGGGAAGAATGATCACAAGGTGAAAGATTGTCCTACTCATTTGGCTAGGGGAAAGGAGGCCAAACAACCTCCTTATGTTGGCCCGGATCCTAATGCTCCAAAGAAAAATCATTTCTATGCACTTCAAGCCAATGAGGGCAAGGGAGCTAATCCGGATGAAGGTACCGGTAAGTTGTAATTTCTTATGTTGAGCCTTAGTTGGGTTTTCTCCTAAGTAGGGGATGGTATGTTGAATAGTAGGTTGTTGAGGGTGTTGATATCCTTATCTCTTTCCTCCTATTCTTGTTCAAACTTGAGATCAAGAATTCCTAGTAGCTTGTTACATGCTATGGAGTCATGTGTGAATTTGAGTTTCCATGGATTCCTTATGATATGCATGTTATATTCGAATTCTTGTTTAGATTGAGAAAAAAATGAGTTTTCATAATTGTGCTTCTCATGTTTATATGCATCTATGATGAGTTGCTTAAATATTTCATGAGTTGACTTGTTGAAGCATGCTAAATGTGTGTTTTATGAAAAGTTGCATATTGTGCTTTTATGACAAAATTGCCTAAATATGCCTAATAATGTTGAGATGAGCATGAGGTTATTTGGAGAAGGAAGTTAGTCCAATGAAATGAGAAATGTGAAGTTTTTTTTATAATGAGTTTGTAGATGTAGTTTCTACCTTCTTGTTGTGTTTTGAGCTTATTGAAGTGGAGTTGATGTTTCCTCCTAGTTGTGTGCATTTATGTTGATGTTGCATGCATGATTGTGGGCTACTAGTCTTGATTCGTTTCCCTTAATGTGTTTTAAGTGTCATTCCAGGATGAATATTCCTAAGTGGGGGATAATGTAACAACCCTAAAAACGAACTAGTCAAACTAGAGCCTCATATGTGAGTTTGAAGTTGAGAACTTGATGAAATGATGAGAAACGGATTTTGAAGTTTAGTTTAAAGTGATTTGAGGTCAAATGTCAAGACACGACTATGACATCCGAAAACTAGTCGTTTGTGCTAGTGTGTTGTAATGTCTTGTCACTGAAGTTTAGAGTGTTGTTTGAGGGTGAAAACTTGTAGAAGTTACTCTCATACATATATGGACATGTTTAGGGGTTAAACGTCCGGGTACGACTCCCCAAGGACCACCCAAGGGGTCCTTGAGGAAGACCGTAACACTGCCCAAAAGGTGTCAAAAACAACTGGGTTCACGGAAGCATATCATGCCTCGTAGACTAGTACACACCCTGTAGGTCATGGAGGTGGGTTAGAACTTAGCCTAGGAAGGTTTGTCCTTCAATTGCAAGCCACAGACCCAAACCACGGACAATCAGGACGATCCGTGAGTGGACTAACGGTCCGTGAGTGGAGGGCGTGAGTCAAGGGCTGAAATGATGTCAAGAAGTCGGCCAAGTTAAGTGAGGGTCAACTTCAAATGGTAATATCTCATTTCTCAAAATGAATTAGGTGGTCTATTACCTATAAAATTAAAGATCTCTGAGTCCTCATTCCAATGCCACCGAGGTTACCCAATTTCGTTCTCGGAGTAAGAAGTTATGCCCAAAATAGTGAAGCACCGTCAATTCCCAACTATGAGAACAAACCACGGATAGAAGATCAATCTACGGTCCGTGGATGCGAATCCGTAGATGCTGCCAATCTTGGTAAGTTTAGTTTTAAGTTAGGGGTTTGGGAATTAACTTAGCTAATTAATTAAGGGCTTAGGGGGTCGGTTAAGTGGTCAAATAATCTCTTATAAGTAGTTAATACATCCCTAAACTAATGACTTTAACTAATTTAGATTTCATCTCTGAAATCAAAACCCTTCCCTCCCAAAAAGGTTATCTCTAGAAATTCCATTGGAGCACAAGGTCAAGTCAAGCTAGGGTTGGGATTTCAAGGAGATTTCACTTCACTTTCGTGGGTTTGTTCAATTATAAGTTATGGTGATCCTTGATCCTTGATTAATCTTTCACTCAAGAAGTCGAATCAAAAGAGGTTTCAAAGCCTTTTAATGATCAAAAATCCTATTTTCTAATCTAAGTATGGGTTCATTGTTAAAACGTTTTCAAGGTCATTCTAATGATGATTTGTGGTTTGATTAAGGATTTAAAGATGATTTTATATTGAATTCCTTCAAGAACCCATGTCCTCCCTATATCTCTTTATCATGGAATTTGATTGTAAATTGGTTAATTATGGAAGTATGATGAATAGTATGTGTTTATTTGAAGTTAATTGATGAATTCATGTAAATTGTAATGCATTGTAGTGAATTAGTGATGGGTTGGTTATGTGAGGATCATGGCTTCGAAAGGTAAATTTTGAACGGAATCATGTTGAATTACTTATGTTGATGATTAATTGGTTATGGAATTATTTCAATTGTCTTATCTCTTGTAGTATATTGAATCTATGGGTTGTAATGGAGTTGTATTGATATAGATTTGTGATACATTGATGTGTGATCCACTTATGGTGGATGTGTTTACTTTTATGCACTTTACGATATTCAATTGATGTATATCTCCTTATACGTCATATGTGATGGATCCATGTGTGATCAAACTGTGAAAATATGTGTGTGAACTTTTTGAAATAAATAGGATCGTGTATGAAGGGTAATTGTGTTGACTTGAAGGACTATTGCTCAATTCTACACTAATGAATGAATGAATGTATGAATGTATGAGGTTGATCTATTGTGAAAGGTCCTCCTTAGTAATGTAATGTAATGATGGACATTGGTTGGTAGGACTAGGGCATCTTCTCCTTGTTTAAATAAATGTTATGTGATTAATGTATCTTAGGATCGATAGACCTAATGTTGGTATCCCTTCCATGAATGTTAATTGATAAACCATCAAATCGGTAAACCTAATGGTGGTAGCCCTTCTCATCTGTGAAATGATGAACCTTGGACCGATAGGCTTAACACACCCTTTAATGAAGAATTGTTAGGCCTAAGGCACTTTTCCATGGGGATTTAATGAGCTATCCTTATAATGTACCTTGGCTCGGTAGGTCAAAGGGCACCCTCTTATGTGTAATAATGTTAATGAAATGAACTACTCTGTGGAAATAAGGCTTAGCACCGAGTGGATATGGTTGAGATGGTGGCTCTTCCCAATGTTAGGCTAATAGTCCAATGAACATCTTTGGATATCCTATAAACTATGTGCCTACATAGAATGTGTACTAGTTCTACCCTTGGCAAGTAGAACACCTTTCTTTGGTGTGGGGTTATATGACACTGGATTCCATGACTTAGCTAGCATGGTCTATGTCGGTTAAATGCCTATTCCCATCATGAGAGATGTGCACTCTAGTTACTTGATAAGTACTACAAAGTGTAGGTAGTAGTATGGGATGCTACCTATACATTGCACTAGTAAACTTTGAAGGTACTATAGTAGACTTTGAAGGTACTATACTAAGTTCTCTAAGCCTTAATAGCTAATGAATGAAAGTCCTCTAAATGCATTAATGTGTCCTAAATGGTTCTAATGAAGATTGTTGACTTATTGTCTAAATGAAATGAGGAATGAATAACTTATATTGATGAAATGAGTTGCTTAGCATATTGTATTGAAATGTAAAGGTTCTTGTCTATTGTGGCCTTGAGGAATACCTAGGTGTGTATGAAGAGGTTGTATGGACAGTGATGAGTGCACAAATTGGACTCATCTAGGTCTATATTTTAATAGAAATTGTGTCCTCAAATACTTATTTTATCTCAATATCTGATGAAAACCTTTAAGTTTAAGGTATTTGCAGTTAAAGAGAGAATGGACACTACGTTGTAAAGAAGGAACGAAAAAGGCTGAAAAAACAAAGAAATAAAGTCCTGAGGATTGCCGAGTGCACTTGGAGAGTCGCCAAAGATTCTTACTTCAGTTTTTGTTGGAGTGTGCTCAGCCTTGAATAAAAGGATCTAGTCGGCGGAAAAAGGGAGCAGTCGGTGCATCACCGAGCAGTTCTGCAAAGCAGTACCATACTGCCCAATGGCCTAGAGCACGACGATGCGGAAGGTTGGTACGAGACAATGATGAACTACACCAAAGGGTGAATCACAAAGTTGATCGACGATTTTGACTAATGACGCCGAACTATCTGCTGCATCACAATTCTGTGATAACTATAAATATTAGTTAGAGTTTTAGTTTTAGTGTGGAACTTTTATTAAATTTTTCACTTAGAGAATAGTACGTTGGGATATTTTTTCTCTAAGTTTTAGATGGCTTTGGAAACTTGAAGAAGAAGAGGGTTTCATATTCAAGGATTTGGACTTGGGTCTCTTGAATTCTTCATTCTTGGTCTGTAACAAGACTTAAATCGTTATATACATTTGAATGCAAGCTCATTTAGGTATAAATTTTTATCTCTTGATGTGTTGCCAAAAATCCCCTATTGTTGGGGTGTGATTTAGCGAATATGGGTTAAGATTGTTATTGGCTCTTGCTTGCTGATAGTTTAGATGTAGTTTAATGGTGACTTCCTCTAGTAGTTGTGGATGAATTTGAAAAATTTGTAGTTGCAATACCAATTTTTTATGTGTTTTCGACTTGCTTGATAGAGAAGTGGTGAAACCAAGAGTACTAGAATGATGGCCTAAGGAGTGGGTCAACATGAGATTTAGCTAGAGAGAGTGAATCCTAGTCCCATATTCTAATACTCAGCTCGAGAGAGTAAGTGGGGTAAGGGGTAGGCTGGTCTTCATGCGGCAAGTGGGTGTCCAAGAGCAACCCATTTGAAACGGGGCAAGTTGGTCGAGAGAGAACTTATTCCCACATGAAGCTTAGCCTTGTCACTATTACTCTATAAATTTTCTATCACAAGCAAGTACCCAATAATTTAGCTTAACCCGTATTCTCGTCACATCCCAAGGATTCCCTCCCATTATTTAGAAACCCTTATTTATTTTGTTGTTTTTATGTACTTGTGACAAAAATCCCCGTATTGTAAATTGACACTCTTGTGTCCCTCTCTTTAATTTAAAATGTTGTTACTCGTTAATGTGTTTAGCTACAACTAGTTAGAATGAAATTTTATTTTTCTACAAATTCTCAAAACCACTCTCTTGGGATGATCCTAACCCTTGGTTGGGTTATTATGCTATTGAACAATCATAGACACTCGCATTGGAAATTGTGTACTTGATTACGCAAACATCAAAATGGCGCCGTTGCCGGGGAATGGTGTTATTTGGGAGTTCCTAGTTAAGTAGAATTTTTTATTCTTCATAGTTTTAGTTTTACTAATCTAAATTGTAGTTTTGTTTTGCTAGTTTGAATACCAAAGCAGGGAACTAAGGATGGAAAATCAGTAAGAATATCACATGGATCATCCCCTTCTGAAACTATTTAACCTCAGGGACAACCTCATGATATTTAAACAGGTAGGGGATGAGACAATTCAGGAAATTTGGCTGAAGTTTCAAGCGGTGCTGCTGTCACGACCCAAGCCTAGGGCCTAGACGTGACATGGCGAATGGGGAACCCGAAGGAACCCCAAACAAGCCTCTCAAACTTGTCATCACACTTCATCGGTCGCGGAAGTATATTCAACATTAAATAACGGGAAATAGGGACTAAGGGCAACCATTTCAAAATAACATCATAGAATAAGAGTCAAGCTCATTTACAAAATACTTGTCCAACGTACACCTCTACATACATAGATAGGACGGGGGCCATGACATATTACCGGCTCCCCTCATAGTCAAAATACAATGGCAAGCTAAAGTCTCAAAACATAAGATTAAGAAACATAACATAGCCCTCGAATCATTGAGGACTCACCAACAATCTCGGGTAAGCACCGTACTAGCCACGTGAATGGAGAGAAGGATCAAGATTAGCTCCGGTCCCTGCATGGTGACATCATGTAGGCAAAATATGCGTTAGTACTTTAGAATGTACTAAGTATGCGGGGTGCAATGCAACAATAGACAAGGACGCAATCGACATGCAAGAAATAGTTCCATAGGCATAATAAATGATAATATGAGGATGCATGATCAAAGTGAAGTCAAAACATGTTTAACTAAAACTATACTAATAGTAGATATCATATGTGTGTGCATAATCCGACCAATCAGAACCCCAATTTAGGATGGGGGATGTCGTTCACACCCGGACACCCTGGTGGCAAGGTATAAAGCCCTCACATGGTTGATGTTGGTCACACCCCAAGCATCCTAGGTGGCGAGATATAAACCTCTTACATGGTTGATGTTGGTCACACCCCAAACATCCTAGGTGGCGAGATATAAACCTCTCACATGGTTGATGTTGGTCACACCCTAAACATCCTAGGTGGCGAGATATAAACCTCTCACATGGTTGATGTTGGTCACACCCCAAGCATCCTAGGTGGTGAGATATAAACCTCTCACATGGTTGTCCTGTTCTTTTCCCCCGGACCGGGCATGGTCATGCAACACTTTATATAGGAAATTCACCTTAGGCTCTAATGTAATCTCATGTATGGAATGAACATATACATAAGCTTAGTTTGTCAACAACACATTTCTGGAATGCCATATATTTCATAACTCAAGCCCTAAAGCATCAATTCATCAATTCTCCATAATTGGACATTTTGTCAAACACCTTGAAGGCATGTAATGGGATCAAAGAGCATGGAAAATAGGGTAGTAATTATGCAGCCAAACCAGTGAACAACCTACAACAACACATTTTAACACCCACAAGACCACATGAAAAATCTCCACATCCGTTCCGAATTTAGATTCAGGTTCTAGAGTCACAACATGCTCAAAACAATCACTCTTCATGTTTAAAATTCACTTGTGCAGGAAATTTATACAAGGAACAAGACTAATTTATGAACCAGGAATTAAACCATGAATTAGTGAGTAGAATAGAGACTAGGCACTATGGGTGGAAGGACCCATGAGTTCAACATCACATACCTTGAGTTTTTATGAAGGCCTTGAGAGTGTCTTTAATGGAAGCTTGGAACTTGGGAGCAAGAGTCTCTTCAATCTTGATGAAGGTTTTGGATTAGGGTTCTTGAGAGAACTTTGAGAGAAAATGTGTGTAAGTATGGGAGAGGTGTTTTGGGAAATGTTTTAGAGATGGGAATTGAGTTAATGTTATATAGGAAATAACATATGCCCTTTGGAAAAAACGGAACAAACACTTAGAAAAAAAAGTGAGGCGGGTGAACAGTAACTTTGGTTACTGGAAATTGCATTTTTTGCCCGAACAGGTTTTACGAAAATGGGCATAACTTCTTCATCCGAACTCTGAATGAGGTGAAACGAAGTGCGTTGGGTAGCTAACTCATAGGGCTTTCCATGGATTTATTACGTCCACCAAAATTATTTGTGTGCTAGGAGATATGACCCTCCAAAGTAGACCCTCGAAAAAGGCTTCACTTGGAAATTTCGGATTTCGATACGGTTGCTCTAAAATTTGGGTGAGACCCATTTCCCACTCAATTTGACCCCCTAAACAAGAATATGAAGTCGGATTTTCGAAAAACGAAATGGATTCTTAGATATAGCTAAAACAAGTTTCCGGTAACTTCCGAAGCACATTTTTAGGAACTTTTTGGGTCATTTCAGCTGCAACCATGCCCATCTCACGGGATGACGGACAAGGACTACTGGAGTGCTTCTATAGAGGTCTTGGACATAAGAATAGAGGTATAGACGATACACTTTGCGAGGGAGGTATGCTACAGCAACCCTATGAAGTCGTAGCAAAACTCCTTGATGGAATGGTAGAAGCGAACAAAGAAGCCAAAAAGATGCATGAGTGGGACACACTAGTCACCCAATTGGATGTTCTATCTGACCGAGTCACGCAATAGGAAGTAGAAGCCATGGGTAAAGAAAAGTACCTCTCCCTCTGAGAGTGTAAACATAGGAAAAAGCAAAGAGGTGTGCAAGTTGATGAAGCTCTCACAATCATCCAAAAACAAATTGAGGCACATGAGTAGATGTTGAATGAGATGAAGGAGAACGTCGAAATGCTAAATGAAGCATCAACCTCTCACTCCATGACTATTCAGTTGCAGGATGCTTAAATCGGCCATTTGATATCAGGTCTTTACCCACCATTTGTCAAGGACTTGCCTAACTACAACATGGGTGACTCCAAAAATGAAGAAGGTTGCTGACTTGCGTCATACCGCGACGTTAACTAAGGCATTGTTTGGGAGGCAACCCAAAACACCTTAATATTTTATAATTGCATATTGGTAAAATAATGATGTGTTGTTGAAAATTGCATGATCAAAACCCAACGGATGATGAACTACCACATAATATGTTTTAATGCATGTGTAGCCTTAAACAATTGAGTGATTGTTGTGTTAATGTTGTTGGAGCTAAATATGGAATTCAAACCTGGCACAACTTTGGTCCACGACCATACGGACCATAGGTTGTTGCCCGTCACTAACCTGCTTACATATATTTTCTAAGTGGTGAACCTGGGTATGGACTACGATCAATCGTTCCATCGACGGACCCTTCTGTATATCCGTGGTTCCAACATCATAGACCTAAAAATGGGTACTCTGACCTACGGAGGGGACCTACGGGCTGTCAATCAATCGACGGACCGTAGGTACCCACCATGTACTCTGATTCTTTTTCTAAAATTATTTCGTGGATCTTTTTGTGTTATTTTGATACTAACAATGTCATGACCCGAGATCACCCCTTAGTCATAACAGGCGTACTCGACCCCGAAGGGGTCTTATACAAGCCTCATAACATTCATTCATTGCATAGGTAATAAAAATGGTGCAGAATTAAAACTTATTTAAAACCAAACTATTAAAAAAAAGTCTCAACATTTAAAACATTTATACGCAAGCGAAAGACTAAGTCCCACACGGCCATCTTAGACAAACTTAACAAGATAGGGTCACGACCCTTTACAATCAAAAACTTAGACAAATCCTTAAAGCATAAAGAAACTAGAAACAATAGAAGTCCTTGTCCTCGACATATGAGGACATACCAAAATAGTTCTTGAGAGAACTCTAATTCCAGGCTTCACTAGAGAATGATATCACTTGTCGGAACCTACAGTAGTAGAAAGTAGAAGAAATATGGATTAGCACACAAATATGTACTAAGTATGATGACCATGCAAAAACATGATTAAAACAAACATTTTGGTTTATAACCATGCATATGCTTTGTTTTGAGAATCAACACAAGTCATAAGTATAAAAGCATAGAATACATTGTAACCAACATATAAGACCTTCTTCACATTTACACGTCACCTCAAGTAACCCTTGATGCTAAACTTTGTGCAATGCATGAAAGGCGTCCCATACCACCCTCCACATTAAGTGCCACATCAAGACTACCCAAAGTAACTTACCATTCATGATGCTTCACATTATAGGAAATCGTGCTCAACTAGTACCAATATGCAACACATAAGCACATTCGTCAAGTAGCCGTTTCACCAGCTTAGGACCTCTATCTAAAGTTACCCTAAGACACACCTAAGTAAGATATGAAGTGGCCGCATGATGTTTGCGTAATCAACGACATGTCCTACAGTTCCAGTGTCTACGATCGTGCAATAGTATAATAACCCAACAAGGGTTAGGATCATCCCAAGGGAGTTGTTTTGAGAATTTATAGAAAAATAAAATTTTGTTCTAACTAGTCGTATCTAAAGACATTAATGATTAAAAACATTGTATATTAAAGGGGTAAACAAAAGTGTCAATTAACAATGGGGGTTTTAACACAAGTAAGTAAAAATTTGCAAGATTAACAGGAAAATCTAACAATGAGAGGAGGATTCTTGGGTTGTGATAGGAATACAAGTTAATTTAAAGTATTGGGTACATGATTTCGATAGAAAATTTATAGAGTAATATTGACTAGGCTAACCTTTATGTGGAAATAAGTTCTCTCTCGATCAACTTACCCCGTTTCAAATGGGTTCCTCTCGAACAACCACTTGCCGCATGAAGACCAGCCTACGCCTTTCCCTACTGACTCTCTCGACCTTAGTGTTAGGATATGGGACTAGGGCTCACCCTCTCGGGCTGAGCCTCATGTCGACCTACTCCTTAGGCTATCAATCTAGTGGTCTTGGTTTCGCCACTTCTCTCTCGAGCAAGCCGAAAACACATGTGTGAACTTGTATTTACCACTACATATCCATTAGATTCAACCACAACTACTAGATTAAATCACCATTAAACTACATTTAAACTATCATCGAGTAGGACCCAACAATTATCTTCACCCATATTCGCTAAATCACACGTCAAGAATTGGGGTTTTTAGCCACACATCAACAGATAGAAATTTATACCTAAATGAGCTTGCATTTAAATGGGTATGAAGATATAAGTCTTGTTACAGGCCAAGAATGAAGAATCCAAGAGACCCAAGTTCAAATCCTTAGAGATGAAACCCTCTTCTTCTTCATGTTTTCCAAACCCTCTCAAACTAAGAGCAAAAAGAAAAAGTACTATTCATTATAAAAATTGTAATAATTGTTTTCCTAAAAGAAATCTCCTTTAGCTAAAATTCTCAACGAGTATTTATAGTTTTCAAAAATGTACGCTGCAACTGATCAGTCGACAACATTAGTCTCAATCGCCGATGAACTCAGAAATTTGCCCCTTGATGTAGTTCTTCGCCATCTTGCACCATCCCTTAGCATCGTCGTGCCATGGGTCATTGGGTGACATAGTACTGCCTCGTGGAACATCTTGGCGATGCGCCGACTGCTCCCTTTTTCCACCTACTTGATCCTTTCCTTCAGGGCTCAGCACACTGGAACAAAAGGCGAAGTGATACTTTTCGGCGACTCGCCAAGTGGACTCGGTGATCCTCAGGTCTTCATTTTCTTATTTCTTTTTAGCATTTTTTTCCGTTTTGAGAAGTAGTGTCCATGCTTTCTTTCAAACTTCAAATACATGAAACTTATGTTTTTTCATTAGATATTGGGATAAAATAAGCATTTGAGGACACAATTTCAATTGAAATAAAGCCCTAAATGAGTCCAATTTGTGGACTCGTCAACACCCCAAACTTAAACTTTTGCTTGTCCTCAAGTAAAACTCAAGTTCAGCAGTTCAATAAGGATGTCTCAAACAGTGCTATACAAGATTCAATCATGAATGTACACAACAAAACTCAAACTACTCATGCAAGGATCAATTGTGTACTCGAAGATTCAAGTTGTGACACACCATTACCAAAGATTCTCAAGCTCGTAGTACTTGCTTCAAATGCAGGTTCAAGCTCAACAAAAGCATTTGATGCCCTCACATAAATGATGATTCCATTCTCACACACAAAGGTATAAGCAATTAATGTTCAAGAATAAGATACAACACTCACTCTCACAAAAAGGAACACAATGCATGCTTTCACCCATAGCTTTGCCCGTATTTTCTAGTCAACATTCATTTTTTGCTTTCTCAGGATCAAAATGGTCTTTAGAAGGCTTGTAATCAGGTTGAGTGCAAAGGTATAGTCATTTGGGATCAGTGACTATGATCCTCATGAAATGTGGTATCTTAAACACTTCTTTTTCTTCTCCTTCATCTTTCTCTTTAGAGTTCATAAGTCATTGCATTATTCACTTTCCCATGGTGTGTTGGAAATCCAATTTGTTTTTTACTTTATTCCACAACTTTCTTTTTCTTCTCTTTTCTTTTTTTCTCTGTCTATATTTTTTTTTATATGGAAGGGTTCCATTTTTCCCAACACCATGGGTTAAAGAAGACTTTCCTTGCACTTCTTGACCTTCCCTTTTCTCTTTCACCACACCCCAACTTAGGCTTTTGACGTAAGTTGGCTATTCAATTAACCACAATTCAAGAGGATTATAGGTAATGGATTAAGAAAGGTCTAGTTTTCATCAAGTTTCTTTCAAAGAAGGGTAAGACTCAAAGGGTGTTCAATAAAAATCAGTAAAAATTTAAAACTTTTATTCTATAAAACCAAAAGACTTCAACAATCATCAACATTTTAAAACATCAATACGCAAGCGGAAATACTAAGTCTCTTTAGCCAATCTTAGACAAAAACTTAAAACGTACTAAGGGACACGGCCCTTTACAAATGAAATGAAACTTAAGTGTCTATTACAATGACTAAGAAACTTCTAAACATAGTCCTCGAATCTTGAGGACATACGAAAGACTTCGAAGAGTGAAGCAATCCAAGCAATCCTGCACGAACAGATTTTACGAAAATGGGCATAACTTCTTCGTCCGAACTCCGAATGAGGTGAAACGAAGTGCGTTGGGTAGCTAACTCAAAGGGCTTTCCATGGATATGTTATAGGCCACCCAATTATTTGTGTGCTAGGAGATATGACCCTCCAAAGTAGACCCTTGAAAAAGGCTTCACTTGGAAATTTCGGATTTTGATACGGTTGCTCTAAAATTTGGGTTAGACCCATTTCCCACTCAATTTGACCCCCTAAACAAGAATATGAAGTCGGATTTTCGAAAAACGAAATGGATTTTTAGATATAGCTAAAACAAGTTTCCGGTAACTTCCGAAGCACATTTTTAGGAACTTTTTGGGTCGTTTCAATATCTCCCCCTTGGGAACATTCGTCCCCGAATGTGGAAGAGACGTACAAGGCAAGACTTAGCAAGAACATATCAGCCCCAACATGAATGCAAAATTTGTATTTAAACATCACTTCAAGATTTCAAAACTTAGTGTAAAGCATCCATAACTCATCAATTTAAACATATATGCAGATGAATGATCTAGGGGCTGAAATGTAAGACTCAATGAAGTACAAAGGACTTGATTTAATACCTTAGGCTTGAGTGGAGTTGAATTGATAAGGACAACATCTTTGCATGTCCGCTTCGGCCTCCCAAGTAGCACTCTCCACTTGTTGATTTCTCCAAAGCACCTTAACGGAGGCCACTTCTTTGTTCCTCAACCTCTTAACTTGTCTATCTAAGATCTGAACCAGGACTTCTTCATACGTCAAATTATCTTCTACAACACCCACAACCTCAAGAGGTACAATAGCGTTAGGATCACCAACACATTTCCTCAACATCGATACATGGAATACCGGATGAACTAATTCCATCTCCTCGAGCAACCCCAACTTATAGGCTACTTTACCAACCCTTCTTATTACCTCATAAGGACCGACATACCTAGGACTTAACTTCCCCTTCTTACCAAAACGAACCACACCTTTCATTGGAGAAACTTTCAAATAAACCCAATCACCCACTTTGAATTCAAGATCCCTTCTCCTCACATCGGCATAAGACTTTTGACGACTTTGGGCTATTTTCAACCTCTCCCTAATCATCCTTACCTTCTCAAGAGCATCCATGACCAGATACAGACCGAACAAGGCCACCTCTCCAACTTCAAACCACCCAACCGGTGATCTACACCGTCTACCATAAAGTGCCTCAAAAGGAGCCATACCGATACTAGAATGATAACTATTGTTGTATGCAAACTCAATCAAAGGAATATGATCATCCCAACTACCTTCCAACTCCAAGACACAAGCTCTAAGCATATCCTCCAAGGTTTGAATTGTTCTTTCGGCTTGGCCATCTGTTTGAGGGTGGAAGGCCGTGCTAAGCTTTACCTTTGTACCAAGACCCATTTGGAAAGATTTCCAAAAGTGAGAAGTGAATTGGGCACCACGATCCGAGATGATAGACAAGGGAATCCCATGCAACCTTACCAATTCATGAATGTACAACTTGGCATACTCTTCAGCCCCGTAAGTAGTTTTAACCGATAGAAAATGAGCCGACTTTGTCATCCGATCAACCACCACCCAAACCGAATCAAAGCCTCTTCTAGTCTTGGGCAAGCCCACTACCAAGTCCATGTTGATTTCTTCCCACTTCCAAGTAGGTATCTCAATGTCTTGAGTTAGGCCACCCGGCCTTTGATGTTCGGCCTTGACTTGTTGACAACTATGGCAACCCGAAACAAATTTTACAATGTCCTTCTTCATACCGCCCCACCAATACACATTCTTCAAGTCTCTATACATCTTTGTTGACCCCGGATGAATAGAATAAAAAGAATTATGAGCCTCATCAAGGATTCTTTCCCTTACACCATCCACACAAGGAACACATAATCTACCTTGGTACCTAAGGGCACCATCTCCCCTTTGGGAGAAAACCTCCACTTTACCACTACTCACCGAAGCCTTTAATTCCACCAAAGAAGGATCAAGATCTTGCTTGGCTATCACCTCATCAACCAAGGAAGACCTTGAACCATCAACAATGACTACTCCTCCACTATCCACCCCTTCTAACCTAACTCCCAATTTGGCCAACCGATGGACCTCCTTAGCCAACTCTTTACTACCTTCCTCTACATGAGCCAAGCTACCCATGGACACTCTACTCAATGCATCCGCCACCACATTAGCTTTCCCTAGATGATAGTGAACACTCATATCATAATTCTTAAGGAACTCTAACCACCTCCTTTGTCTCAAGTTAAGATCTTTTTGCGTGAACACATATTGGAGACTCTTATGGTCGGTAAAGATATCAACATGCACCCCATACAAATAGTGATGCGAAATCTTTAAAGCAAAAACCACGGCGGCCAATTCAAGATCATGGGTTGGGTAATTCTTTTCATGAACCTTAAGTTGCCTAGAAGCATAGGCTATAACCTTACCACTTTGCATCAACACACAACCCAAACCAATACGGGAAGCATCACAATAAACAACAAAACCTTCTAACCCATTTGGAAGTGACAAAATAAGAGCGGAAACAAGCCTTTCTTTCAAAGTTTGGAAGCTTTCCTCACACTCATCCGACCACACAAATTTAGCCTTCTTTTGAGTCAACTTAGTCATAGGAGAAGCAACAGAAGAAAACCCTTCCACAAATCTCCTATAAAAACCCGCTAAACCCAAGAAAGTCCTTATATCTGACGGGGTCAAAGGTCTAGGCCAATTTCTAATAACATCAGTCTTCTTAGGATCCACCTTAATACCATCCCCCGACACCACATGGCCTAAGAAAGCAACTTCCTTCAACCAAAACTCACACTTTTCATATTTAGCGTACAACTTCTCTTCCCTCAATCTTTGGAGTACAACCCTCAAGTGACCCATGTGCTCTTCCTCACCTCGGGAATAGATCAAGATGTCATCTATAACACCACCACAAAAGAATCAAGGTAGGGTTTGAAGACCCTATTCATCAAATCCATAAAGATAGCCGGGGGGTTAGTCAACCCGAAAGACATCACCACAAACTCATAGTGCCCATACCTAGTATGAAAGGCCGTCTTGGGAATATCACACTCCCTCACCTTCACTTGATGATACCCGAATCGAAGATCAATCTTAGAGAAGTGACTAGCCCCATGCAATTGGTCAAATAAATCGTCAATCCTTGGAAGAGGATACCTATTCTTGACGGTGACCCTATTAAGTTGTCGATAATCAATACACATTCTAAGAGACCCATCTTTCTTCTTCACAAACAAAACCGGAGCACCCCATGGAGAATGACTAGGTCTAATAAACCCCTTTTCTAACAAATCTTTTAATTGCTCTTTCAACTCTTTCAACTCCGCCGGGGCCATACGGTAAGGGGGAATAGAAATAGGTTAAGTATCGGGAAGGAGGTCTATACCAAAACCTATCTCCCTTTCGGGAGGGACACCGGAAAGGTCTTTTGAGAAGACATCTAGAAACTCATTAACAACCGGAATAGACTCAATAGGAGGGACTTTAGACTCCACATCATTGACTCTCACAATATGGTACAAGCACCCTTTGGAAATCAACCTATGGGCTTTAATGCAAGAAATGAATTTCCCCTTCACCACAACATCCCGACTCTCCCACTCAAGGATGGGTTCGTTAGGAAATCGAAACTTGACTTTACGAGTCCTACAATCAATAGAAGCATAATATGCATGCAACCAATCCATCCCAAGAATCACATCAAAATCCACCATGTTCAACTCTACAAGATCACAAGGCAACAACTTATTCAATATGCAAACCGGACAATTTCTATACACTTTTCTAGCAACACTAGAGACACCAATGGGAGTAGATACTTCATATGACTCATGCAACAATTCCAACTCGACATGAAATTTTCTAGCAACTAAGGGGGTAGCAAAGGAAAGGGTGGCACCCGGATCAATCAAAGTATAAACATCAAGATCAAAGATTTGCAACATACCGGTCACCACATCGGGAGTCTCATTAACACCTTGTCTACTATGCAAAGCATAAAATCGATTGTGCCTTGGGGCACCACTTTGAGAAACACCTCTACCAAAAGAAGTAGTGTTAGTATTTCGGACCTTGTTGCGGATCTTGGGACACTCAAACCTCTTGTGATCCACTTCTCCACATTCAAAGCAAGCACCCGAACCCTTCATGCAAGGACCACCATGCTTTCTCCCACACTTAGGGCATACATCTATAGAACCCACTTCACCTCCCCCTTGAGGTCTAGGAACATTGATAGCAAATCCCCGGTTGACATGAGAGTTTCCTCGGCCTTGATGAAATCTAGCACCCTTAGGGAACTTATTCTCCAATCGGGCCCTCTTGGCCTCGTGCCCCCTTCTCTTCCTCAATTTCTCCTCCTCCATTTGCTCGGCATAAGTCATCAACCGAGACAAATCCATATCTCTAATGAGCATAGCGGACCGACACTCCTCACTAACCAAGTCGGATACACCTATCACAAATTTGTTCATCCTTGACCTAGAGTCGGCCACCAAGTGAGGTGCATACTTGGAGAGTTGGACAAATTTGAGGGCATACTCCCTCACACTCATAGCTCCTTGCTTCAAGTTCATGAACTCCACCAACTTTGCCTCCCTAAGCTCAAGAGGGATGAACCTATTAAGGAAAGCAAGTTTAAACTCCTTCCACAACACCACATAGCCATTACCTTTCTCACCCTTCCATTGATCAAACCAAATTTGAGCAACCCCCTAGATTGGTAGGCCGCCAACTCCGCCTTCTCACAAGCACCAACATCCATAATGGTCAAGATTTTGCATACCTCATCGATGAACTCTTGCAGGTCCTCCTCCACCTTTGAACCATGGAAGACCGGAGGGTTCATCCTCATGAAATCTCTCACCCTTTCCCCTGGGGTGGTAGCTCGAGGAGCTTGGGATCCTTGTTGCACTTGGTTAGATACCACTTGTGCAAGCATGGTGAGTGCATCACGGAGCTCATCGTTGGTAGGTGGCTCTTCCGGTGATCGGGCTCGTCTTCCCCTCATGTTTGGCATGATGATCTAGCAATCCAAAGAACAAGCGTTAGGGAGGAATCACCTTATTACACTCTAAGCATGACATAGAACATGAAGAAGGGAAACCTTTCCTAAAACGTTTTGTAGCCTCCCATTCATAGGCGTGGCGCGCTTCACAACCATGATTAGGACTCCACTCAATGCGGTGTGTTGGACTCCGAGGATTTAACAACCTAGTGCTCTGCTCCCAAGCTTGTCACGACCCAAGCCTAGGGCCTAGACGTGAGATGAAGAATGAAGAACCCGAAGGAACCCCAAACAAGCCTCTCAAACTTATCATCACACTTCATCGGTCGCGGAAGTACATTCAACATTAAATAACGGGAATTAGGGACTAAGGGCAAACCATTTTAAAATAACATCACAGAATAAGAATCAAGCTCATTTACAAAATACTTGCCCAACGCACACCTCTACATACATAGATAGGACGGGGGCCATGACATACTATCGGCTCCCCTCATAGTCAAAATACAATTGCAAGCTAAAGTCTCAAAACATAGGAGTAGGAAACATAACATAGCCCTCGAATCATTGAGGACTCACCAACAAACTCGGATAAGCACCGTACTAGCCACGTGGATGGAGAGAAGGATCAAGAGTAGCTCCGGTCCCTACATAGTGACATGATGTAGGCAAAATATACGTTAGTACTTTGGAATGTACTAAGTATGCGGGGTGCAATACAACAATAGATAAGAACACAATCGAAATGCAAGAAATAGTTCCATAGGAATAATGAATAACAATATGAGGATGCATGATCAAAGTGAAGTCAAAACATGTTTAAGTAAATCTATACTAGTAGTAGATATCATATGTGTGTGCATGATCCAACCAATCTATAACCCCAACTTAGGATGGGGGATGCCGTTCACACCCGGAGACCCTGGTGGCAAGGTATAAACCTCTCACATGGTTGATGTTGGTCACACCCCAAGCATCCTAGGTGGTGAGGTATAAACCCCTCACATGGTTGATGTTGGTCACACCCCAAGCATTCTAGGTGGTGAGGTATAAACCCCTCACATGGTTGATGTTGGTCACACCCCCAGCATCCTAGGTGGTGAGGTATAAACCCCTCACATGGTTATCCGGTTCTTTTCCCCCGGACCGGGCACGGTCATGCAACACTTTATATAGGAAATTCACATTAGGCTCTAATGCAATCTCATGTATAGAATGAACAAATACACAAGCTTAGTTTGTCATCAACACATCTCTGGAATGCCATACATCTGATAACTCAAGCCTTAAAACATCAATTCATCAATTCTCCATAATTGGACATTTTGTCAAACACCTTGAAGGCATGTAATGGGGTCAAAGAGCATGGAAAATAGGGTAGTAATTATGCAGCAAAACCAGTGAACAACCTGCAACAACACCTTTTAACACTCACAAGACCACATGAAAATATCTCCACATTAAATCCAAGTTTAGATTCAAGTTTTAGAGTCACAACATACTCAAAACAATCACTTTTCATGCTAGAATTCACTGTGCAGGAAATTTATACAAGGAACAAGACTAATTTATGAATCTCAACTTAAACCATGAATTAGTGAGTAGAATAGAGACTAGGCACTATGGGTGGAAGGACCCATGAGTTCAACACCACATACCTTGAGTTTTTATGAAGGTCTTGAGAGTGTCTTCAATGGAAGCTTGGAACTTGGGAGCAAGAGTCTCTTCAATCTTGAGGAAGGTTTTGGATTAGGGTTCTTGAGAGAACTTGAGAGAAAATATGTCTAAGTATGGGAGAGGTGTTTTGGGAAATGTTTTAGAGATGAGAATTGAATTAATGTTATATAGGAAATAAAATATGCCCTTAGAAAAACGGGTCCAACACTTAGAAAAAAATAATGAGGCAGATGAACAGTAACTTTGCTCTCTGGAAATTGCATTTCCTGCACGGACAGATTTTACGAAAATGGGCATAACTTCTTCGTCCGAACTCCCAATGAGGTGAAACAAAATGCGTTGGGTAGCTAACTCAAAGGGATTTCCATGGATATGTTATGGGCCACCCAATTATTTGTGTGCTAGGAGATATGACCCTCCAAAGTAGACCCTCGAAAAAGGCTTCACTTGGAAATTTTGGATTTTGATACGGTTGCTCTAAAATTTGGGTTAGACCCATTTCCCACTCAATTTGACCCCCTAAACAAGAATATGAAGTCGGATTTTCGAAAAGCAAAACAGATTTTTAGATATAGCTAAAACAAGTTTCCAATAACTTCCAAAGCATATTTTTAGGAACTTTTTGGGTCGTTTCATAAGAATAGACCCATCTGATCTAACCGCACCATAGTCAACCCTATAGTGAACACTAAATGTCGGTACCGGTGAATTCTGCACCCTTTCTTCATTTCTGATTAGATTACGTTCCTTTACTTGAATGGGTCTATTCAAAACTCTAGGAGGTGGTAATTGAATCCATCTCCTCGAACCTCTCTGATTGGATTATTGTGTACCCCTTGATTTGCCATTTTTCTCAATTTTTTCCTTAATTTTGGATCGTAGGGGGTCAATTTTTCTCCTTGAATCTGTGTACTTGTCATACACTAGAGTGGGAACCTGTAGAAGACAAAAAACAAAACAAAAATGGAAAATAAGGAAATCTTGACCAAAGTTCAATAGTGTAGTTAAGCTTAATCTAAAAGTCGTATTCCCCGATAGCAGCACTAAATTTTGATACACTCAAATTACACCTCCTTAAAGAAGTATAAGCAATCGTTATCAAATAAAGAATCTAACTTGAAGGTTGGGGTCGATCCCACGGGAAATATTCTTTAGACTTAAACTTAACTCACAATTATATCTTTTTAGTAAAATTATATCTGAGAAAAGTAAACAAGGGGTTGTAAATAAGTAGCATATTGTTATTTAGAATGATTAAGTAACCAGTAAACAAGATTCACAATTTGAGTTATCAATATAAAATGGAAACTAGGGTACACCTGTTCCCCACAAGCTCTTAATGCAGTAACCCTAATAGTAGTAATCATATTCTAGTGTTTGTCATGCAAGGCCGATAATTTATGTATCCCTACGTTATTTGTAATCCTAGAAGGAATTTTAACCCGAAACTTGGTAAGTGTATAGGTGTGTGCATTAATAGCCCTTACCTTCACCCCAGATTAGTTGTCATATCAATTTAGTTTAGTTTTCACCCTCACTTCATTTGATAGCAGACTATTAGATAGCAACAAATCGTTTACTAAATCTCTGCTGTTGAATCCTTTTCTTATTCGTTAGCCCTTGGTAAGGCAAGTAAGAACAAGACAAGTTCTAACGTTTCCAGCCGTGAAAAAGACTTTTTAACCACAGGATTAACAATACATGCGTAAACACTATTCAAGAATTACTTTATTATTATTCATACTTTGTTAATAACTCATGATTCCCCCAACCCTAGTTATGGATTTAACTACTCATGCTTTAGAGTTCACAATTCATAATTAGGTTAAAAGAATTCATGAACTTACAATGAGAATTTATGAAACCTAAATCTTGAATTGAAATTCAAAGTGAAATTTTCATCAACCAACTTCTAGAAATTAAATTGCTCAAAGTTTGCAAAATAATTCGAAAAGACCATAACTAAAACCTTGCAATAATGTCTAACCCCTAAAAATGGAAAGTACAACTAATATTTTTAGAAAACGAATCCCAAACTAAGTAGGAAAAAAATAAGGAAATATATCCTAAGATGCAGTTTCGATCGATGCTTCGACCAACGGACCACGGGTTGACCTACGGTACATAGGTCACCTCGGTGGTTCAAGTACTGGAACCTCAAATTCTTTGATCTCATTGACGGATGTACAGGATGAGTCGTTACTCAACCTATAGTCTGTATTTGCTTTTGTGGTTCCACACTTGGTTAGATTTCCCTGAACTTGCACCTATACTTTCCCACCTATGATCAGTGGATTGGACTATGGTCCACTGTGTCACTCCGTAACTTGAGTACTAAAAATTATCTTTCTGACCAGGACCTACGACTGCCCATTTGCGGCCTGTCAATAGACCTACGGTCTGTGTTGGCTTCTCAGTGACTCCTTTTTTCAGCTCATATCTCTCTTAATCGCTTCCAAGACAATTTCTTGCAAAGATTACATCAAAAGCATAAATACTAATAACAAAACAACTCAGGACTTGGACAAACTCTAAGTGAAATGCATCAATAGACCCTAAACCTACGGAACATCACATAAGCACACACCCTAACCCAATTATTGAGGCATCACAATAAACAACAAAACCATTTATCCCTTAAGGTAAGGTCAACACCGGAACAGAAGCAAGTGTATCTTTCAATTCTTGAAAACTCTTTTCAGAAGCTTTGTACCATATGAACTTAGCCTTCTTTTGAGTCAAAGTCATCAAAGGAGAGGCAATTGAAGAAAATCTCTCAAGTAACCGGCCAAACCTAAGAAACTTCTAATATTTGAAGGAGATAGAGGTCTAGGCCAACTCTTAACCGCATTCATCTTAATAGGGTCTTCCTCAATACCCTTACTTGAAACTATATGACCAAGAAATACTATAGACTTTAACTAAAAATCACATTTGCTAAACATTGCAAAGAGGTGTTGGTCCTTGAGGATTTCCAATAGAATCCTCAAATGATCAATAAGCTCATCCTCACTTCTCGAATAGATCAATATATCATCAATGAACACAATCCCAAACATTTCAAGGTATTGTCTAAAAGCCTTATTCATCAAATCCATAAACGCCACCGGAGCATTAGTCAACCCAAATGACATCACTAAAAAGACATAATGACCATATTGAGTTTGAAAGTTGTCTTCAAAATGTCATCTTCTTTCACCCTCAATTGGTGATAACCCGATCGAAGATCAATCTTAGAGAAGTAACTAGCTCCTTGATGTTTGTCAAACAAATCATCCATCATTGGAAGAGGATACTTATTCTTAATGGTAAGATTGTTCAACTGATGATAGTTAATACACATGTGAAGATACCCATCTTTCTTTCTAAAAAACAAAACTGGAGCACAACCTATGGAGAGATACTCGGCCGGAAAAACCCTTATCCAACAAATCTTTCAATTATTCTTTGGAAATCATTAACTGACTTATCCAATAAATGTAACCTTTAGAAATCATCTTTCTATCTTTAAAACAATAGACAAACTGACCCTTAGGCATAGAATTTCCCCCTTCCACTCTAAGATAGGATAATTTGGGAATTGAAACATGACTACACTAGTCCTACAATTAATGGAAGCATAACAAGAATGCAACAAATCAACACCAAGGATAACATCAAAGTCTAACATATCAAACTCTACCAAGTAAACAATAGTAACTCTATGGGACAGGAAAGCAAGAGACTTTTTATAGACCCACTTAGCCATAATAGAATTATCAATAGGAGTAGAGGAATAAAAAGGTTCTAACAACACATCCGGAAGAACATCAAACCTAATAGCCACATATGGTGTCACATAAGACAAAGTAGCACCTATATCAAGCAAATCATATACATCTAGTTGGAAAAAATTTAACATACAGGTAACCCCATTGGAAGAATGCTCTCTCACCCCGAGTCTGAAGACCAAAGAAGTGGCTTTTCTTAAGAGCATTGAATCCCAAACCACTAAGAGGAACTTGCTTGCCCTCTTTTCTCTTTTCTGTAGTCATGGGTCAATCCCTCATTTTGTGACCACTCTTACCGCAACTAAAACAACCATCTGTGCTGGCTAGACACTTGCCCTCATGCTTCTTACAACACTTAGCACAAGTAGACATAAGCAATGAAGATCAATAACCAGTACCTCCTTGAGGCTTAGGGTTAGACACCCTATCTTTGTTGAACATAGGAGGAGCATTAGAGGAACTTTGACCACAAAACCTTTGTCAAAATTTGGGACGACCATGTCCATCAGACCTTGCATCTACGAAATTTCCATCTCCGATCTTAACTCTTTTTAACTCTCTAGACTTTTCCTTAGCTTTCTCCTTCTCAATTTGTTGTGCATGCACCATAAGATGAGATATGCCCATGTCATAAATGAGAATTATGGTTCGGCACTCTTTTACCACCATTTTGTACACACCCGAAATGAAGTTACTCATCCTTTCCCTTGAATCGATAATAATTTTTAGAGCATATTTAGACAATTGTGTCTACTTTAGAGCATATTCCCTCACACTCATACTCCCCTAACGAACACAAGCAACTTAGCTTCCCTCATGTCAAGGGGAAATAATCTATCAAGAAAAGAACTGATAAATTTCTCCCAATCAAGAGGACCCAAATCTTTTTGTCTCCCTTCTTTCCATTGGTTAAACCAAGTTTGATAAGCGGCAAACTCCACCTTTTCTACTGATAGCACTCTCATGATCATCAAAAGTTAATAGACGTCATCAATGAACTCTTGAGGATCTTCCTAAACCATAGAACGATGAAACTCCAGAGGAATCATCCTAGTAAAGTCCCTAACCTTTGAAGCCGTCGTGCTCACATTCGGGCTTATAGGAACGTCAACCTCCCTAATGGGTTGGACCATCATGGCTCGAGCTAACACTTGAAAAGCAGCCCTAAACTCCGCATTGGATACTTTCTCGGCCAAAGGATCGATCAGATCTTGAAGAGCTTTGGGAGGAGCTTCTTGTTCTGCATTCTCCCTCACATTCCTTCTAGCATAAGCTATGTGGTTAGACATATCCTGAAGAATTGAGGATATGAATTAGGAGAGAGACCTTATAGAGTTACACTCTATTGCACAACTTAAGATTAATGAAAGAAGTGGAGTTTCCTATTCATCTTGTAGCCTCTCATTCATAAATATGGTGCGCTTCACTCATGAATAAAACTCTTCTAGACGTGGCTTATGAGACATCCTAGGACAATTCTAAACCTTTTGCTCTGATTACCAAGTTTGTCAGGACTCAGGGGTATCCCTTAGATGTAACATGTCGTATAAAACCCAAAAGGACTCCATACAAGCCACTTAGCTCTCATAACATAAGAAATAGAACCATAAGAGTAAAACAATAGTCCAAGTCTAAAACATTTTATAAACTGAAAATCAGAAGTCTAAAACACTTGCCTCATTATAGCTATCTAATACAATAGAATGAAATTGTCCCTAGCCCATACGTCATGTTCAAAAGAGAAATACATGAAATAAAATGAAAAAAATAAACTTTGTCCTCGAAGCATAAGGACTCACCAAAGCTAAGAAAATATCTGAAGTCAACCTCTAGCCACGAAACTTGGGACCCTAATTGCCAGACCCAATATTTGGGAAAATGTAGGGAAGAATATGCTTTAGAACAAAACAATGTAGCAAATATGATAGCCATGCATAAAACATTTAAAACGTGTAGAAAGGAACAATTTATTTCATGGCATGCAATTGACCAAGTTATAAATTATATAAGAACGTTAGAAAACATACTTCATAAAAACATGTCCAATGTAAGCAAAAATCATCTTTAAAGTCTCTGACCACATATGAGATACTCCTTGAGTAACCTTAGTTCATTATTAATGTGGGGAATTATCCTTAACCAACATTGAGACCCTATGAGCTATAACATGATCCCAGTGTTTCCCACACCGAAGAGGGTTGTGTTACTTGCCAAGCTAATGACCATAAACTCTCTAGCTTAAGTGGATCCACTATCTAATAAACATATGGGTGCACAAAGTAAAGGGATAATCAGATTGCTACAACAAACATGGCCTCTAATAATGGGAGAGCTTCCATCTTATGAGATTTCTACTATAAACTCGACCTCTACTAACGGGAGAGCTTCCATGTCAATATAAATATCCTCTAGGTGCTTAGGATAAATCCCACAGAATAGTATTTTCTTACTTATTATCATTATCCATGAAAAGGTATCCTTGGACAACCAATCCAAGCTAAGTTCATTAGCATAGATCTTACTCCTTGATTCAATTAGGTGAGAAAACCATTCAATCTAAGAATCCCTTCTACGTGAGAAAACCTTTGACATCATGTTAGTGTGCTTATGAGAATGTCCTTTCAATACTACAACAAAAACATCATCAATGGTACTTTACTCTCAACGCACCTTTAAAACATTTGCATATATTTCATAAGAAAATGCATAAGTCCATAATTTACCTCTTGTGGTTCAAAACCCACTTTTAATCATCAATGCTTAAAAAACATGGATTAGATATGGATTTCATCATAAATTCATGTAACACTAGTCATGCATGCATAATTTCATAAAACTCTTCCTTTATGATTACAATCCCACATTATATGATTCTTAACTTGAAAACATGGGGGATTATATGGGTTCAAAGGGGAAATCATCCTAAAACAATAGTATTTCATATATTAATGCATAAAATATCATAATTCAATCATTTAAATCATTAATGAAAAGAACCCATGACAAATGAAGAGAACTCAAACTCAATTGGTGAATTCTACCTTTTGAAATAGAGGAATTTGGAAAATCCATGGATGAAAACTAGCATACCTTGAATCCAAATGCTAGACGTCAATGGAGAAAATGAGACCTTAGCTTGAAACCCTAGGTGAACCCTTCTTCTTCTTCAGGTTCTAGACAGAGAATTATTTGAGAGGAGATTTGGTTTTCTTTTGTGAATTTGGAAGAATGAAGTTAATGGGTTAATCTGAGGGTTAAAAATGTTTATATAGGGGTCTTAGTGAAAGGTAAAACGACGTAGTATAGGATATAATTAATTAGAAAAAGACCTAACTTTCCCTGAACTTAACTGCCAATTATGACCCACAAGATCCCACTTACAGACCGTGGTCCAGACAACAGACCATCTTGCACAACAGTCGTAGGAGGTCCAAACTATGTTTTTGGGGTTTCGAACCACGAACGCCTTCAATAAACCATGGTTTGATCAATGGTTTGTTGGTCAGGCCACGGTTCTGGGAGGTCTGACCACTGCTAGACTGGACAACCACATACGACACCTACAGTCTGTGGTCCATTCTACAGGTTGTGGGTTGCCGACATTTGTTGCTCTTGAAGATTTTGGGAATTGGCTTCATTTCCCTTTTTCATATACAGGGTGTAACACTTATATCTAGGTCATATTAATTTAAATCAGATTTCATGTTTGTTTTCTGATGGACCTTTGAGTTCATTGAAATTTGTCACGACCTAAGGGTACCCCTTAGATGTAACAGGGCGTATAGAACCACGAAGGACTCCATACAAACCACTTAGCTCTCATAACATAAGGAATAGAAAAAATAAGAGTAAAACAATAGTCCAAGTTAAAAACATAGTTATAAAATGAAAAGCGGATGTCTAAACTCTTGTCTCATCAAACTCATCTAATAGAATAAAATAAAATTTGTCCTAGCCTATACATTATGTCAAAAAGGGAAAATACATGACAAAAACTGAAAATAATAAACTCTGACCTCGAAGCATGAGGACTCACCAAAGGTCGGGAATCAATCAAATCACCCATTAGCCGCGAAACTGAGCACTATGAATATCAAAACCTACATTTTTGAAAAATGTAGGAAAGAGTATGCGTTAGTACAAAACAATGTACCAAGTATGATAGCCATGCAAAAAACATTTAAGACATGCTATAAGGGACTTATTATATCATGCCATTCAATTGACCAAACTAAAACATAATATGAAAAAGTTATAAAAGAAATATCATAAATCATGGTCAAATGCAAGCTAACCTCTTCTGTAAAACATTTGGACTCATATGTAATACTCCTTTAGTAACCTTAGTTCATTTTTACTTGTGGGGAATTATCCTTAACCTAGATTGAGACCATGTGAGCTGTAACATGATCCCCTGGTGTCTCCTACATTGAAAATGAATTTCCTACTTGCCAATATAAGGAGCATAAACTTCTAGTTTAAATGGATCCATTAGCTAATCAACCCAAGGGGGAACATAGTTATGGGATACAGTGATTGCTTCTAGAAACCCAGACTCTACTACGAGAGAGCTTCCATATAAAGAGAGTACTTCTAGAAACTCAGCCTGTACTAGCAGAGGAGCTTCCATTTGATCCCTTCTTCATGATCTGTCAAGGGAACCATGGCCCGTGGATCCTTGACCAGTAGATCCTCCAAATTGGAAAGTCTCCCATGAAGCTAAGGCAACTCCACGAGCCTTCCCCCGGTCCGTGAAGTGGCTCGTGAAGAGAAGCCTTGGTTTGGGCAGTTTTTGGAGCACACTCCCTTACCAACCACGGGTGGCACCCCGACTCTTGGTGGCCACCACAGGTCGTGATGTCCCTCGTGTTCATGGTAGGCAGTGGCTAGGTGCTTTTTAGGCATCCTTGGCCCCCTACCCATGGCCCTCACCCAAAATCCTTAGCCCTTGCCCTTAACCCTTGACATTAACCCTCAAGTTTAGGCTCTAGTTCAACCCCGAGGTCTTACATTATCTCCCCCTTGGGAACATTCATCCTCGAATGATACTTTTAAACACCCTACATAAATGAAGACTCAAGACTAGTAGCCCATCGTGCTTGCTACATCATAACAATGCACCAAAACAAGGAGTAAACATCAACTCCATCTCTATATACACAATGCAACACAAGAAAGTAGGAGCTACATCTACAAACCCATTATGTCTGAAAACTTCAACATTTCTTATTTCATTGGAAGAATTACCTTCTCCAACTCAAATCATGCTCATCATAACATAATGAAACAATTTACGCAATTACTCTCAAAAGCATATTTAATCATGTTCAACAATTCATCTCATGAAGCATATAGGCAACTCATACTAAATGCACATCAACATGAGGAACATAAATCATTAAAGCTCATTTTCTCATTAAACATGAATTCAATCAAGAACATTCATATCATAAGGAGACCATGGTAATACATTATAACACATGATTCTAAAACATGAAACAAGCAATAAGGAACTCTTGGTCTCAATCTTGAATAGGAATAGAAGAAAGAGATAAAGATATCGGAACTCTCAACAACTTTACTATCAAAAAATACCATCTCCCCTTTGGGTGTAAACACATACTAAGGCTAACATGAAAATAACATAGAAACCTTAATCAAACATTCACAACCATAAGAAACTATCAACATACCGGTGCCTTCATGCGGAAGGACTCCCTTGTCCTCTGTAGACCGAAGTGCATAAAAACGACCATAATTTGGAGGAATAGGAACCGCACCATTAGGGGAAGCTTGTTTGGTATCTGTTCCCTTTGCCAAGAGTTTAAGGCAATCTTTTACTTGATGATCACTCTTTCTACAACCATAACACCCATTTGTACGGACTAAGCACTTTCCATGGTGTCTGTTTCCACAATTAGTGCAAGTAAGTTTAGGAAATGGAGACCCACTACCTGTCTCTTAGTTAACCCTCGGAATGCTTGAAGAATCTTGGTTGGAAAATCTCTCTTTGAACCTTGGTTGACCTTGCTCATCAGATCTAGCTCTCTTCATCTCCCTATTCTTTTTCTTACGTTTGGACTCCTCAATTTGTTGAGCATACACCATAAGCCTCGAGATGTACATGTCATCATAGAGCATTGTCGTACGACATTCTTCCTTAACAAAGTCAGATACACCTGTCACAAATCTACTCACCTCATCCCTCGGGTTCAACACCAAAGATTGAGCATACTTAGACAATAGGATAAATTTTAAAGAATACTCTTGAACACTCATGCTACCTTGCCTAAGGTTGATAAACTCATCCATCTTGACTTCCCTCTTCTCAAGGGGAAAGAACCTATGAAGGAATGCTTTCTTAAACACCTCCCAATCTATGGACCCGCTCCTACTAATATATTTCTCTTTCATTGAGTAAACCAAACTTTGGCAACATCCTTCAATTGATAAGCATCTAGTTATGCTTTTTCTACCGAACTGACCCCCACAACATCAACTACCTTATACACCTCATCCACAAACTCTTGGGGATCCTTTCCCACCTTGGAACCAATAAACACCAAAGGATTCATCCTCACAAAGTACCTCAACCTAGAAGCTATAGTTCTTACATTACGGTTCACATGAGTCTCAACACCCCTATTGGCTTGGGAAGTCAGAGCTTGGGCATGAGTAATTATGGCTTGAGCCATCATTAGAAGAGTCGACCAAATTTCTTCATCCGACATAGCCGGAGGGTTAATAGGAACTTGATTGCCTTGAGAAACTCCTTGATTCACATTCTCCTATTAAATCCTTCTAGCATTTGCCCTTCGTGTATTCATTTCCTGAAGACACAAGAGAAGGGTTAGGAAAGGGACTTTTATAGAGCTAAATTCTATGGAATGACTCAGGAGTAATGAAGAAAGTGAAATTTCCTAACATCTTATATCCCCTCATTGGTAAATGTGGTGCGCTTCACACTCATGAACAAAACTCTACTAGACATGGCTTGTGAGACATCAATCCTAAAAAGCATCCCAACATCTTGTGCTCTGATACCATGTTTGTAACGGCCTGAGCCTACACCGTAGACATGACGTAACATACAAGACTCTGAAAAGTCTCATACAAGTCTCATAGCATATCAAAACATAAGAACATAGAAAATAGTGCAGAATTTAAACTTTTAATCCATACATTCCAAAAAAATCATTATTTAAAACAGCGGAATCCTAGACAAAGTCTCACATAGCCATCTACTACAATTGAGGTCTCCAAATAGGGTCACAACACTTACAATAGTAAAATCGGAAAGTTTAATACAATAAAAGAAATGAAACGAAAACATAGAACTTGTCCTCGGATCAATGAGGACATACCACAAGCTTTGGAGAATAGTCTATCCAAGCTTGAACTAGAATGAATCGCCTCAAACACCGGAACCTATACTTTATACAAAAATGTAGAAGAAATATGGATTAGGACAAATATGTACTAAGTATGATAGCCATGCAAAAACCATGCTTGAAAATGACATTTTAGTTGAAAACCATGCATATGCCAAGTTTAAGAAACATTAAGAACTTTCAAATAAGCATGCAAGACATAGGCATATTCATCACGTAAGTCATTAGAACATAATCGAACTCTCATGAAAGTAACACTAAGTTATACTTGTGCAATGTATGATTGACATCCCATAATACCATTCATAATAAGTACCACTTTGAGGCCACCATAATATACTTACCATTCGTCATTCTCATCTTTAGTCAATAATCATAGATAAGGAATAATCATATTTAATAAGTCATGACAAGGAAAGTAACTCATAATAACATTTCCAAGTTAAGCATTCATCATTACATTAAGCCTTTAAGTCAACATTCTCATTTAGCATCCTTATGAGCACATACTTTTCATTAGACATTAGGACATTAGAGAAACATACCATATCCCTCTCAATGTCTACTCGTGCAATGCATGGATGGCATCCCATACTACCACCCGCACTACTAGAACCTCCCAAGTAACCATAGAACATAACTCACATGATGGGAATAAGCATTAACGGACATAGACCATGTGAGCAACTCATGGAATGCGGTGTCTATCCCACATCTTAATTGGTTGGTCTACTTGCCTAAAGTAGGACCCGTAACATTTTAGCTTAGATGGATCCACTAGCTAATATCCTATATAGGCACATAGTTATGGGATAAGGAAGATTTTCATTGAAACCCGGCCTAAACATGGGGAGAGCTTCCATCTTACCATATCCACTCGATGCTAAGCTTTAAATTCCCATAGAGTATTTAATAACTTTAACATTATAGCACATGAGAGGGTGACATTGGCCTAGCGACCCAAGGTAGATTGATTAACACATGAAAGGGCACCATAAGCCTAACAATTCAAGGTACATTGTTTAACACTTGAAAGGGTGACATAAACCTATCGATTCAAGGAATATTAATAGGAAATCTAATTGAATCCTCTTGACAGGGTGCCATAAGCCTATCGATTCAAGGTTCATCATTATCATTCATGGAAGGGTGCCATATGCTACAGATCCAAAGTACATTATTATCATGCATGGAAGGGTGCAATTAGCCTACCAATCTAAGACACATCATGAGGATACTTCATTAATCATTTATGAAAAGGAAACCACCATTAGGTCTACTGATTCAAAGTTCATTAAGTCAAGATACATTAGTTACACAAGGAAATGATGCCCTAAGCCTACCAATTATAGGTACAACATTACATTAAAGAAACCTTTCATAACATATCATTATCATTCATATGTGTATAAATGAGAATAAACTTTCAATAATAACAGAATTGCATTGTAGTCATGATCACATTACTTTCAATGAAATAACAAATCATATACATAAGCATCATCATTATACATCAATCTTCATAATTCTCCCTTGAAGGCTATGAATTACAACTCACCAACACACCTAGAATTACTACAATTTAGGCATGAATAATGAAACAATTCAATAAACTCAATCAATATATACATATTCTATTCACATGCTTCCATGATAAATCAACCCACATAATGAAGTCACAATTTGGTAATATAGGGAATTCATGGGTTCTTGGGGGGGATTTTATAATAAATCAACAATTAAACATCAATTCAATCATAAATATTCAGAATTAGACCATTGAAAACGTTTTGAAAGAGAACCCATGACTTAGATTGAAACCCTAAGTTTTGGGGAAATTTGGAACGTTTGAAATCAACTTTTGAAGGGACTCTACGGGTGAAAGCTACCCATAGATTAATAGCCACCATACCTTAAAGGTTTTTTCCCATTAATTTGAGAAGAAAGACCTTGGTTCATCAAGACCTAGCCTCCACTTCTTCTTCTTCTTCTTCTTTGGGAACTTCTAGTGAGAGAAATAATTGGTGAAGATGAATTTTTGGTTTAATTTGGCTTTTTGGGAATAATGATGTAAATGGGGTAGTTTATGACTTAAAATCATTTATATATGTGAAATAAAACAATTAAAATAGATCCGTCAAGGGCACCACAATTAATTAGGAAATTACCAAAAACCCCTTGACTAGGCATCCCCATCCTAGGGACTACACCCTTTTCACGATCCGTCAAGGGCACCACAACCCGTGGTGTTGCCCATGGTCCCTTGATGTTAACCATCACATTTAGACTCTAGTTCAACCTACTAATTTCTTAGGTGTTACAAAAGTATCCCTTCCACAATAATAACATCAATTATCAATAATTCATACTATAAGTTTTGCTCTAAAAGCCCTACATCTCATGATCATCATCTACTCTTTATTCTCAAGCAACTCGATCACAAATCGTCAATCATAAAAGGATATATATCTAAACCCCTAAAGATTCCCTTCATGGCATCAAACCCATTTATATCAATTCTAACTTAAAAATTAGGCTAGGCATGGGTACTGATGAGTCCGAGATTTGGACTCATTTAAGGCTTTGTTTTGATAGATTTATTGTCCTCAAATGCTTAATTTGTGCTATAAACTAATGTTAATGCCTTGATTTAAAGATATATGGATTGAAGAGCAAAGCAAGGACACTAGTAGGAAAAAAAGGAACAAAACAAACTAAAGAAGTGAAGAAAGGATAGATTGATGATCGCCCATAGCACTTGACGTGTCGCTGAGTGGCTATTCTGACCGCCTAAAGGTTCGGCGTGCCAACCCTAAGGGAGAAACCAAGTAGGTGATAGAAAAGGGGCAGTCGGCAAATCGCCGAGCATTTCCACGATGCAAGGAGAGATCGCCTAAAGTTACAGGAGTTGAGGATACTGAGAGCCAAAGTAGGAAGGCAAGAGAAGAGAGCATTGGGCGGTTTGCCGAGTGGTTCGGTGAACCAGACTTACCTCGCGTAATGGACCTTCATGGCATATTTTTGGTTAGTATAAATTATATTTTAAACAGTTAATTTAGTATCGAATTTTAGAATCCATTTAGTCTACAATAGTTTTATGTTCAGTTACTTAGTAGACTTGAAGGTTTTGAGACTAAAGTTAGAGATTTTTCAAGTGGGTTTCAAATATTCTGTAAATTGGAGCATTGGAAAGGCTTAATTACTCTCACCCAGTTGATGGCTAATCGATTTGGTAACCGTTTTTACTCTTTTATGATGTCTGGCTAAAACCCCAATTCTTGGGTGTGATCATGTGATTATGGGTTGAATTTGTTTATGGATATTGCTAATTACTAGTTTAAATACTATATTGAAGTGGGTTTAATCATTAATTGTGGTTTAATTTATGAATTGTAGTTGCGAATGCAGTTCTATCTTTGTATTATTAGCTTGCTCCAGCGAGAGGTTTTAGAACTAAGATTATTGATTAATTATTTATAGGTATTGTAATGATTTGGGTTTAGCTCGAGAGAGTGAATCCTAAATCCAACCCTACTTATCTGGCTTGAGAGAGAAGATATATTAAGGTTTTGGGTTGTTCTGAATTGCTATGCTTGTTGATGTTCGAGAGAGATCATTTGAAGTAGAATAGTTGTTCGAGAAAAAGCTATTTAAATTATAGTCTATCCTGCCCACTGATATTTAGCTATTTACTAGTATCTTCATTTAGCCATATCTAAATTTTTTCCTATAATCGATCACATCCCGAGAATTCCTCTCATTATTGTTATCTCATAACTATTTGATTGTGTTGTAGTTGATAATTACATACCAAAATCCCCAATCTGACATTCGTGTCACCCCTTTGACTTCTGTAAATGTTTTTCTGATAATTTCTATTCCTATAGCTAGTTAGATCCTATTTTTACTTCTTAATTGTATTTGAACATGTACCGCTCCCTATGGGATTCAACCGCAACTCATTTGTTGGGTGTTATACTTCTTAACAATCGTTTAAACCTAGAATTGGGTGAGGTGTGCTTGAAATGTTAATCAAAATGGCATCGTTGGATGGGAGTGGTATTGCTTAAAATTCTTTTATTGAAGTTAAATTGTGATCTTTTTGGTTGTAGTTGAATCAATTTATTTTGTTTTTGGTTTTGTGTTGTTTGTGTTGAACAGAGGAGGAGATGAGTGTTAACAGATGTAATGGTAGACAAGTGGACCACCAAGATGACATTGGGAACCTCAATGATGTAAATAACCTAAATGTCAATGATCTAAACCAAGTTGTTGGTGTTGGTGCCATTCATTTACATCCAGCTGAAGGAAACACTATTTTTCACATCATAAGCACAATGCTTCAGCTCGTCTAATTGAAAGGACTATTTGGAGGTCTGGCTCATAAGGATCCCTATGACCATATTAGGAATTTTGTGGATGTTTATGGGCCATTCTCATTTAAGATTACATCGCAAGAATCGGTCCGTATTAGGTTGTTCCCGTTCTCATTGATTAATGAAGCTACTAAATAGTTGGCTGAGTTACCGAGGGACTCTATCACCTCTTGGGATGATCTTACCATAGCATTTTAGGTGAGATTGTTTCCCCCCATTGCAGATGATCACTCTACGGGATGACATTCAAGGTTTCAACCGCTTGAAAGGTGAGCCAATCCATCAGACATAGCTAAGATTTAAGAAGTTGGTGCTTCAATGCCCTAATAATGTATTGCTGCAACATTTTTATAAAAGCCTTTATTCGGTAATCAAAGGAGTGGTTGATCAACTTTCTCTAGGTGGTTTAATGCAACAACCCTATGCCATAGCATCTCAACTCCTTTATTGCATACTCAAGATCAGTAGTACATGGTTCACTCGTGAAGGCCAAGTTTCTCCTCTTACTTATAAAATGACAAAAGTGTAGATCGAGAAGGATCAAGAGAGAGACCAAAACATGGCTAAAATGATAACCTAGCTAGATATCTTGGCCAAAAATGTAATGGGTACTGGTGCAATGAGTGTTAATGTTATGGGTGTTGGTGGATTGAACCCCGATGAAGCAAAATTTGAAGTGATGTTGTAATAAGGAAGTAAACTTCCTAGCCAACCAAAGAGGAGGTTATCGTGGAAACTACCTAAGACCTGGTGGAAATCAAGGATGGAATAGAGATGAGGGTTGGAGAGACTATGCCAGAGAATTGTGTGATCGTAACACCACTTGGAAGGAAGGAGAGGGGGAGAAGCATAAGTATGTTCCTCCCTATGAGCATCAAATTCCCGAAGAATATTAAGGTTGCCGGACAGACGATATGCTCTCAAACATTGTCAACAAAGGTGAAGGGTCCGACAAAGTGTAAAAAGAGATGAAAGAAAATGTCTCAACTCTCAATTAGAAAGTAGCCTCTCACTCAATCTCTATTTAGCAGATGGAGACCCAAATGGGTCAAATTTCTTCGCATTAGAATCAAAGACAACAAGGAGATTGCCTAGTGATACAATGGCAAACCCCAAGAATGAGGCTTCAATGGGTACTTTCGTCGTGCTACGACGTTAACTAAGGTGCTTCTTGGGAGGAAACCCAAGTTTGTATTACTTTAAGTTTGATTTGGAATAACGGGTGTTGAGCAGGTTTAAAAAATTAAGTATGTTTGAGAATGTGCAGTTTGGTGACCCAAAGAGTTCAGTCAATGACACACCGAAGATATTTGCAGGACCAATTGGACCGCTGTTGGATCCACAAAATTTTAAGTGGGAACCTATAAAACTTGGTGTGCCAATTTCTAAATCGGCGGCTCGCCGAATAGGTCGATAAGCCTAATTTTTTTCACCGTTTGGACCCCCAAGTTAACTAGGAGTCTTGTAAAACTCAACGAGGTAAATCACTACTTGACGTAGCACTGAGTAGTTCAACGGGGATGACTAACACCGCCGAAAGGCCATGAGCTGAAAGGTTTTAAAAGGCAAAATAATTTAAAATTTCAAAATATTTCATATTCTCTCATTTCTAACCCCGGACACTCACACCCACACTTTAGATTTTCCATATTTAACTAGTATATTCGCTTTTTGTGTGTGATCCCATGCTCGGATTTGGATTACTTGGCCGCCTGGCTTTTCAAATTATCAATTCGGTATACAAGTTTGTTTTCTGAACCCCTAACTTTAGTTTAGTGGTGAGACTCAAATGAAATCAGTAATTGAGTGTTGCGTAATTGTTGAAACACTGTTTTATGTGTTGTATTGTCCGTTTTGTGTTCGAATTTGTGCCTAAATGCTTAAAAGGATGATTTCCCGTGTTTTGATTGTTAAAATTAATCTTAAATTGTTGGGTTGGGGTTATTTTATCTAGGCTCTAGTTTTGTGAAGTCTAAGTCACCTCGGATTGTTTCAAAAGATGTACTTTACCCAATGGCCAATTTTCAAAAGAGTGTTTCAAAAGGTGTACTTTGACGTCATTCTTAAGGGCATTAGTCGTTAAATGGCCAATTTTGGTCAAATCGGGAGATTTTTGAGTATTCCAGAGGCTACGGTCGATTGGGTCTGACTTTAAATGCATAGTCTAGGTGTTTGATTTTGATTTTGGGGGCTGCAGGCTTGATTTTGGGAAATGAGGTTGAAAATTGGCACGTTGGACAATTTCGTAAGCTGGGTCGAGCTCGCCGAACCGGTCGGTGGTTCGCCAACATCCTCCTCATATCAACCTTAATTTCTTTATTTGTCTTGGATGAGTCTATAACTTTCGGCAGAAAGCCTAAGCTTGCTGAGTTCACTCGTCGACTCACCAAAATGTTCCTTTGATCGCCCCTTTTTACCCTCCTAACCCCTAAAATGGATTGTAATATTTGGCGGGCTAGTCTATGCTCGCTGAGTTGTGTCGGTGATTCACCGAAGGGCCCTGAGTATAGCCAACATGCCTTATTTATGAAAAAAATTTGAGCTAGTCTTTTCGGTGAGCCCGATTTGGATCATCTAAGCGAGTCTTTTGATTCTCAAGCCTCATTCTCTGAGACTGAGGATGAGCAATTACTTCCAAACCCGACAAGGAGAGATTCATGCAAAGGCTCGTCCAGATCCGTCTAGGATTCCAAAGTCTACCCCTTCTGCCACAGAGTTAGTGTCAGTGTCGGCACAGACGGTGGTCACAACACCACCAAGACAGTGTCCTCCGCCCTGATTAGTCAAGTGGTTAAATGCTAAGGGGTTGAGGACCATTCTCGAGGAGAAGTAATTCTCCACGGATAGTGTAGTGGACATGTACATTCTTCTGTGGGACACACTTCAGTTCAAAAGGTTCGATATATTCACCAGGCCCCATGGCCCATACATTCCCACCTTGGTCAGAGAGTTTTACACTACATATAGTGACTTAGTACCCAGGAGAAGAAGAAGACCAGTGCCTTTTTAAGACCGGTGGAGTTCGTGATGGTTTGGGGGAAGACACTACGATGCAGTAACGACCATATTAATGTTGTATTTGATAGGGTTACAAGTTTTGAGTGTGACTACCAAGCATGATCACTGCATAGGCTTTGGATGACCTCAAGGGATGCCTAGCTCCCCTCATTTCTAGCACCACGCGAGGTGGATTGAGGCTAGAGCCCTAATTGAGAAGAAGGACTTGAACATACCAACTTGATATTGGTTTAGGTTCATCAACAACTCTATCATGCCTTTACAAAATAAGTCAATTCTCCACCACCCAAAGGCGGCCTATCTCGGATCCATCATCGCTAAGAAGCGATTGAACTTGGGAATGTTTATAGAGCAGGAGATGGCCATGGGGGCCAAACATCGCCAGATGTCCCTTCCATTCCAAGTGTATATTATGGAGTTATGTCATAATGATTGAGTTTCTCGTGATGAGAAGATGGATATTGAGGTAACTCTTACATTTTCTATAAATAGCGGGTACATAGAGGTCGAGTGTACATGAGAAATGGCTGAGAGGAGGAGAGCAACTTCAGTGGATACATCCCCGTAGGTTGATGTTAATTTCATACCTGCAGAGGCATCTTTGTCTACTCCGTCCCAGGCCCAGATTCTTCTACTGCCTCCCAGCCTCCTAGAGATACTTCAGGTACCACTGCCTCCAAGCCACTAATCACTCAGGCCATGCTCCTTAAGATGGGGCACCTATCCCATTCTATAGATATGGGGTCTTCTCAACTAGTGGCTGAGGAGCCCCTGTTGATATAGAGAATTAATATATTTGCGTTGCACCTATCTAAGCTTTCATTTATGCTCTCATTGCGAGAGTAGTGATTTGTGAGAGAAGGAAAAGGGTTACTACTGAGGTTAGGCCTTTGAAAGACGAGGTTTCTGAGCTTAGGAAGAATGTGGACCATCTTAATTCCACAAACTTCACATTAGTGTTTGGGTCGGTTAAGATTCTCGAGCATCAGAGTGTTAAGATTCCAGCCCATGATGAGGTACCTCCGGCTACCACCAAAGATGATATTGTAGAGGATATTGTTGCTGAGCAATCTGAGGCCCTGACCGATAAGGAGAAACTTGAGGAGCGAGGTGCAGTTGTCTATGATGATCTAGCATATCTAGAGGGTGCCATGATTGAGATTGCTTGACAAGCCTCCTTGAGGGAAACTTCTATGGCAGGCTCCAGTGGAGCGAGTGTTGATGTTGTACCGGGCACCGATGCCTAGCCCCAGAGTGCAACCCCTGACATTGATGCCCCAACAAATGGAGCAAGTGTGTAGACATGATCATTCTTTACCTTCCTTTCCATTGTTTTTATTAATTATTACTGTTCTAGTTGTATTTGCGGACAACTGTTTGTCTTTTGTGCGTGGGGTGAGGTATTTCCATAGCTACCTCTTATGATTACATTTTTATTTGTATATATTGGGTTTTGTGATCTATATTTTTGTTTTGATTGTGTTTAGATCTTAATTCTTGTGGATGTTTGAGCTTTTGGCTCCTTGTTTTGAATGGAAATTGTTTTGACCTATTTTTAAAATTTTGTCCGACCCCTAATGTGTGTTTATTGTTGTTGTTCTTGTGCAAATTTGAGAA
Source organism: Solanum commersonii (assembly GCA_029007595.1). Taxonomy (NCBI): domain Eukaryota; kingdom Viridiplantae; phylum Streptophyta; class Magnoliopsida; order Solanales; family Solanaceae; genus Solanum; species Solanum commersonii. Next base: position 98,963 of record JAJTWQ010000227.1, on the reverse strand, counting down.
TCGATTATGATCAATACTGAAGACTTAAATAGTGCTCTTAATGGAATGAAATGAACGTGCAGCTATGGTGAGGCCAAATGAAGTTTCATAGACAATGTGTGAACTTTTAGCATCTCGTTGTGACTGACCGGTTATCGAATGAGTCTCTTGTGATGAACATTGCACAGTGGCTAGAAAGTGTGGAATTTAGTTTGATATTGGTGCCAATGCCTTGTGTGATGAGATTACCTTGAACATTGTATCTGATTACACCAAGAATTTACCTCGTTAGTTCGGTTTACTAAGTGATGCAAGCACTGTAAATGATCCTAGGCAACAATTTTGAAGATTGAACCAATTTGACAATATACCTCCTTTGTGGCCAACGTTGTGAGATTAGTGAACCTTCTTGGCACATTTTGAGCCTTACCCTTTTTCTTGGAAGAAAGTGGAATAATTTTGACCTCTTTTTATTCCATTGACTCATAACTTTCACGAAATGTGGTTAGTTTGAATAGCCAACTTAGGCCAAACGCCTAAGTTGGGGGTGTGGTGAAAAGAGAAGGAAAGTAGAGAAGTGTGAGAAATCCCCCTTTGAGTAATGATTTTGTAAGCGATGGAACCCCTCCATTTTGAGCTTTACCCTTTTTCTTAGAAGAAGCATGAACAATTTTGACCTCTCTTTATTCCATTCACCCATAACTTTCATGAAGTGTGGTTTGTTTGAATAGCCAAATTAGGCCAAAATTTTAAGTTGGGGGTGTGGTGAAAAGTGAAGCAAAGTCAAGAAGTCTGAGAAATCCCTCTTTGCGTAATAATTTTGAAAAAGGTGGAACCCCTCCATGTAAATAAAAAAGAGAAAAGAAGCAAAGAAACATAATGAAAAAGTTGTGAAATAAAGTGGTAGAAATGGCAAAAGAAATGGTGTATTCAATAGTTCATATGAAGTTGACTAATGGGGTCGACTTTGAGAATAGTTGAAACGTTAAAGAAAATGAGGAATGTGATGTTTGGACCACACTTCATGAAGGTAGCATCCACTAAGCCTAAATGATCATACCTTAACACTCAGCCCCATTACAAGCCATGAAAAGACCTTTGTGATCTTGAGTGAGCTGAAACGAATATTGATTGGAAAATAAGGGCAAACCTATGGATGAAGTCACGGATGTGTTCATTTTTGTGAGTGTGAGAGTTTTATGTGATTCCGAAAATTTGAAATTGTTAAGAAATTGTGTGTGAATGTGGAATCATCTTTCTTGTGAGGGCATTTGAGTACCTTAGTTGAGCTTGAACTTGCATTTTAAGAAAGTATTGTCAACTTGAGCATCTTTGATAATGGTTAGTCGTCGTTGTAATCTTTGAGTTCACAATTGATCTTTGCATGACTAGTTTGAGTTTTGTTATGTACATTCATGATCGAGTCTTATGCAGTACTATTTGAGACATCCTTTTGAACTACTGATCTTGAGTTTTACTTGAGGACATGCAAAAATAAAAGTTGGGGGTGCTTATTAGTTCAATAATTGGACTCATTTAGGCCTTTGTTTTGATAGATTTAGTTTCCTCAAATGATGAATTTGTGCTATAAACTGATGTTAAGGCCTTGATTTTCAGGTATTTTGATTGAGGGGCAAAGCAAGGACACTACCAGGCAAAAAGGACCAAAACAAACTGAAGAAGTGAAGAAACGCGAGATTGATGATCGCCCATAACAGTTGGCATGTCGCCGAGTCGCTATTCTGACAGCCCAAAGTTCCAGCGTGCCAGCCCTGAGGGAAGAAACCAAGTAGGCGATAGAGATGGGGCAGTCGGTGAATTGCCGAGTAGTTTCGCGTGCAAGGAGAGATTGCCCAAAGTTATAGGACTTAAGGATGTTGAGAGCCAAACCAGAAAGAAGATAGAAGACAACATTTGGCGGGTCACAGAGTGGTTCGGTGAACCCAACTTACCTCGCCTAAGTGCCCTTCGTGGCTTTTTTTTGGTGACTATAAATTAGATTTTAAATAGTTAATTTAGGATAGAATTTTAGAATCCATTTAGTCTAGAAAAGTTTTCTCTTGAGTTTCTTAGTAGACTTGATGGTTTTAGGACTCAAGTTGGAGATTTTGCAAGTGGGTTTTGAATTTTCTTTAAATTGGAGAATTTTAAAGGCTTAATTACTCTTACCCAGTTGATGGCTACTCGATTTGCTAACCGTTTTTACTCTTATGATGTCTGGCTAAAACCTCAATTGTTGGGGTGTTATCTTGTGATTATGCGTTGAATTAGTCTATGGGTATTGTTAATTACTAGTTTAAATTATATATTGAAATGGGTTTAATCATTAATTCTGGTTTCACCTATTTGTAACCTACTAGCATAGTGTAGTCAAGCAAGAATGTCACTTATTTTACACCATTTTCCCAATCTTAGTTTCTTTACAAGAATGTAGCATTAATACACACTTGACAACTTTGACTTTTACATCAAATACCACCTTTTACTATCTCAAGTTCAATTTTTTATAAGTGCACTTAGTCGCATAGGACACCGAGTCCATAACTATACCACAAGGCAATTTGTAAGCGTCATATAAATAAAATTAGTACGCTTAGAATATAGTGTGTTACACTAGAGTCTTATGGTTATGGTTTCATATGGTCACTGATGATTTGTTGCTCACCTTACATTCATATGCATTGCCTATTACAAGTATACTACTTTGGTTTTTGTATCCTCTACTGTATAGGGGCCGGTTAGGCTAAGTTTATTGCTCGTACCTTCTGTGATTATGGGGTCCGGTTAGGTAATTGTTAACTATATTTTGTTCTCTTCTATTGTTTTATTTATACCTCGTAGGTTTTGATTTTAGAATTATTTTTATGGGTCCTTCTCACACTAGGTAGTTTACTAGGTATCTTAGTTGCTTGCGATTAGGTTGTTAGCTTGCGTTCCAGGTGCATTCTTGACTAAATTTCTTACCCCGTGTTTCTTTTTTATATTCCTTATTTCTTGTCTACTTTAGTATATACCGTTTAGTAACTTGTGTTATACTTTTCTTATTACTTGTTGTTTATGCTTGTGTTATCTATTGAGCTCACTCAGTTGTTGCCCACTGAGTACCATTTTTAGTATCCATACTACACTTCTACCCCTTTGTAGATTGCAGTTGAGTTATTATCATTTATTTGGAGTCATGCGAGCATCTTGGGGTTTCATAGATTAGGTTAATCTCCTAACATCTAGAGATTCTAGTTTCCATGTATTTTTGCTAAGCTTAATATTTATATTTTATATAGAGATCTTGTAGTTTTGAAATCCTTTTACACCTATTTTGGTTTAGATCTTACTTCTTGTTATTGGATTCCACTTGATAGTCCGTTGCTTATGGCTCCGGGCTAAGGGTTAGGCTTACCCAACTTATTGGGTGTAGTACTGTCACGAACTAGGGGCACACCCTAGATGTAACATGTCTTATAGGACCCTGAGAGGCCCGATACAAGCCGTTTAGCATTCATAACATAAGAAATAGAACAAGGGAATTAAAAACAATATTTCAAGTCGAAAGTTTTACAAAAGTAAAGTGGAAGACTAAACACTTGTCTCATTAGACATCTTGCACAATAGAATGAAATTGGGTCTAGCCCATATATCATGTCCAAAACTGAAAATAAGAAAGAAAACCGAAAAGATGAAAATCCGTCCTAGAAGAATGAGGACTGACTAACGCTCGAAAATCTAGCAAATCAACCTCTAGCCACGAAACTGAGAACTTTGACTGTCAGACCCTACAATTGGGGAAATGTAAGCAAGAGTATGCATTAGTACAAAACAATGTACAAAGTATGATGGCCATGCATAAAACATTTAAATCCAGCTAAATAGGGACATTTTTCATAAATATGTAATGATCAAGCTAAAACATGTATCTTGAAGGTTAAAAAACATAAGTCATATAACTATGATCAATGCAAGTGAACATCATCTTAAAACATACTTATGATACTTCCATGAAGTAACCTTATTTCATCATAGCATTTCCTTATTTTTGGGAAGTAGCCTTAACCGACAAATAAGACAATGTGAGCTAGCAGCATGGAAATCGGTGTCTACCCCACATCGAAAAAGGGTGTCCTACATGCCACGGTAAGGACCATATACTTCTAGCTATTCTGGATCCACTAGCTAATGTCTTTCTAGGCAATCTTTTTGGGGCACATAGGTATGGGACGTGGGTAATCATCACTCTTCAACCTGGTGCTATGCTTAACTTTCATGGAATAGTTCTTAATCCTATTCATCATAGCTCATAGAGGAACGCGGGTAATCGCCTCTTGCCCTTGACATTAACATAAATCCTTACTCATTGGTTCTTTTTAGGTGAGAATAGCCTTTAACCTTAGGAACCCTTATTATGTGAGAATACCTTTCAGCAACACAACAATAACAACATCATCATTGATACTTCACTCTCAAAGCATCCTTACATCATCTACATAATTCTCATAAGAACATGCTAACTTTCATAATTCACCTTCATGGTTCCAAACCCATTTGCATATATAAACATCTAGAAATCATAGGTTAGTTATGGGCTCATAGAAATTCATCATAAAATGATATAATCTATCAATTCATCCTTGATTACACATAATCTTCTTTCATAATTCAAAACCCACATTATATGAAGATAACTTGGAAAAACATGGGATATAAATAGATTCAGTGGGGATCATTATAAAAACAATAGTCTTTAATCAATTCATGCATAAGAGATCATAATTCAATCATTTAAATAAACATTGAAGAGAACACATGGCAATTAAAGAAAACCATAACTCAATTGGGAATTTTTAACTTTGAAAATATGAGAATTTGAGAACTCTATGAATTGAAGGATTCCATGAATAAAAACTGTCACGACCCGAGTCTACACCATGGACAAGGCCGGCATTCGAGAACCATTGTTTTTCCCCAAGTGAACCCTCATCCTGGTTGACTACAAGCGGAAGATTAACTCAAGCATACAAAGCTTAAAACTGAATAAAATTCATTGCATTCAAATACAAAGATTTAACGCAAACAACGAACTCTGAATATAATAGAATATTCAACTAGGAAGTAATAGGCAACTCACGTCTTTAAAACATTTAACAAAATAAATGAAGCAGACGTCCAAAATCTATTGTCTATCTATGAAGCCTCTAAATGAAAATGATGGAAGTTTGGACAAGACCCATGACATGTCAAAAACAGTAATTATAAGATAAAGGTGAAATCCTTCGGAATGTAAGAAGACTAACCAAAGCTGACTGGAACTGCAAGTGGTATCAACGAATCTTCTGTTAATGACACTGAATACTTGTATCTATATCATAAAAGATGCAGACCAAATGGGGTAAGTACATGGAATGTACGAGCATGTATGGGGAATTCTAAAGCATCAACATATGTTAGAACTGATAGAAAAGAAACATACTTACCTTTTCTCAACTCAAGTCAAAGAAACATAGTTCACTCAATAATAAGAGACTCAACTCTGTGAAACATCGTTAAACCCAACTCAGAGAAATAGGACTCAACTCAACAGTAAGGTACTCAACATCTGTGAAACATAGTTCAACTCAACTCAGAGAAATAGGGCTCAACTCAACAATAAGATAGTCAACTCTATAAAACATAGTTCAACTCATCTTAGAGAAATAGGGCTCAACTCAACAATAAGGTACTTAACTTTGTGAAACATAGTTCAACTGAACTTAGAGAAACAGGGCCTAACTCAACAATAAAATATTCAATTCTGTGAAACATATTTCAACACAACTCAGAGAAATAGGGCTCAACATAACAATAAGGTACACAAATCTATGAAACATAGTTCAATGTAAAGAAATAGTAAAGATGCATTATAAAGAAAATCTTTTAAAACAATAGATAGCAACTCAATGTATTGAAAAATACAATAATAAATACGTTTGTATATAAAAATACAAAATAACTATGTGGGAGATTCTCTAACTGACAACCATCACTATAAGCTATGTGATTATACAACGTCTAACCCACGCTGCTAGAACTATCCTATACATTGCTAGGGTATAGAGCCTACTCACTAGTGGTTCTACTAATATATGCTAGAGAGAAATAAGGAATCATCTAAAAGGTTTGACCTTTTCTACCCACGTTGGCTACATGATTTATGGGGTTGTGAGTTGTTAGAACTCTCCTCCATATCGCTGCTCAATACTACTCCCCAAAATATAACTTAGCTCATATGTTTTAAAGAAAATAGTTCCTCTTCCTCAACTTTTAGATTATTACTCAAAAATATTTTTCTTAAAAAGAGAAAGTACTCAAAATTGCTCATGAAACTCTTTTGGAAATCGGTGTTTCCTCTCATCTTAAATGTGAAAACATTTACTCTTGAGAATACTTAGTTCCCATAAATCATTTTGAAAAAAATGAAAGTTGATTCTACTCATCCTTATACTCATTTACTCAAGCCTTTAAACAAATTATGAATAATTGTAAAAGACTTCTCAAAATAGGGTTCATTCCAAATTATGGACGTGAATGACTAAATTCAAGGTTTTCAATAACCATACATAGAACTCAATACTCGGAACTCAACAACTCCAGAACTCAAGGACTCAATAATACTAATAATTTTAAGAATTCTCAACTTAGAGGGTTCAGGCAAAATTATGGACATGAGCTACTCAACTCAAAGACTCAATGATACTTCTCCTCTCAAGACTGCTCGACTCATTGGATTCGAAATTTATGTTCATAAACGACTCGACTCAAGGATCTCAATGGTAATGTAGACTCATGAATATATTCTCCTTATTCTCATGCTAACTTACTCGAGTCTTGAAACAATTTATATGTAATTATAGAAGACTCATGAAAAAAACTCAAAGGGACTTCCCCAAAAGACTCGAAAGAACTCTCAAGACTTGACTCATAACTTTACCATTAATTTGAATTATGAATTCAACGTAATGATTCATGTTATAAATGATTTCTCCATGTTTAGAAGTAGTTTAAAGTAGTTAGGATCAAAGAGAAGTAAAGATAACCTTTGAAAGAACTCAAATGGACCAACTGACAGAAAAGGGGTGGGGGCAGGTGACCCTAGCACACTAAGTGGCATAGGGCGCTAGCCCCTGTCCTACAGAGCACCTCTGCTGGAGCAATGGCGGGGGAGCACACCAGCCCCTTGCCCAGATTTCCCCAATGAATGTCTTTGCTCATTTTATGACCTTAGTTCACCTAGAATCGAATGGTTTCTTCCCCACTCACTTAAATTTGAATACCCAACCTAAGTACACAATTATATAATCAAAACAACCCTCAAATTACTAAATTTCATCTCAACGATTCATCAAAATTCCAACGATCATGATTATGAATGGAACTTTAAGAAAACTCATCAAGACCTCTAATCTTTCAACTTTGAGAATGAAAATGCATTAAAATATCATGCTTTTTGTGAGGGTGAACGAACCCAAAACTATGAGAACTCACATACCTCTTAGGGATCAAACCTTTGGTGAAACAACCTTTGATCCGTAAGAAATTTTGATGAACGCCTTGAACCTTCCCTCTATTCTCCTTTTTTCTGTTCTTTAATTCTCTTCTAAATCCCTAAGCATATATTAGGGTTATAAAACTTAACCAAATAAGTTTAGACCCCTAAAACATTAATAAACCATTTTAATCTGATGGTGTAAGGAAAATACAAATAAATCCCTCATATTTTTATGTAACTTTCCTTAATTAGACAGGTAGACTTCAAATGGGCATATCTCCCTCATCGAAGCTCCAAATTTTGCAAACTCTGTTGCATTGGAAAGATGACTCAGAGTTCTTTCATTTGATATCTTAAGGGTCTCCCAACTCATCTTGTGCTATGATTTATGGTCGTTCGAAGTTTACCCAAAACATAAAAGAACATATGAATGACTTGAATGAATTTCTTGTTATTTCTTAATCGAACTCAAGGTGCTACATCTAGTGACCTTAACGCTTAAGAAAAATTAAATTCCTCAGTAATGTCCTACTCACATCGAAGAATGATTCGACTCTTGGCTCAATTTTTTTTTGACGTGTTACCAAAATAAAAATATCTCAATGCCAATTGCTTAACTTCAATTGAGGAATTGGCGAATTAACTTGCAAACCCTAGCTAGAACCCTTATTCTTCAAGCTTTCTAGAGATAGAAATATTTAGGGAGGAAACTTGCTCTTCTTTTAGAAATTTGGGAGAATGATTTCAATGGGGGAGATTTGGGGGTTAAAAATTCTCTTATAGGGGTTTTAGTGAAGGGTAAAACGACATAGTATTAGGCTAGACTAATTAGGAAAATGCCCAACCAACCCTAGGGAAATAACTTCACTAGTAACGATGGGTCAGATTTTCGAACAGTGGTTTTACCGATGTTCCATCCTGCACATTCGTCATTTGGCATTAGAAAGTGGGATTTCAGTCCATGATCCACATACTTCAATCTACAGACCATGGACCCAACAGCGGTCTGTTGGTCCTGTCATGGTTCATGGTCCTCTAAACCTGAATGGGTGGCCAATCCATAAACCAGACCTAAGGTCTGTGGCTGGCCTCTATTGGATGGCACCAGAAACTTTTGAAAACTTCTATTATGCCTTTTCTCAAATCTGAGTTGTTACATTATCTCCCCATTGGGATCATTCATCCTCGAATGAAATTCTAGACATCATAAAAGGGTTGGACATTCATCCTCGTCATGCATGCAATACATCTGAGGAGGAAACATCAAATCCAAGCTAAAACATATTTAAAACATTAAACCATGAAGTCTATACGCAACTCATACTCAAATACCCATAGACATGTAGTTATCAATCAAATAAACTCATTTTATCGAAACTTAAAGTTTTTCATGAACATCCATACTTGGGAAAATCATGGGAATACCTAAGACACATAACCCCAAAAACAAAGTGTAAACTATGACGAGCTCATTCCCTCGAGCTAGGGTAGGGGTAGAAGGAAGGAGATGAGGATATTGGGACGTCATATCGGCCTTGGCCTCCCAAGTAGCACCCTCATCTAGTTGATTCCTCCACAACACTTTTATGGAAGAAACTTCTTTATTTCTCAACTTCTTGACTTGCCCGTCTACAATCTCAACCAAAACTTCTTCATAAGAAAAATTCTCCTGAACTCTCAAAACTTCTGAGGGAACTATGTATGTCCGATCTCCAACATAATTCTTCAACATATAGACAAAGAAAACCAAATTAACAGATGCCAATTTATTAGGCAATTCAAGTTCATAAGAAACCTTACCAACACGCCGCAAAATCTGATGTCGGCCTACATATCAAGGACTAAGTTTCCCTTTCTTACCATACCTCATTACACCCTTAATGGGTGAAATTTTCATGTAAACCCAATCATGAACATCAAACTCAAGATCTCAACTTCTCACATCGGCATATGACTTTTGCCGACTTTGAGCCATTTTCAACCTTTCTCTAATAAGTCAAACTTCTTCCATGGCCTCATGTACCAACTCGAGACCTATTAGAGAAACTTCACCCACCTCATATAAAGATATAAGAGATCTACACCTCCTACTTTACAAAGCATGAAATGGAGACATGCCAATACTCGAGTGATAGCTATTGCTATAAACAAAGGGAATCAATGGAAAATGGTCATCCCAATTACCCTTGAAATAAATCATACAAGCTCTCAACATATCTTCCAAAGTTTGGATAGTACGCTCTCCTTGCACATCCATTTATGGATGAAAGGCCGTACTAAGCTTAACACTAGTACCAAGAACCTTTTGGAAAGATTTTAGAAATAGAGAGGTGAATTGGGTACCACGGTCGGAGATAATGGACAAAATCACTCTATGCAACTTTACCATTTCCCTCAAGTACAACTTAGCATAATCCTCCACTGAGTATGAAATCTTGATGGGAATAAAATGAGCCAATTTCATCAGTCGGTCAACTATGACCCAAATCAACTCATGTTGTCGCCGGGTGCGAGGGAAACCAACAATGAAGTTGTAACACCCCGGAAACTAGTAGGCTTAACTAGAGCTTAATGTGAGGGTTAGAGTCATAAAGTTAGCTTCCCGTACTTAAAATGAAGGGTTGAAGGTTAAAATGTCAAGGTATGACCCCCAAGGACCAACCAAGGGTTCTTGAGGAAGACCTTAAAGTCCACCCTAGACACTGCCCAAACAGTGGACCCACGGAGGGACCTACGCCTCTAGGGTGGTCCACGCTTTGTGGGTTAAAGGTCGTGGTTACCCCCAAAATTCTCTGACCACGACCCACGCCCCACCAGGATGGGCCATGGTCCCACCCATGGTTCGTGGATCGAGGTGTCATGGGTGAGGTCTAAAAATCAGTTTTTTTTGTTAGCTCTGGGGGTTAAGTTTAGGGGTAGTTTAAGTAATTCCTTTTTTAAATAGTATCAAGTGAAGTCATTTTTTATAGTTTTAATAGACCTATATATGCCTTTAATGACATTAACCAACCCATTCACCTCATAAAATCCCAAAACCCAAATCAAAAATAAACTTTCCTAAAATATTCTCTCTCTAGAACTTCAAGGAAGAAGAAGAAGAAGGTGAAGCTAGGGTTGAAGGATCAAGTTTTTCTTCTCAAATTCGTTGGAATTCTTCACCAAGGGTTTTCTAGATCTTCCTCTATGGTTAGCCTTCACCCATGGATCCCCTTCAAAGCCCTCAATTTCAAAGTAAGAAATTCCAAAAGCTACAGTATGACTTCAATCCAATGTATTCCTTTCAAATTTATTTTTAATGATTCAATTATGTTTTTTTAGGGATATATTGATGATTTTATATGATTTTAAGTTTAATTCCCCAAGAATTTATGAATTCCCCTAATTTCCCAATTTGGATCTTAAAGTGTGGGTATTGATTGATGCAAGAAGAATATGATAGAATTATGGTTGTAGTAATTGATCTATTAGAATTATGTTATCATCCCTATCTAATGTAGTAATTCTAGATGTGTTGATGGATTATGATATATGAACTTTGAAGGGCAATGTATGAGAATTATGCATGATTATGAAGTTTATGTATATGCTTTATGAACTCTTTAGATTAAAGTGATTATGATTATGATCTTGTTGTGTGTTATCGAAAGGCTATTCTCAATTATACACCTATGAATGATGAGGACATGTTGTGAAAGGTTTTTCTCACAATATGATGATACTTAGGTTGAAAGGCTATTTTCACCTATTGAATCTATGAGATATCATATGAATGATGTTTATTTGAGTTTTGATACATTCTTCAAGAAAACTGAACTCAAGTAATGACATGATAAGTACTCCGTGGGAAACGATGCTTAGCACTAAGTGTATATTGATATGAGATGGAAGCCCTCACGTGAGTTGAGCCCGGGTTCTAGAAGCAATCTCTTGAGATAGATGCCAATACGTGAGTTGAGGCGTGGTATCTAGTAGAAGTATCCTTGTCCCATAACTATGTGCCCTCATAAGTTTTTAGCTAGTGGATCCACCTAAGTTAAGTTAATGGTTCTACCCTAGGCAAGTAGGGCACCCTTTTTGGTGTGGGTAACACTAGATTCCATGTTCATCTCACATGGTCTATGTCGGTTATGGCTTACTGATAAGTCCACAAATTGGACTCATTTAGGGCTATATTTTATTAGAAATTTTGTCCTCTTTACCTCAATATCCGATGAAAACCCTTAAGTTTTCGGTATTTGATGTCTGAAGGAAAGCATAGACACTACGTCACAAAAATAAATGAAAAGGCTGAGAAGAATGAAGAAATGAAGGCCTAAGGATCGCCGAGTCCACTTGGTGAGTCGCCGAATGGTCTTACTTCACCTTTTTGTTCGAGTGTTCTGATCCTTGAAGAAAATGATCAAGTCGGCAGAGATATGGACCAGTTGGCTCATTCCTAAGAAGTTCTGAGAAGTAGTACCATGTAGCCCAATGACCCAGAGCATGATGATGCTGAAGGCTGGTGCAAGATGGTGATTAACTACACAAAGGGCGAATCATTGAGTTGATCGGTGATTTCGACTAACGACGCCGAATGATCCTCTGCAGCACAACTCTGTGAAAACTATAAATACCAGTTAGAATTTTAGTTTAAAGAGTCGAACAATTATTATAATCTTCATATAGAATAGTAGTTTTTCATATTTTGCTTTGAGTTTGAGAGGGTTTTGAAGACTTGAAGAAAAAAAGGGTTTCATCTCCAAGGATTTGGACTTGGGTCTCTTGGATTCTTCATTCTTGGCTTATAACAAGACTTAAATCTTCATACCCATTTTAATGCAAGCTCATTTAGGTATAAATTTCTATATCTTGATGTGTGGCTAAAACCCCCAATTCTTAGGGTGGGATTTAGCGAATATGGGTTATGATAATTATTGGGTCTTTCTTGCTGATAGTTTAATCGTAGTTTAACTGTTGTTTTGTTTAGTGGTTGTGGATGAATTTAATGAATTTGTAGTTGCAAATACAAGTTTATTTATGTGTTTTCAGCTTGATCGAGAGACAGGTCGTAAAACTAAGGATTGATGGCTAGTGTGAGTGGGTTGATAGGAGGTTCAGCTAGAGAGAGTGAATCCTAGTCCCATGTCCACACACTTAGCTTGAAAGAGTGAGTGAGTTAAGGTGGAGGCGGTTCTTCATGCAGAAAATAGGTGTTCGAGAGGAACACATTTGAAACGGGGTAAGTTGCTCGAGAGAGAGCTTATTCCACTTAAGGTATAGCGTAGTCACAATTACTCTATGAATTTTCTATCGAAAGCATGCACCCAATAATCTAGCTTAATGTGTATTCCCGTCACATCCCAAGGATCGCCTCTCATTACTTAGAAACCCTTGTTTATTTTGTTGTTTTTACCTTACTTGTGACAAAACCCCCCATTGTTAATTGATACTCTTGTGTCCCTTTTTAATTTACAATGTTTTACTCGTTAATGTCTTTAGCTACGACTAGTTAGAACTAATTTTATTCATCTATTAATTCTCAAAACCACTCTTTTGGGAATGATCCCAACCCTTGATTGGGTTACTAAACTATTGTATGATCGTAGACACTTGCATCAGAATTCGTGTCTTAATTACGCAAACATGAAAATGGCATCGCTGCTGGGGAGTGGTGTTATTTGGGAATTCTTAGTTAAGTAGCATTTTTTATTCTTCTTAGTTTTAGCTTTAATAATCTAAATTGTAGTTTTGTTTTCCTTGTTTGAATATCAACATAGGGAAATAAGAATGGATGATCATTATGGGTACCACACACACCATCCCCTCCTGAAACTACTAAACATTAGGGACAACCTCCGGACGTTCAAAGAAGCAGGGAATGAGACAATTCAAGAAATGTGGCTGAAGTTTCAAACAGTGCTACAACCATGCCCATCTCATGGAATGTCTGACAAGACATTGTTGCAGTACTTCTACCGGGATCTTGGACCTAAAAATAGGAGCATAGACAATCAACTTTTCGAAGGCGGTATGCTCCACTAACCCTACAAAATCATCGCAACACTCCTTGATGGTATGGTTGAAACCAACAAGGAGGCCCAAAAGAAACATGAGTGGGACGCACTAGTGGCTCAAGTAAATATTCTGTCCAAACGAGTCATGGGGTTGGAAGCACAAGCCATGGAAAAGGAAAATAACTTTTTCTTTTGAGAATGTAGACATGGGAAGAAGCATGAGGTTGTGCAAACGGACGATGCTCTTTCTCTGGTTCAACAAAAAATTAAAGAGCAAGACAAAAAGTTAGATGAGATGAAGGACAAAACTGAAATGCTGAATGCAATGTCTACCTCAAATTCCATGACTATTCGCCACCCTTTAGATGTTGTTGAAAGTGGCTATTCTTTTGCAAAATTTAAGTCTCGGTCCCGATCAATACCGATGACTTGAATAGTGCTCTCAATCAAACAAACATGAATGCACGCCTATGATAAGGCCAAATAAAGTTGCATCGACAATATGTGAACTATTTGAATTTCGTTTTGACTAGCCTAGTATTGAATGGATTCTCTTGTGATGATCATTGCACACTAGCGAAAGTGTGGAGTCTTGTTTGACTTATAGTGTCAATGCCTAGTGTGATGAGCATACATGTGAACTGTGCATGATAGATCCTAGAATTTTCCCCATTGGTCTAGTCATCTAGGTGATGCTATCTCTTGATATGATGTTAGGAAAATCTTACGTGTGTGGGCCAATTTGACACATATCTCTTTTGTGACTTACCTTGTGAGTGTGTGAACCGCTTTTGCACACCCCTTGAGCTTTCCATTTTATTTGGAAGAAACGTGATGGAAACAATGACCTTTCTTTATCCATCACCCATAATCCTCATAAAGGTGTGGTTAGTTGAATAGCTAACTTAGGCCAAAATCCTAAGTTGGGGTGTGGGAAAAAGATAAGGGCAAGTCAAGAAGTGCAAGGAAAGTCTCCTCTTACCCATGAGTTTGAGAAAAATGGAACCCCACCATATAAAAAAAAGAGAAAGGAGAAAAGATAGAAAAAAAGTGAAAAAGAATGAAAAAAAAAGTTGTGGAATAAAGTACAAAAAAAATGGGGTTTCCAAACAATTCATAGGAAGTGAATAATAGGATGACCTATGATTCTCTAATGAAAATGATGAAGGAAAAAGGAAAGTAAGTTTTGAGAGCACCACATTTCATGAGGATACAAGTCAATGAGCCTAAATGAGGACCTTTGCACTCAATCCCATTACAAGCCTTGAAAAGACCTTTTTGATCTTGAGTGAGCTGAAACAAATGTTGATTGGAAAGTACAGGCAAACCTATTGGTGAAATTATGCATTATGTTCTTCTTTGTAAGTGTGAGCATTGCACGTGATTTCGAAGCTTTAAACTGTGAAACCATTGTGTGAATATGGAATCATTCTTTGTGTGAAGGCATTCGAACACTATAATTGAGCTTGAACTTGCATTTGAAGCAAGTATTGTGAGCATGAGATTCATTGATATTGGTGAGTCACAACTTGAATATTTGAGTGCACATTTGAACTTTGGATAGATAAATTGTGTCTTGTTGTGTGCATTCATGATTGACTCTTGTGTAGCATTGTTCATGACAGCTTTTTTGAACGGCTGAACTTGAGTTTGCTTGAGGACAAGCATGAGTTTAAGTTGGGGGTGTTGATCAGTCCACAAATTGGACTCATTTAGGGCTCTATTTTAATAGAAATTGTGTCCTCAAATGCTTATTTTACCTCAATACCTGATAAAAACCCTTAAGTTTCAAGTATTTGATGTTTGAAGGAAGGCATGGATACTACATTGCAAAAAGGAACGAAAGGGCTGAGAAGAACGATGAAATGAAGGCGTGAGGATCGCCGAGTCAACCTGGTAAGTCACCGAAGGGTCTACTTTGCCTTAACTACACCGAATGATCCACAGAAACACAAATCTATGAAAACTATAAATACTAGTTAGAGTTGTAGTTTTAAGAGTCAACCAATTATTATAATTTTCATATAGAATAGTACTTTTTGGTATTTTTGCTCTGAGTTTGAGAGGGTTAACTTGAAGAAAAAGAGGGTTTCATCTCCAAAGATTTGGAATTGGGTCTCTTGGATTCTTCATTCTTGGCCTGTAACAAGACTTAAATCTTCATACCTATTTGAATGCAAGCTCAGTTAGGTATATATTTCTATATCTTGATGTGTGGTTAAACACCACAATTCTTGGGGTGTGATTTAGCAAATATGGGTTAAGAAAATTGTTGGGTTTTGCTTGTTAATAGTTTAATCGTAGTTTAATTTTTATTTCATTTACTGGTTGTGGACCAATTTAATGAATTTTTAGTTGCAAATACAAGTTGATTTATATGTTTTCAGCTTGCTCGAGAGAGAGGTCGTAAAACTAAGACTACTACATTAATGGCCAGTGTGACTGGGTAGACATTTGCTTCAACTCGAGTGAGAGAACCCTAGTCACATGTCCACACACTCAGCTCGAGAGGGTGAGTGGGTTAAGGCTGAGGTTGTTCTTCATGCAACAAGTGGGTGTCCGAGAGGAACGCATTTGAAATGAGGTAAGTTGCTCGGGAGAGAGCTTATCCCCCTTAAAGTCTAGCCTAGTTACAATTACTCTATGAATCTTCTATCGAAAGCATGTACCCAATAATCTAGCTTAACCCATATTCCCGTCACATCCCAAGAATCCCCTCTCATTACTTAGAAACCCTTGTTTATTTGCTGTTTTTACCTTACTTGTGACAAAACCCCCCATTGTTAATTGACACTCTTGTGTGTCCTTTTATTTTACAATGTTTTTACTCGTTAATGTCTTTAGCTACGACTAGTTAGAACTAAGTTTTATTTTTCTATTAATTTTCAAAACCACTCTCTTGGGAACGATCCCGACCCTAGGTTGGGTTACTAAACTATTGTACAATCGTAGACATTTGCATCGGAAGGTGTGTCTTGATTACGCAAACATCTTACCCCCACAATGAATGATTATGAACAATGGATCCTCAAGAAGCTCTACTTAGTGTGGGTGGGAGTATGGGATTTCATTCATGCATTGCTCAAGTAGGCTTTGACAGTAGTTGTGGTCTGTTCCTTTTATGTTTTGATGGTTTACGAAAAGAAGTAGTCTTAATGTTGATTTTTCTATGAGTTGCTTTCCTTGATATGACCTGTTAAAAGTGAATGTATCCTTTTCTATGAGTATTAACTAAGGATGATATCAAAGATTTGTAAGTATGGTTATGGTGGCCTAAAAGTGGTACTTATTATGGATGAGATTATGGGATCTTATCCCTGCATTGCACAAGTATGACTTAGCGTTACTTATGAGATGTTTCTTTTATGATATGATGATCTATATGTTGAATATGCTTATGACTTATGCTTTTACACTAAAGTTCATGGTGATTCTCAAACTTGGTAAAGTGCATGCTTTTCAACTAAAATGTTCTTTTTAGCACGTTTTCATGATTTTATGCATGGTTATCATACTTCGTGAATTCTTTTACTAACCCATATTTTCCTACATTTTCCACAAGTGTAGGGTACAATTCTTAAGGCGATCTGCTTTTGGTTCAAGCTTGGATCAACTATTCTCCTAGCTTGTGGTGAGTCCTCATGATTCGAGGACGGATGAGTCATTTCTAGTTCCTTTAGAGTATTTCATTTTCGGATTACGTTAAAATTTGACCCTATTTTGTTTCAAGTATTGTAGTATATGTCTATAATGAGACAAGTCTAGACTTCCACTTACTTTTATAAAAGACTTCGATTGTATGGATAAAGTGTTAAAATTTTTGCATCATTTATTTTATCTTATGTTATTATATGCTAAGGGGATTGTATGAGACTTTACGGGGTTGACTACGCCTTGTTACATCTAAGGGGTACCCCTGGGTTGTGATAAATTTGGTAATAAAAGCAAAAGGTTTAGAATGATTCTAGGATGATGATGTCTCATAAGCCATGTCTAGTAGTCTTGTTGCTAGTGTGAAGCGCGCCACAATTATGAATGAGAGGTTACAAGATGATTAGTGAACTGTATCGACCCGGGAGCACCCCCTAGCCGTTACATGCGTATTCGACCTCTCGGAGGTCTCATACAAGCCTTAGCATTCATTCATTGCATAGATCATAAAAGTCAATAAGAATTTAAAAAATTTCCTTACAAAGAAGACATTTCATTAAAATAGAAAGCGGAAGACTTTCTAGAATTTATAAATAATGTCTTAAAACCATCTAATACTTGAATACAACAATGGGACTAAGCCCATACAAAACTTATACACAATACTAGAAATACATCAAAAGGAACATGTAGGGTGTTATTCTCGAATCTATGAGGACTCACCAAGTCCTCATCGTCAACACTTAGAAACCTATCAAGTAGCCATGACATGTCACCATCTCCCAATCCCTACACTTTAGTCAAAAACGAGAAGGAAGGGGTTAGCACAATTAATTACTCAGTATGGAGACCATGTAAAAACATGCTTCAACACACATTTATAAGGAATAAATGCTTTCATATCATTTTTGATAAAACCTTCACTTCACAAGTATAAGAGATATTGTAACGACCCAAGGGCATCCCCTAGTCGTTACTGGCGTATTCGACCTCGAAGAGGTCTTATACAAGCCCTTAGCATTCATCATAGCATGTATCATAGAATAAAAACACGGAAAATTTTAAAATTTACTTTGGAAGTTCAACTTCACTTCAAATATGCAAAATAGAATCTAACTTTGTCACAATGTACCATCTAGACATAGAAGTATCGAAAATGGGACTTAGCCCTTACATCAATATGAAGTCTAGAAATAGGAAAGTACAACAATGTCTTTCAACATAAGAAAAGAACTAAACATATAAGCTAGATCATAGGGTCTTGTCCATGGACTTGAGGACTCACCAACTTGGGGAAGCAACTCGAAGTGTCTTGAGAAGTAAGCTTGAATCCTCAACGGCCCAAACCTAAATGTTGGGGAAAAAGGGAGAAAATATGGGTTAGTACAACACACGTACTAAGTATGGCTACTATACATAAGAACCGTTGAAACATGCATAAAAGGATATTTTAATCAAAACATGCTTTTTACCAAGTAAATCCAATATGCACACAAAGTAAGCATCATAGTACAAACCAACAAAATATTATCTCAACACGTAGATAACCCAAGCAATACTAGTGCAATGCAAGGAATAGAATCCCATAACCCTATTCAAAGCCAAGTATCACATTAAGCAACTTATTTCATGCATACATTCATAAGGTCATATTTCATCATAACTTACCATATTCATAATGATCATACATAACATATCTTCAACATACATAAGTTATAATCATCATAGTCATAAGAGAACACTACTACAACCATTTCTTCGAATCCCACAAGTACAATGTGCAAGAGAAGTTCCATACCCTCCCTTACACTATGTAGAAGCCCTAGTAATATTTCACACCTTTCATACCTTCATTTACTTTTACATTAGAGATATATTACCATAACCGACATAGACCGTGAGAGCTACATGAAATTCGGTGTTCTACTCCCACACCGAAAAGAGAGGGTTAACACTTGCCTAAGGTGTAACCATTCGTACATAGCTATCTAGGTGGATCCACTAAGCTAGAGTCCTATGTGGGCACCTAGTTAAGGGTCAAGGAGATTGCTTCTAGAAACCCTAACTTACTAAACATGGTGGTTTCCATCTCATGAGACAACACATACCGTGGGTAATCTAGACTTACTAAACGTGAGGCCGCCGTCTCATTTACATGCCCTTTCGGTGCTAAGCATCCAATTCCCTTTTTTAATTACCTTTAGTCATCACATAAGTTCACATTAGCCTTTAGTAGACTCTTATTTAAACATCTTACCATAATTGCTCATATGTGTTCGTAAGTGAGTAACAATCCTTTCACCTTAGAAACACTTAGCAAGTGAGTAAACCTTTCACTTTATATTACATTATAACCATGAGAACTACCTTTCAATCATATAAAAATCATACCATAACATACATACATACTTCATAGCTAATTGATGTGTAGAGAGTTAAGGATGAGGAAACTAGGTCATCAACACCACAACAACACATTATGTATAGCATCATTACATTATAAGTAACTCACCTTTCATACTTGGGTTCAAAGAAGAACTAACCTTCATACCTTGTTGCCCTTCATGGTACATTCATACTTCATACCTTTCATACATAATACCAAGTAATTCATGAAGTAGTACATAATCAACATGAATATAAGCAATTGACACAATCCCTTCATAGCCTTCAAGGCTTCATTCAAAGACTCAACCCTAATTTCATAGAATTTACACATAACCTAGGGTAGAATCATCATACAAACACGAATTACATAACATAACATTCAATTCATAGCCTTCAATTAATATCCAACACAAACTAGGGTTAGAATTAGGAAAAGAAGGAGAAATATGGGCCTCATGGGGAATTCTTCAAGAAAATCCAATACAACATAAATTCATCCATAATTGTTCATATAACATCAATCAAAGTAAGTGTATAACATAAATTTCACTTTAGAAAGAAGACCCACGTTTTTGGATTGAAAACCTAGCAATTGGAGATTTTGAAAATCATCGTGAAGGGGCCTTTTGGGGAAAGGAATCCCAAGAGTGATAAGCAACCATACCGTAGTTGATTCCTTGAGAATCAATGGAGAAACTCCAAACAATTTGAGAAGGAACCTTGAAACCCTAGCTCCAATGTATTCTTTTTCTTCTAAGGGTTTTAGAGAGAGTTTAGAGAGAAGTGGGAGAGTTTTGATTTATATTGGGTGTGAGTATAATGACCCAAAACTAATGAATTTAGTCTTAAAAACCAATACATAATGAACCTCTAAAATACCAAAAACACCCCTATTTAAATAGGATGTAAAAGGAAAAGTCCTAAAAACTCCTCATTTAAATGGTCCCCGTCAGGGACCACGGCCAATATTCACGGACCGTGAGGGTGAACCTCAGGTCGTGGTGCTGCCCGTGGTTTTGGAGGCAGTGGCTCCCCTTTTGTGCACAAGCCAACATTTGGCCAAGGAAAGACCACGGAGCCTCCCACGAGCTGTGGTGATGGTGTTGGTTATGACTTGGCCTTGTGGAGGCAAGACCTTCAAGCCTTTGTGCCAAGTGATGTTCACGAGCCCCCTTCTCCCTTGTCAAGTTCACCACGATCGATAGTGGTGCCCATGGTGCCTTGCACAGTTGCTACCGTAACAACCCCCAACTCCCTAAAAATCAAGGGAGCTCCACGCCCACCTTCACGAGCCATGAAGGGGACCACGACTCGTGGTCCCTCTCGTGAAGGGTGAGGTAGTTTCTAGGACACTTGGAGGTCCCTCTCCCTTGACCAAGTAAACTCCACGAAGCCTCCCACGGTCCGTGGTCATGACCACGGGCCGTGGTGATGGCCGTGGAGTTTGAGGCAGTAGCTCCAAGTTTTGGGGCAGCCTTGGCCTTAGACCTTGGCTTGCCCCTTTTGCTTGGCACTCCTCTCTCAGGCCTTATCTCATAGACCACCATAGCACACCTAGATGGTCTACTAACTTAGGGGAATTCCTTTTATACCTCATTGACACTACGTTTAGGCTCTAGTTCAACCTACGAAATATCCAGGGTGTTACAGATATAATACAAGTCAACATTCGCATATAAGACCATAGCCAACCATACACATACTCAACATATCCATATCCAACCCATGCTTAAACTTTAGAAGAACACAGTCCATTTCATTACCATATGACCTCTACCTAATATAACTTTAAGACACGCTTGTGTGAGACAAGAAGTGACCGCCCATACAATCTCTTCAAGCACACTTAAGTGTTCCTCAAGATTACCTTAGATAAGGACATTTACTTTACAACATAACATCAATAGACCAACATTCTTTAAGAAACCACTTAGGAGACCTTCAAGAACATAGGGGGACTTTCACATAATAGTCGTTAAAATTAGGGAACTCACTTTACTATCTTCAAAGCCTACTCATGCCATGTGTAGATAGCATCCTATACTACTAGCTACACACTGTAGAACCTATCCAATAACTATAGTGCAAATCCCACTTAATGGGAATAGGCATAACCGACATAGACCATACTAGCTAGGTATGGAATCCAAAGTCTACCCAAATCTATGGAGGTTGTTCTACTTGCCATAGGTAGAAATAGTAAGCGACCCATGTAGGCACATGGTTTGGGGACTGTCCAAGGAAGTTCATTGTGCCTAATCTCATAATCAACTAGGCCACCTTCCTAACAACATGTACTCGGTGCTATCCTTGTTTCCCATTGAATATTCAATCACATATGTACTAAAGAGGGTTCCTTTTCTAGTTCAACCAACTCATACTGGCTCTTCCCAAGAAAGGCTTAATTTTTTAGTCATAGCCAATCAAGGTTCAGAAGGATAGCTCATTTAACTTTCTTAGATAAGGATTCTCATGCCGTTTCGGCTCCATCCATCTCTAAGTCTATCATTTCACTCAAGAAGGGAACATCGCCTAAGGCCCATCCTTCAAGGTCATACATTTACTTAGGAAAGCTAGACTTATGAAAGGACACCATTTCTTAGTTTTGCCGATTCAAGTCTAGGCCTAGAATTCCTCTTTTAGCATTTATACAAAGGGCACCATTTCTTAGTTCAAGCCCACTTCACACATTAATGCATTCAAGACTTTAAGTAACAAGAAGAGACACTTTAGTCTACTAATTAAGTCACAACATTATCATTTGAGGACACTTCATAATCCAACAACATCACATATATACATCATGAGAAATCATACTTCAAATCACAATGCTATCCACTTTACATAAGATCACTTCTAGATCACATAAACTCATTCATATCATATCTTCACATATAGCTTTAGATAAAACTTTATGTATAGCTTCGTATAGAACTTTACATATAGCTTCATATAGAACTTTACATTTAGCTTCATTTATATATGAACAAAATAATACAATAATACTCATATAATGCCCTTCATGGCCACATTCATAATTCAAAAGAAGCAAGCAACACTTCCACCAAAGGTAGATCCAACCTAAGAAGCAATTATATCAACATTAAGAGATCAAGCCATCTTATCACCTTTCCAAGGCCATAAGGCACAATACTCAATTTCATGCCACCTATACAATATTCATCATGTTAGGTCAACTTACCCTCTTTCCATGGCTATCTTCATGATACTCATATTCCAACTATTAACAATACAATAAAAATGATAATAACAACATTCAACTATACAAGCTAAGCTAAACAATATAACCAACATAAAGGTTAAGGCCCAATTTATGACCACTCAAGGCTACTTCCTCACATTATACAAATCAATAACAATTTCAAACAATTCAACATAGCTAAGATCATATAAGAACAACCCACTTCAAACCACTCAAAAATCCTTCATCAATTGCTCAAAAAGAATAGACCAAATTTGGAGAATTTGACATGGGTTCATGAAGATTTCTTTCTTAAGTCCATCAATAATCATTATTAACAACATAAAACATCATTTAAAAGGTTTTCATGAAAGAACCGATGCTAGAATTGAAATTAGGGTTTTTGTGAGAACTTTGAAAACACTTTGATTTGGCTCCTTGAATGGAAGAGGAATCAAGGATAAAGGATCCCCATACCTTGACCCTCATGAATCCCACAAAATTCGAGAAGAAAACTCTAGAAACCTTCAACCCTAGCTTTAACTTGACCTAGCTTCCAATGGAGTTCTAGAGAGAACTTTTGGGCAGAGAAGGGGTTTGATTTGGAATAATGAATTCTAAAATACAATATACAAGTTGAAATACCTTTAAAATTCTTAAAAGCACTTAAAACAATAAGCCACATATTACCCAAACTACCCCTCACTTAGTTGGACCTTTTCAAATAGGTCTAACTTGAGTTTTATTTTCGCAGATTTCGTCGGGAAACAAGTCCGCGACGCAGAGGTGTTCCCACAAGTTTCTAAAAAACTAAATTTCGAGATAGAAGAGTCTAAAACACGTCCGCGACGCGTACCAATCATTTGGCCTTTGGTGGAGCTAGTCCGCGACGTTGACATGCTCCCTCCAAGAACAACTTCAAGATGCCTTGGTAGCTTTCTTGGCCAAGGTTGGGCTCATTCTCGGGGACCCTTAGGGTGGCCCCCGAGGCATCATATCCATACGTTTTGACCCTAAAAACATTTATTAAGACACTAGGGTCACCTCCACTGAATTTAGACTCCAAACAACACATAAAAACATGAACAACATACTAGAACACACTATCACGTAAAAGACTAGTCTCCGAACGTCTTGGTCATCCCTTGGTGTTTGACTTCCAAATTCTTTAAACTAACTAAAAAGGCTATTCTTCATTATTTTAACAAGTTATTAATGTATAAAATTCATGTCAGGCTCTACTTTATCCTACTTCATTTTGAGGGGTGTTACAATTTCCCCCACTTGGGAATATTCGTCCCCGAATGACACATAAACACTTTTCAAGGTAAACGACGAAAGTAAACAGTCCATACTCATGCATACCATAATATAAACCATACACATAATAAGGAGGAACATCACTCCACATCAAAGTCCCACAATAACTTCATGCAATTCAAGGAAGTAAGCACAACATCTACTAACTCCTTATGCATCATCTTTACATTTTCTCATGCTATTGGAGGAACTTCCTTCTCCAATTCACATCACGCTCATTCCGACATTATTAAGCACATTATGCAATTTTCTCATAAAAGTACAATTATGCAATATTTACCATAAGGCACATTTAAGCAATTCTCTCATAAAGGCTCAATATGCAACTTCTCAATAACACATAAGGCATGCTAAGAAAGTTAACTCATGCAACATTTAGGCAAATCATTATAGATGCACTTGAACACGAGGAACATAACTTTATGAAAACCCATTTTATTACTTTAACAAGAATTCATTTAAAACATGCCTTATAAGGAGACCATGGAAAACTTGTTTACACCTAAGACACCAAGACATACTACAAGCTTCTAGGAACTCTTTGTTTTAGGCTTGAATAGTCACATAAAGAAAAGGTAAGGATGTCAACACTCCTCAACCCCCTCACTACTCAACTTACCATCCCCCACTTAAGGGTAAACCAAACTAAGGTCAACATGGACATGCCATAAGAATCTCAAGGGAGAGACCATCAATCTTATCAAAAACCATTCTCAGCCAGCTCTTCAATTCCCTAAACCTCTTGTAATGAGAACATCTTTCAAGCCTAACTCATGACTGCAAAGATTCTCAAAAACCCTTACCATAAAGATACAACATCCCCACTTAGAAGGAACTCATACTAACTCTTTCAATTTCACCTCCTTTCACCTTATGGATCACCACAATACTAAACTTCCATACTCATCACACTTATGCCCTTTAAAACACCACACTCCATAATCTTTTTCAACATACCTAAGCGAAATTCTACCAATAACATACAAAACCATAAAGCAACCCATCCAACCTAGAGTCATCATCACAACCTTCCACACCACCTTCATCAAGTCACAAAGCCATAGTTCGCCTCAAAACCACCCTAATCCTCTCCCTCAACCCTTGCAACCATAACGTCTCAAAGGTCACACTGTAAGGACCATCACATAAGAAACAAGGAAAGACATTATAGAGAGAAACTCCATGGCACGACTAAAAGAATGAAGAAGTGAAAATTTCTTAGCACCCAATAGACTCCTATTCATAATGTGGGGCGCTTCACATTATGAACAAGATTCTACTAGATGTGGTTATGAGATAACCTAAGACCATATCGGGAACCTTATGATCTGATACCAAGTTTGTAACGACCCGGGAGTACCCCGTAGCCATTAAATGCGTATACGACCTCTCGAAGGTCTCATACAAGACTTAGCATTCATTCATCGCATAGATCATAAAAGTCACTAAGAATTTAAAAACTTTCCTTACAAAGAAGACATTTCATTAAAATAGCAAGCAGAAGACTTTCTAGACTTTATCATGATGTCTCAAAACCATCTAATACTTGAATACAACAATAGGACTAAGCCCATACAAGACTTAAACACAATACTATAAATACATCAAAAGGAACATGTAGGGTGTTGTCCTTCAATTTATGAGGACTCACCAAGTCTTCATCGTCAACACTTAGAAACCTATCAAGTAGCCATCCCTACGTTGTAGTCAAAAAAGGAAAGGAAGGGGTTAGCACAATTAAGTACTAAGTATGGAGATCATGCAAAAACATGCTTCAACAGACATTTACAAGGAATATATGCTTTCATAAATTTTTTGATAATACCTTCACTTCACAAGTATAAGAGATATAATACAAGTCAACATTCTCATATAAGACCATAGCCAACCATACACATACTCAACATATCCATATCCAACCCATGCTTAAACTTTAGAAGAACACATGCCATTTCATTACCATAGGACGTCTACCTAATATAACCTTAAGACACTCTTCACTGAGACAACAAGTGACAGCCCATTCAACCTCTTCAAGCACACATAAGTGTTCCTCAAGATTACTTTAGGTAAGGACATTTCCTTTACAACATAACATCAATAAATCAACATTCTTTAAGAAACCACTTAGGAGACCATCAAGCACATAGGGGGACTTTCACATAATAGTCGTTAGACTTAGGGAACTCACTTTAGTATCTTCAAAGCCTACTCGTGCCATGTGTAGATAGCATCACATACTACTAGCTACACACTGTAGAACCTATCCAATATCTATAGTGCACATCCCACATAATGGGAATACGAATAACCGACATAGACCATATTAGCTAGGCATGGAATCCGGAGTCTGTCCTACTCCATGGAGGGTGTTCTACTTGACAAGGGTAGAACTTGTAAGCAACCCATGGAGGCACATGGTTTGGGGGATGTCCAAAGAAGTTCGTTGTGGCTATTCTCATACTAATCTAGGCTACCTTCCTAACCACATCCACTCGGTGCTATCCTTGTTTCCCATAGAATATTCAATCACATATGTACTAGAGAGGGTTCCCTTTCTAGTTCAACCAACTCATAGTACCTCTTCCCAAGAAAGGCCCCATTTCTTAGTAATAGCCAATCAAGGTTCATAAGGATAACTCATTTACCTTTCTTAGATAAGGATTCTCATACCGTTCCGGCTCCATCCATCTCAAAGTCTATCATTTCACTCAAGAAGGGAACATCACCCTAAAGCCCATCCTTAAAGGTTATACAATAACTTAGGAAAGGTAGACTTATGAAAGACCACCGTTTTTTAGTTCTGCCGATTCAAGTCTGGGCCTAGAATTCCTCTTTTAGCATTTATAGAAAGGGCACCATTTCTTAGTTCTAGCCCACTTCACACATTAATGCATTCAAGACTTTAATTAACAAGAAGAGACTTTAGTCTACTAATCAAGTCACAACATTATCATTTGAGGACACTTCATAATCCCACATCATCACATAAATACATCATGAGAAATCATACTTCAAATCACAATGCTATCTAGTTTACATAAGATCACATCAAGATCATATAAACTCATTCACATCATATCTTCACATATAGCTTCACATAAAAATTTACATATAATTTCATATATAACTTTACACATAGCTTCATATTGAACTATACATGTAGCTTCATTTATATATGAACACAATAATACAACAGTACTCAAATAATGCCATTCATGGCCACAATCAGAATTCAAAAGCAACAAGAAACACTTCCACCAAAGGTGGATCCAACCTAAGAAGCAATAATAGCAATATTAAGATATCAAGCCATCTTACCACCTTTCCAAGGCCATAAGGCACAATACTCAATTCCATGCCACTTATACAATATTCATCAAGTTAGATCAACTTACCCTCTTTCCATGGCTATCTTCATCATCCTCATATTCCAACAATTAACAATACAATAGCAATGATAATAACAACATTCAACTATACAAGCTAAGCTAAAGAATATCCAATAATTGACATAAAGGCTATGTCCTAGTTTATAACAATACAAGGCTACTACCTCACATTATACAATTCAATAACAATTTCCAACAATTCAACATAGCTAAGATCATATAAGAACAACCCACATCAAATCACTCAAAAATCCTTCATCTATTACTCAAAATCAATAGACGCACTTTAGACCAAATTTAGAAAATTTGAGAAGACACGGGTTCATGAAGATTTCTTTCTTAAAACCATCAATAACATTAATAATAACATAAAACATCATTTGAAAGGTTTTCATGCAAGAACCGATGCTAGAATTGAAATTAGGGTTTTTGGGAGAACTTTGAAAACACTTTAATTTGGCTCCTTGAATGGAAGAGGAATCAAGGATAAAGGATCCCCATACCTTAACCTTCATGAATCCCACGAAATTTTAGAAGAAAACACTTGAAACCTTCAACCCTAGCTTTAACTTGACCTAGCCTCCAATGGAGTTCTAGAGAAACCTTTTGGGGATAGAAGGGATTTGATTTGGAAGAATAAATTCTAAAATACAATATACAAGTTTAAATACCTTTAAAATACTTAAAAACACTAACAATAACCCACATATTACCCAAACTACCCCTTACTTATTTGGACCTTTTGAAATTAGTCTAACTTGAGTTTTATTTTCGCAGATTTCATCGGGAAACAAGTCCGCGATGCGGAGGTGTTCCCACAAGTTTCTAAAAAATTAAATTTCAGGATAGAAGAGTCCGCGACATGTCCGCGATGCGGTCCACGCATTTGGCCCTTGATGGAGCCAGTTTGCGACGCGGACATGCTCCCTCTAAGCACAACTTCAAGCTGCCTTGGTAGGTTGCTTGGCCAAGGTTGGGATCCTCCTCGAGGACCCTTAAGGTGGCCCCCGTGGTGAGATATCTGAATGTTTTGACTCGAAAAACATTTATTAAGAGACTAGGGTCATCTCCACTGGTTTTAGACTCCAAACAACACATAAAAATATGAACAATATACTAAAACACACCAACATGTAAAAGAGTAGTTTCCGAACGTCCTGGTTGTCCCTTGATTTTTGACTTCCAAACTCTTTAAACTAACTAAAAAGGCTATTATTCATTATTTTAACATGTTATTAATACATAATAGCCATGTGAGGCTCTACTTTATCCTACTTCATTTTGAGGGGTGTTATAGGAACTACAGTTCTTTCATTACTCCTAAGTCATGCCATAGAGTTTAACTCTATAAAGTCCCTATCCTAATCCTTCTCTTGTGTCTTCAGGACATGAATACATGAAAGCCTAACGCTAGAAGGTTGGAAGAAGAGAATGTGAATCAAGGAGCTCCTCTTCAAGATAATCAAGCTCGGGTTGATCCTGTGGTGGAGAATGTTACTAATGCGGAGTTTAGGTTAGCTATCCAACTGTTGTCTCAAGTCTTGATGGCTTTGTAACATCTCAAAAATCTAATGACCTAAGTTAGAGCCTAACATGTAGGTTAGAGTCCTAAAAGGGGTAAACGACAAGATAATAGTCGTAAAATGACCTCCCTAACTTAGTACTAAGCTTATAGTCCCTAGATGTCAAGGCATGGCCTCCCAAGGGTCCTTGAGGAGGACCAAGGGGGCTTCCCAAAAGCTATAAAAAACCAGCATGAACCACGAGATTCAACCTACGAGTTATAGTTTGACTCTCGCCCCGTAGATAGGAGTCGTGAGTCAACACCTAGCTTTACCAAACTCCCCCAAATCTTCCTAGTCTTAGCCCCATTTGACGCCTGGATAGTACGGTATGTGGACCATACCGTGCCCCGTAGATAGGGACTGGTGGATGAGACCCATACCAAGGCCAAGATATTAGCCTCAGACCTAATCCCCGAGTGACCAGTACGGTCCGTGGATCAGTCCACTCCCCGTAGGTGGGGGCTCATGGATGAGGTCTGTGAAGGCTGTCGAAAAATGGCTAAGGGTCAAATATTACAACTAAGTCCTAATTAATTAAGGGTGGGGGTGGTTATATTTAGTTAATTTAGACTATTATAAGTACTTTCTAACTATTAAATTTCACTTAACTTCTCATAACTCACAAGACCTAAACTCAACCCACTTCCCTCCCAAAAATATTTTCTCTCTAAACTCCATTGAAGAAAAAGAAGAAGGTCAATATTAGTGTTCAAGGTCCAAGCCTTCATTCTAATTTTGTGATGATTTCAACTATAAGGTATGGATGCTCTTCATTCTTGGGTAGCTATCCCCCAAGAGGTCCCTTCAAATTGTGTTTTTAAGACTTCCAAAATCTTGGTTTTATTCTAATCATGGGTCTTCTTACTAAACAATTTTTATTGCTCAATGATGTTATATTATGATTATTTATTATGGTTTGTGGTTATATTTTTGTAGTATTCATGGTTTTTGTTGAAAATCTCTATTTGACCCGTGGATTCCCTTTCTTTCTAGATTGTAAACAAAGGTGTGATTTGATTGGCTATGAAAGTTGTTAATTAATTATGTTTATGTTTATTAAGTTGTTGAATCATGAAATATCTCTATCTAATGATATAATTCTAGAAGTTTTCATTGATGATTGGTTCATGGCCTTGAAGGTTAATTGGCTAGGGTTTGTATATGTTGATGTTGATTGTATATGAATGTGTAATTTACATAGATAGTAATGATCCTATATCTAAAGGGTAATTGTGGTATTTATGTAATATCCCTTTTCCCTATACCCTTACACTTGATTATGCAAGGAGTATGTATGTAATTTATGATAAGCTTGTTGTGTTGATTGAAAAGTCATGCTCACACTATTGGTAAGAAATGAAAGGTTTACTCACATGTGGATGATTCAAAGGGTCAAAGGACATTATCACCAAAAATATCTTTGAGCTCTTATGATATTACGTTGTCCTGAAAGCCTAGTGCATTCTTTTATGATTATGAATCAAAGTAAAAACTTAACATAACCCATAAAGGTAATTATGCTTAGCACCGAGTGGGTATGACCAATGAGATGGAAGCTTTTACATTAGAAACTCCGGCTTCCCAATGTAAGTGATCTCATGAGATGGAAACCTTCTACATTAGAAAGTCCATATTTCTAGTAGCCATCTTCCTACCCCATAACTATATGACCACATAGGTCTTAGCAAGTGGATCCAGCTTAAAAGCTAAATATTTTAGTTCTACTTAGGAAAATAAGTCACCTTTTTCGGTGTGGGTGTAAGACACTAGATTCCATATATAATTCACATGGTTATATCGGTTAATGCTATTTTTCCCTATATGTTATCAATACGAACTACGGTAAGAACATGGAATTTAATTATGACTTCTTAAGGGGTACTATTCAGTGTGAGTAGGGGTATGGGACTTCACTTACGCACTACACAAGTAGACTCTAACAGGGGTTATGATGAGGTTCTATTATGATTTTGACGACTTATTAATTATGTATGA
The DNA here is from genome assembly GCA_029007595.1 of Solanum commersonii. Taxonomy (NCBI): domain Eukaryota; kingdom Viridiplantae; phylum Streptophyta; class Magnoliopsida; order Solanales; family Solanaceae; genus Solanum; species Solanum commersonii. The sequence goes on along the minus strand of JAJTWQ010000227.1, from coordinate 67,962 downwards.
AAGGTATGCATGAACGTAATGTTGACTTCATTTGTTATAAGATATGAACATAAGTGTCTCCTCTTTTATGTATGTTGGTTATGACTATGGTTTAGTATGCTATGTATGTTGTTGGTGGCCTAAATGTGATACTTAGCATTTGGTAGGTTTATGGGATCTTACCTTTGCATTGCACTAGTATGACCTTGGGTTTGCTTATATGTTGATTTGACTTGTGTTTCTTCATAAATGTGTATGAGCGCTTTTAAACTTGATAAACACATGATTTGACTCTTTTATGCATGTTTTTAATGATTTTGTGCATGTCTTCCATACTTAGTACAATTCATTATGCTAACCCATATTTTCTAGTTTACTATTAGTGTAGATTCCGATCGTTGAGACTACTACTTCTTCAAGTGAAGCTTGGGTCAACTATTCTCTAGTCTTAGTGAGTCCTCAAGTTCGAGGACAAGAATTTATTGATTCTGGTTTCTAGTTTACTCTCTATGTTCTAGACTACAATGTATTTCCTATCTTTGGAGACTTTGTTGATGTAAAGGGCTTTGTCCCTATTTTTACTCTTATGTTAGATGGTGGATGAGACAAGTCTAGTTGCCTATTTTCCTTTATGAAAAGAAGTTGACTTTTATTGTAAAAGTTTTTAATTTTTCCGCGTTATTCTATGTCTTTATGTTATGATGATGCAAAGGGCTTGTACGAGACCGCTTCAGGGTCAAGTATGCCATGTTACTTCAAGGGGGTAGCTCGAGTCCTGAAAAACTTGGTATCAGAGCATAAGGTTTTTAGTTTAAATTTATGTTGATGTCTCATAAACCGCGTCTAGTAGAGTCTTGTTCATAAGTGTGAAGCTTTCCACACTTATGAATGAGAGGTTACAAGATACTTAGGAACTTTTCACTTCTCTCATTACTCTTTAGTCGTTGAGTCCTAACTCTACAAAGTCCTTTTCCTAACACTTTTCTTGTGCATATAGGAATATGAGTATAAAAAGATCGGCAACAAGAAGAGTGGAAAAGGAGATTGCTAATGATGAGGGAGTTCCTCCCAAAGGTCCTCAAGCTCCTAATGATGAGGGGGCTATGACTAATGTGGAGATAAGGATGGTTCTCCAAACATTGATTCATGCACTAATGGCTCAACTCAATAGGGATGTGAGAGTCCAAATGAACCCCAATGCAAGCACAACTGCTTCTAGGATAAGTGATTTCACAAGGATGAATCCCTCTACCTTATATGGCTCCAAAGTGGATGAAGACCCACAAGGGTTCATTGAGGAGGTGTTCAAGGTGCTAGATGCTATGGTAGTGTCTCCAAGAGAGAAGGTGGAACTAGCCGCCAATAAATTGGAAGATGTGGCTCAACTATGGCATGAGCCATGGAAGGAAGAGTGATCCATAAGAGCGGGCCTAGTGGATTAGGGAGTGTTCAAGATGGCCTTCCTTGATAGATTTTTCCCTCTTGCATTGAGAGAGAGAAATTTGCAAGAATTCATCAACCTCGTCCAAGGAGATATGAGTGTGAAGGAATATTTTCACCCAATTGTCTAAGTATTCCCCAACCTTGGTGGCGAACTCTAGGGCTAAAATGAACAAGTTGTTATGGGGATATCCGACGTAGTGGTGAATGAATGTCATTTGGAGATGCTTATTCCAATCATTAACATCTCACGTCTTATGGTTCATGCTGAACAAATTCAGGAACACAATCTCGAGCAAGCTAATAAAGAAGTGAAGAGGACAAGATTTGATGATAGTAATTCGTCTAAGAGTAGATTTGAGGTTCAAGGCAAACCAAGGTTTAAGAAGAGGTTTTCTAATCAAGGCACGTCTAACACTCCTAAGACCAACAAAGAGAGGGTCCCTACTCCTAATCCACAAGGTGGTAGTGGTTGTGGTTCTGATGTTGATAGGTCAAATTGTGCAAAGTGTGGTAAGAGGCATGGTGGTAAGTGCCTAGTTGGCACGAATGGTTTCTACAGTTATGGGAAGAACAGGCATATAATGAGAGATTGTCCCACGTTAAAGGTTCGAGGAAGAGAGGGAAAGCAAGTCCCTCCTAGTGGCTCAAACTCCTAGACTCCTAAGGAGAATCACTTCTATGCTTTCCAATCTAGGAGTGATCAAGAGGATTCCCCAGACGTTGTTACCGGTATGTTACAAGTATTTTCCATTGATGTTTATGCATTATTAAACCCCGGTGACACTTTTCCATTTGTTACCCCTTCAGTAGCTACGAAATTTGATGTACTCCTCGAAAAACTAGAGGAACCATTTGCGGTGTATACCCAGGTGGTTGACTCGGTTGTAGCTAAAAGAATCTATAGGAGTTGTCCCATTTCATTGTCTCATTAAGTCACTTTGGTTGATTTGGTAGAATTATATATGTTGGACTTTGATGTCATATTAAGGATTGATTGGTTGCATGCTTGTTTTACTTCTATTGATTGTAGAGCTCGGGTAGTAAAGTTTCAATTTCCAGCTGAAGTTGTTTTAAAATAGAAGGAGGAAACTCTATTCCTAGATGTCATTTTGTTTCATATCTAAAATCTAGAAAAATTATTTCTAAGCGGTGTATCTATCATATTGTGAGAGTTAAGGACATTGATCCCGAGGCTCCTCCTTTAGAGTCGATCCCCGTAGTAAGGTAATTTCCAAAAGTTTTTCCCAGTAACTTACCTGGAATCCCTCCCAAATGGGAAATAGAATTCAGCACTGATCTTTTGCCGGATACTCAACCCATATCCATTCCCCATTACCGGATGGCCCAGCCGAATTGAAGGAAGTGAAGGAACAACTCAAAGATTTCCTTGATAAGGGTTTTATTTAACCAAGCATATCTCCATGGGGTGCTTCGTATTGTTTTAGAAAAATAAAGATGGGTCCCTTAGGATGTGTATTGATTACCACCAATTGACCAAGTTCACTATAAAGAATAAGTACCCTCTCCCTAGAATTGAAGATTTGTTTGACCAACTCCAAGGAGCGAGTTACTTTTCATAGATTGACCTAAGGTTGGGCTATTACCAATTAAGGGTGAGAGGGGTTGACATTCCTAAAATAGCCTTCCGTACAAGGTATGGTCACTATGAATTCCTAGATATTTCTTTTGGTCTAACAAATACCCCGGTGGCATTCATGGATCCTATGAATAGGGTATTTATACAATTTCTTCATTTGTCTGTGATATCGTCTTTATTGACGATATTTTGATCTATTCAAGAAGTGAGAGTGATCATATGAAGCATTTGTGGGTAGTGTTGCAAGTCCTTAAAGACCACCATTTGTATGCTAAATTTAGTAAGTGTGAGTTTTGGCTATGGTCGATTGCTTTCCTTGGTCATATTGTGTCAAGCGAGGGTGTTTAGGTTTACCCTAAGAAAATGGATGCAGTAAAGAGTTTGTCTGGACCTGTATCTCTAACGGATATTAGAAGTTTCTTGGGTTTGGCAGGTTATTATACAAGATTTGTGGAGGGCTTTTCCTCTATTTCTTATCCATTAACGGCTTTGACGTAAAATAAGTCCAAATTTGAGTAGTCAGAGTCTTGTGAGAAAAGCTTCCAAGAATTGAAAGATAGACTTACCTGTGCTCCAGTGTTGACCTTACAAGAGGGTAACGATGGGTTTGTAGTATATTGTAAATCTTCTCGAGTGGGTTTGGGATGTGTCCTTATGCTACGCGGTAAGGTGATTGCCTATGCTTTGATGCAACTTAAGGTACATGAAAAGAATTATCCTCATAATCTCGAATTAGAGGCGGTGGTATTTACTTTGAAAATATGGAGGCACAACCTATATGGGGTCCATGTAGATGTCTTCACTGACCACAAGATTCTTCAATATGATTTTAACCAAAAATACTTGAATCTCCGACAAAAAAGGTGGTTAGAGCTTCTGAAGGATTATGACTTGAGTGTCCTTTACTACCCCGGTAAAGCTAATGTAGTTTTGGCTGGCTTGAGTATATTTTCCATGGGTAGTTTAGCTCATGTAGAACATGAGAAGAAGGAATTGGTTCGTGATGTGCAGAGGTTGGCCCATTTGGGTGTCTAACTAGTGGTTTCCACCAAGGGTGGTATTATGGTCCATCATAGTTCTGAATCGTCCTTTATAGTTGATGTGAAGTCTAATCAACACCTTGATCATATTTTAATAGAGTTGAAAGAATCGATTCTCAACTAGTCTGTTGAGGCTTTCTCCCAAAGGGGCATGGGATGCTTAGGTACCAAGGTAGAATATGTGTTCTGGATGTTTATGGCTGAAGGGAGCAAATTCTAGAAGAAGCTCATGGTTTGCGGTATTCTATTCGTCTGGGAGCTACCAAGATGTACCATGATCTACTAGAAGTCTATTTGTGGAATGGCTTGAAAAAGGATATAGCGGGTTTTGTTGCCAAATGTCCGAATTGTCAACATGTCAAAGCCAAACACCAATAGTTGGGAGGTTTATCCAAATATATAGAAATTCCCATTTGGAAGTGGAAGGATGTAAATATGGACTTTGTGGTGTGTTCGTCTCGTACTCGAAGACAACATGATTTTATTTGGGTCATTGTTGATAGGATGACTAAATCAACCCACTTCATTTCGGTTAAGACTTCATTTTCGGCGGAAGACTACGCCAACTTCTACATAAATGAGATAGTGAAGTTGCATGGGGTTCCCTTATCTATCATTTTGGATAGGGGTGCTCAATTTACTTCACACTTTTGGTAGGCATTCCAAAAAGGGCTTGGTACCAATGTTAAACATAGTACCGCTTTCCACCGTCAAATGGATGTTCAAGCGGAAAGGGCCATTTAAACCTTAGAGGACATGTTGAGAGCGTGTATGATTGATTTCAAAGGTAGTTGGGATGACCATCTTCCTTTGATAGAATTTTCCTACAACAATAGTTACCACTTTAGTATTGGCACGGCTCCTTTGAAGCACTTTATGGGAGAAGCTATAGATCTCCAATTGGGTGGCTTAAGGTAGTTGAGTTTGCTCTAATGAGTCCCGAACTAGTTTATGATGCCATTGAAAAAGTTCGATTTATTAGAGATAGGTTGAAGACGGCCCATAGTCGGCAAAAGTTTTATGCCGATAATAAGAGGAGCGATCTAGAGTTTGAAATTGGTGATTGGGTCTACTTGAAAATGTCACCAATGAAGGGTGTTATGAGGTTTGGTAAAAAGGGGAAGCTTAGTACCCGGTATGTAGGCCCATATGAATCTTGAAACGTATGGGGAAAGTTGCATTTGAGTTAGACTTTCCAAATGAGTTGGCACTGGTTCACCCAGTGTTTCATGCTTCCATGCTCAAGAAATGCATTGGTGATCTGGTATCCATCCTTCCTCTAAAGGGTTTAGGAGTTGATGAAAACCTTTCTTATGAATAGGTCCCGGTTGAGATTTTGGACCAGCAAGTGAACAAGCTAAGGAACAACGAAGTAGCTTATGTTAAGGTTCTATGGAGCAATCACTTGGTTGAGGGTGCAACATGGGAGGCCGAGGCCCGTATGATATCCCATTATCGTTATCTTTTTCCTTCTACTCCTATTCAAACTTGACGTAAAAAATTCCTCTTGAGTTTTTAGTGCTTTGGGAGTCATGTGTATTGTATGAGTTTTCCATGATTTCCTTATATGGTGCATGTTCTTGTGAGAATTCATGTTTAGTATTAAATGAGTTTTCATGACTGATATGTTCCTCTTATTGAATTGTATTGTAGTATGATGATTGCATATTTGGCTTCATCAGGTGAAATGATGAACATGCTTAGTTATGTTTTGATGAAATGACATGTTGGCTTAATATTGTTGTATGGAGCTTGCTTAAGTTGGAGAAGGTAGTTCCTCCAATGTTTATGTGAAATGGTGAGTTTCATGCATACTGGTTTTGGTAGATGTAGTTCCTACTTCCATATGTGGTCTTGACTATGTCTTGTAATGGAGATGAAGTTTCCTCCTTTTGAATAGTGCATTTTTGAGTTTTGCACGTTTTGATGTTCATGCATAATGGGTTGTTAGTCAAGGACTTCTAACTTAGTTTGGTGCCTAGATTGTCATTCAGGGACGAATGTTCCCAAGGGGGGATAATGTAACATCCTGGAAATCTAATGACCTAAGCTAGAGCCTAACATGTAGGTTAGAGTCCTAAAAAGGTTAAACATCAAGCTAATAGTCGTAAAATGACCTCCCTAACTTAATACGAAGTTTATAGTCCCTAGACGTCAAAGCGTGGCCCCCCAAGAGTCCTTCAGAAAGACCAAGGGTGCTACCAAAAAGCTATAAAAGAATAACATGAACCACGAGACTCATCCTATGAGTCAAAGGTTGACTCACGCCCCATAGATGGAAGTCGGGAGTCAACACTTAGCTTCACGAAACTCCCCCAAAACTTCCTAGTCTCAGCCCTATTTAACGCCTGGACAGTACGCTCCGTGGACCATACCACGCCCCGTAGATGAGGACTGGAGGATGAGTCCTGGACCAAGGCCAAGAGACCAGCCTCAGACCCAATACACGAGTGACTATTACAGCATGTAGATCAGTCCACACCCCATAGGTGGGGGCTCGCGGATGAGGTTTGCGAAGGCTGTCCAAAAATGGCTAAGGATCAAACATTACAACTTAGTCCTAATTAATTAAAGGTGGGGGCTGTTATATTTAGTTAATTTTGACTAGTATACGTACTTTTTAACTATTAAACTTCACTTAACTCCTCATAACTCACAAAACCTAAACTAAACCCACTTCCCTCCCAAAATTATTCTCTCTAAAGTCCATTGAAGAACAAAGAATAAGGTCAAAATTAGGGTTCAAGCTCCAAGTTTTCACTCCAATTTCGTGAGGATTTCAACTTTAAAGTATGGATGCTCTTCATTCTTGGGTAGATATCCTCCAAGAAGTCCCTTCAAAGTGTGTTTTTAAGACTTCCAAATTCTAGGGTTTTATTCTAAACATGCGTCTTCTTCCAAAATCATTACTATTGTTCAATGATGATCTATTATGATTAATTATGATGGTTTGTGGTTAGATCGTTGCAGTATTGATGGCTTTTGATGAAAATCTCTCTTGGACCCATGGATTCCCTTTCTTCCTAGATTGTGAACTAAGGAGTGACTTGATTGGCCACGGAAGTTGATAATTGATTATGTTTTATTAAGTTGTTAAATCATGAAATCTCTCTATCTAATAATATAATTCTAGAAGTTTGGGTTGATGATTGGTTCATGGTGTTGAAGGGTAATTGGCTAGGGTTTGTACATGTTGAGGTTGATTGTTTATGAATGTGTGATTTACTTAGCTAGTAATGATCTTATATCTAAAGTGTAATTGTGGTATTGATGCAAGATCCCTCTTCCCTATACCCTTACACTTGATTATGCAAGGAGTATGTATGTATGTTATGATAAGCCTGTTGTATTGATTGAAAGGTCATGCTCATGAACACACTATTGGTATGATGTGAAAAGTTTACCCATATGTGGATGATTCAAAGGGTGAAAGGACATTCTAACCTAATGAGTCTTTGAGCTCTTATGATGTTATGTTTTCTTGAATGACTACTACATTATTTTAAGAATATGAATTTAAGTAAAGACTTAACATAACTCCTAAAGGGAATTATGCTTAGCACCGACCGGTAATGAACAATAAGATTATAGCTTTTATGTTAGAAAGTCCAGCTTCCCAATGAAACTGATCTCATGAGATGGAAACCTTCTACGTCAGAAAGTTCGGGTTTCTAGGAGCAATCTCCCTACCCCATAACTAAGTTTCCACGTAGGTTTTAGCTAGTGGATCCACCTAAAAAGCTAAATATGTTAGTTCTACCTTAGGCAAGTAGGACACATCTTTCGGTGTGGGGGTGAGACACCAGATTCCATGTAGTTCACATGGTCTATGTTGATTAAAGTTATTCTTCCCTATATGATATGCATACGAACTATGGTAAGAAAATGGACTTTAATTATGACTTCTTAAAGGGTACTACTTAGTGTGAGTGGGGGTATGGGACTTTACATACGCATTGCACAAGTAGACTCTAAGAGGGGTTATGGTGAGGTTCTGTTATGATTATGACAACTTATTAATTATGTATGAATGTAATGTTGACTTCATTTCTTATAAGATATGAACATAAATGTCTCCCCTTTTATTTATGTTGGTTGTGACTATGGTAAAGTATGCTATGTATGTTGTTGGTGGCCTAAATATGATACTTGGCATTTGGTAAGGTTATGGAATCTTACGTTTGCATTGCACTAGTATGACCTTAGGTAGCTTGTATGTTGGTTTGACTTGTGTTTCTTCATAAATTTGCATAATTGCTTTTAAACTTTATAAAAGCATGATTTCAACAAAATGTCCCTTTTGTGAATGTTTTTAAGGATTTTGTGCATGGCTTTCATACTTAGTATAATTCATTGTGCTACCCGATATTTTCTACTTTACTATAAGTGAAGGTTCGGATCATTGAGACTACTACTTCTTCAAATGAAGCTTGGGTTCACTATTCCCTAGGCTTGGTGAGTCCTAAAGTTCGAGGACAAGATGTTATTTATTCTAGTTTCTAGTTTACTTTCTATGTTCTAGACTATATTATATTGCCTATCTTTGGAGACGTTATTGATGTCAAGAGCTTTGTCCCTATTTTTATTGTTATGTTAGATGGTGGTTGAGACAAGTCTAGCTGCCTATTTTCCTTTATGAAAAGAAGTTGACTTCAATTGTAAAAGTTTTTAATTTTTCCGCATTATTCTATGTCTTTATGTTATGATGATGCTCAGGGCTTGTACAAGACCTCTTCAGGGTCAAGTATGCCATGTTACTTTTAGGGGTAGCCCGGGTCGTGACAGGCTCAAGCCAAGACATAAGTAGTAGCTCTAGTCAATGTGAATTCTGCTGCTTTTAGAGTGAGGTATTTTTGCTAAAATGAACCTCCCCCTCCGAGTTTCATGGCTCCGAAGTGGGAGAGGATCCTTAAGAATTTGTGGATGAGGTTTACAAAATAGTAGATATCAAGGGGCTGACTTCGGTAGAAAAAGAGGAGTTAGCTGCTTACCAACTGAAATGTGTGGCTCAAGTATGGTATAAGTAATGGAAGGATGAGAGGCCAATAGGAGCAGATCCCATAGAGTTGTAGATGTTCCAATCAGTGTTCCTTGATAGGTTCTTTCCCCTAGAGTTAAGGGAGGCTAAGATGCAAGAGTTCATTAACCTTAAGAAAGGCTGTATGAGTGTTAAGGAGTATGCCTTGAAATTAGCCCAACTATCAAAGTGTGCTCCAACTCTAGTAGCCGATTCAAGGGCTAAGATGAACAAATTTATGATGGGTGTCCGACTTGGTTAAAGAAGAATGTCGTTTGACAATGTTAGATGGTGAGATGAATATCTCTCGTCTTATTTTATATGCCCGACAAATTAAGGAGTTAGAGCTAAAGAGTAAGAATAGGGAGGTAAACAGTGCTAGGTCCGATGAATAAGGTCAACCAAGGTTCAAAAAGAGGTCCTCCAACCAAGATTCCTCTAATGCTTTCCCATTGGTCAACAAGGATAAGGTGTCTAACCATAAATCTCAAGGAGGAAATGGAGTCAGTTCTTCTTTTGAAAGATCTATAGTTGCCAAATGTTGAAAGGAACATACGGGTAAGTGCCTAGCCGGCACAAATTGTTGCTTTTGGTGTGGAAAGAGAGGTCACAAGATGAGGGATTGTTGTCACGACCCAAGCCTAGGGCCTAGACGTGACATGGCGAATGGGGAACCCGAAGGAACCCCAAACAAGCCTCTCAAACTTGTCATCACACTTCATCGGTCGCGGAAGTATATTCAACATTAAATAACGGGAAATAGGTACTAAGGGCAACCATTTCAAAATAACATCATAGAATAAGAGTCAAGCTCATTTACAAAATACTTGTCTAACGTACACCTCTACATACATAGATAGGACGGGGGCCATGACATATTACCGGCAATGCAACAATAGACAAGGACGCAATCGAAATGCAAGAGATAGTTCCATAGGCATAATAAATGATAATATGAGGATGCATGATCAAAGTGAAGTCAAAACATGTTTAAGTAAAACTATACTAATAGTAGATATCATATGTGTGTGCATAATCCGACCAATCAGTAACCCCAACTTAGGATGGGGGCTGTCGTTCACACCCGGACACCCTGGTGGCAAGGTATAAACCCCTCACATGGTTGATGTTGGTCACACCCCAAGCATCCTAGGTGGCGAGATATAAACCTCTCACATGGTTGATGTTGGTCACACCCCAAACATCCTAGGTGGCGAGATATAAACCTCTCACATGGTTGATGTTGGTCACACCCCAAACATCCTAGGTGGCGAGATATAAACCTCTCACATGGTTGATGTTGGTCACACCCCAAGCATCCTAGGTGGCGAGATATAAATCTCTCACATGGTTGATGTTGGTCACACCCCAAGCATCCTAGGTGGCGAGATATAAACCTCTCACATGGTTGTTCGATTCTTTTCCCCCGGACCGGGCATGGTCATGCAACACTTTATATAGGAAATTCACCTTAGGCTCTAATGCAATCTCATGTATGGAATGACCATATACATAAGTTTAGTTTGTCATCAACACATTTCTGGAATGCCATACATCTCCTCACTCAAGCCCTAAAGCATCAATTCATCAATTCTCCATAATTGGACATTTTGTCAAACACCTTGAAGGCATGTAATGGGATCCAAGAGCATGGAAAATAGGGTAGTAATTATGCAGCCAAACCAGTGAACAACCTACAACAACACATTTTAACACCCACAAGACCACATGAAAAATCTTCACATCCATTCCGAATTTAGATTCAAGTTTTAGAGTCACAACATGCTCAAAACAATCACTCTTCATGTTTAAAATTCACTTGTGCAGGAAATTTATACAAGGAACAAGACTAATTTATGAACCAGGAATTAAACCATGAATTAGTGAGTAGAATAGAGACTAGGCACTATGGGTGGAAGGACCCATGAGTTCAACACCACATACCTTGAGTTTTTATGAAGGCCTTGAGAGTGTCTGCAATGGAAGCTTGGAACTTGGGAGCAAGAGTCTCTTCAATCTTGATGAAGGTTTTGGATTAGGGTTCTTGAGAGAACTTTGAGAGAAAATGTGTCTAAGTATGAGAGAGGTGTTTTGGGAAATGTTTTAGAGATGAGAATTGAGTTAATGTTATATAGGAAATAACACATGCCCTTTGGAAAAAACGGAACAAACACTTAGAAAAAAAAAAAAAGGCGGGTGAACAAGAACTTTGGTTACTGGAAATTGCATTTTCTGCCCGGACAGGTTTTACGAAAATGGGCATAACTTCTTCATCCGAACTCCGAATGAGGTGGAACGAAGTGCGTTGGGTAGCTAACTCAAAGGTCTTTCCATGGATATATTATGTCCACCAAAATTATTTGTGTGCTAGGAGATATGACCCTCCAAAGTAGACCCTCGAAAAAGGCTTCACTTGGAAATTTTGGATTTCGATACGGTTGCTCTAAAATTTGGGTGAGACCCATTTCCCACTCAATTTGACCCCCTAAACAAGAATATGAAGTCGGATTTTTGAAAAACGAAACGGATTCTTAGATATAGCTAAAACAAGTTTCCGGTAACTTCTGAAGCACATTTTTAGGAACTTTTTGGGTCGTTTCAATTGCCCAGTGCTCATGGTTAAAGGGAGAGAGGCCAAGAAAGATTCTCTTAGTGGCCTGGATCCCAATGCTCCAAATTATGTTCGCTTTTATGCACTCCGGTCTAGAAACGACCAAGAAGGCTCTCCGAATAAAGGCACTAGAATGCTGATAGTTCCCTTTAGATGTAAATGTTTTATTATACCGGTGATCGGATGAAGAGTATGCATGGATTATTGAACGTTAAATTCGTGGACTGAAAAGGATCACTTTCCCATGCCTTTCATGGATCAAATGCAAGATCGACTCTCAGAGAGAGGTTGGTGTTGCTTTTTATATGGGTATACCGATTATAACGAAATCTCCATTGCTCTGGAAGATCAAAATAATACCACCTTCACCTATCCATATGGTACTTTTGCCTTCAAATGGATGTCGTTCGGGTTATGTAATGCTCCGGCCACATTTCAACGTTGCCTGTTATCTATTTTTGCTGATATGGTGGAGGATTCAATAGAGGTATTAATGAATGACTTCTCGGTTGTGGGTGGAAGCATGTTTGGCACACTTAGGCCAAGTTCTCCAAAGATGTGTGGAGACAAATTTGGTCCTAACTTGGGAAAATGCTATTTTATGGTTAAGGAAGGTATAGTTCTTGGTCACAAAGTGTCGCAGAAAGGGCTAGAGGTTGATAACGTGTAGATTGAAATGATTGAGAAGTTACCACTACTAATTTTGGTGAAGGGTGTTCGAGTTTCATAAGACATGCCAGTTCTTACTAGAGGTTCATCAGAGACTTCTCAACGATTGCACATCCTCTATGAAAACTCTTGGAGAAGGATGTGAAATTCCACTTTGATGATGCTTGCATGGTGGCTTTCACATGCTTGAAATTTTTTTTGGCCTCCACCCCAATTATCATTAGTCCCGATTGGTCAGAATCCTTCTAAGTAATGTGTGATGCAATAGGCACGACATTAGGTGTTGTATTGGGGCAAAAACGCAACAAACTATTTCACCCCATTTACTATGCAAGCAAAGCTCTAAATAGTGCTTAACGCAACTATACAGTAATAGAACAAGAGTTACTTCCGGTAATTTATGCGTTTGAGAAGTTTCGGTCATACTTGCTAGGTACTAAAGTGGTTGTTTGATGAATCCATGATTTGGACTCATTTAGGGGTTTATTTGGATAGATTTTGTGTCCTCAAATGCTTGTTTTCTGCCAGTAACTGATCTAAAACACTTGATTTGCAGGTGTTTGGATCTAGGAATAAAGCATGGACACTAACTTGCAAAAAGGAATGAAGGCCTAGTGATTGCCGAGTCCCTTTGGCGAGTCGCCAAATGACAATTACCTTGCCTAAAGTTCCAGAGTACCAAGGCCTAAAGGAGAAAGTCAATTTGGCGATATAAAGCAGCAGTCGGCATGTCGCTGAGTGTTTCCACGATGCAGTATTGGATCTCCTAAAGTTACAGAACTTGAGGATGCTGAAGGCCAAAGCAGAAAGGTGATGAACTTGGTCAAAGGGCAGATGGCCGAGTTGATCGGTGAGCCTGACATGCTACGCCGAATGGTCCTTCGCAGCATATTTTTATTGACTATAAATATATATTTTAAATATTTAGTTTAGTATCTGTTTTGGAATTTGAACTCTGAGTTTTGAGATAAACTTTTCCTTAGCTTTAAAGAATTGAAATTTTCTATTTTTCAGAAATTGGAAGTAGGTCTTTGATATTTTTCAATTTGGACCTTTGTACGGACAAAATTAATCTTACCAGTAGATGGAAATACAATTTGGTAATGATTTCTATCTTTTTATGTTGTCTAGCTAAAACCCCAATTCTTAGGGTGTGATTATGGGGTGATTTAGCTTGTTGGTATTGCTAATAGTTAGTTTAAATATTGTTTAGAAGTGATTCCATTTAGTAAATATGGTTTAATATAAAGGGTTGTTGTTCCAAATGCAATTATACCTTAGTGTTTTTAGCTTGCCCGAGAGAGAGGTTTTAAGACCAAGATTACTTAATTAATCGTCTTTGGGTATTGGATTGTCATGGGTTCAGCTCGAGAGACTAAATCCTAAATCCTTTTCCACACATTCAGCTTGAGAGACTGAATGGACTAAAACATATGTTGTTCTTAATTACTTGCTTGTTGGTGTTCGAGATAAACCAATTTGATTCGGGGTAAATTGTTCGAGAGAAAGTTTATCCCCACTAAAGTCTATCTTAGTCACTGAATTATTATAGCTATTTCCTAACATTTGCAATTAGCCAGTTGTCTACCTTAGCCTATAATCAGATCATATCCCAGGAACCAGTTTCATTATTTGTTAGTTTGTGTTATTCGTTATTGTTGCAGATGATAGTTAAAACCAAAAACCCCTTATTTGACATTCGTGTCACCCTTAATTTGAATTATACTTTTATTCATAAATATCTATTCATATGATTGACGTGAACACATTCATATTTTTCTATTGAATCATAAACACGTACCACTCCTTGTGGGATTCGACCTAACTCATTTAGTTGGCTTATTATATTGACTAACGATCATTGACACTTAGAATTGGATGAAGTGTCCTGATACGTGAAATCATTGTTCACACTAATCTTGTTGCACTGCGTTATCTAATGGCAAAGAAGGATGCCAAACAAAGATTGATAAGATGGGTGCTACTATTGCAAGAATTCAACTTTGAAGTCAAAGATAGAAGAGGTTATGAAAATGAGGTGGCTAACCACTTATCAATATTGGATGGCAAGAAAAATAATGACCTGGAGATCGACATAAATGATTCCTTTCCCGATGAACAAGTATTCACTGTAACTCTAAAACAACCTACTTGGTATGCTAATTTTGCCACTTATGTAGTGTGTGGATTGATGCCAAACGAACTAAACTTCTACCAACAAAAGAGGTTCTTGTTCGATGTTAAGAAGTACTTTTGGGATGAACCATATTTATTCAGAGAGTGTGCAAACCATATCATTATGAGATGTATTCCATAAAATGAACCCATCGATATTCTCCATGCTTGTCATGCTTCACCAGTTGGGGGTCATGATGGTGGTGTACGTACAACTACTGAAGTCCTTCAAAGTGGCTACTACTGGCCGTCCCTCTACAAAGATGCCCATGAGTTTGTTAAGAAGTGTACTCAATGTCAGAAACAAGGTGGAACGTCCAAAAGACACGAGTTGCTCCTTACACCCATTTTAGAAGTTGAGCTATTTGATATTTGGGGAATAAATTTCATGGGCCCATTTGTGAGTTCATTTGGTAATAAGTATATTTTGGTTGTCGTAGATTATATTTCTAAATGGGTGGAGGTTGTTGCACTTCCGAACAATAAAGGGGAAAAAGTTGTTCTATTCCTGAAACGCTACATCATTGCTAGATTTGGTACTTCTCGGGCTATTATTAGAGATATGGGATCCCACTTTTGCAACAAGTGCTTCTCATCCAAATTGAGTAAGTATGGAGTTAAAAACAAAGTAGCAACTCCGTATCATCCCCAAACGAGTGGCCAAGTAGAAGTGTCAAACCGGGAGATAAAAAGCATCTTGGCCAATAGAGTGAATGCTAATAGGATTGATTGGTCTAGAAAGCTTATGACGCGCTGTGGGTGTATCATACCGTGTACAAAACACCAATTGGTAGTTTTTGGTAAATCTTACCATCTAGCAGTTGAATTTGAACACAAAGCATTATGGGCATTGTAAGCTCTAAATCTTGACTGGGCAAAGACTTTAAAAGTGAGAGTAGAGTAGTTAAATGAGTTGGATGAGTTCAAATTCGAGTCTTACGAAAGGTCACCTTTTTACAAGGAAAAGATCTTGAAATGGCATGATTCTAAAATCCTTAAGAGAGAGTTCAGAGTGGGAGACTAGGTTTTGCTATATAACTCTCGACTTAGACTCTTTTCGGGAAAGTCCAAATGGTCAAGGCCATTTAGAGTGATACGAATGTCCAAAGTGGAAGGTCAAGAAGGACCTGAATTCAAGGTGAATGGGTAACGCTTGAAGTTAAACTTTATCTAGTGCCAAGAGATTTCTCTGATTGAGGTGGTGTACCTAGAAGATACTTTAGAGCATTTCCACGTCACTCCACAACATTAAATAAGGTGCTTCTTGGGAGGCAGCCCAAGTTATTGTGCGAGAAGAAGATTCTATTGGCGGATCGCAGAATCCGTTCGGTGAGAACGACATAGTCCATCTTATGGAGTTCAAGAATGTAGTAGAGATACTCGAACATTCGGCGGGAGACCTTCATCACTCGGTGAATCGCCGATGTGCATAGGCGACCCGATTTTTCCTACTCTTCTACTTCAAGTCCATTATGTGAAGCGCCGACCTATTCGGCCACCTTGTTCATCTCTACAAAGTTGCCCCTTTCTGATAGTATCAGACACTGGAACTAAGGGCGATATAAGGACCATTGGGCGCACCACCGAGGCATTCGGTGACTGTTTCATTTTCTCGCCAACTGGCCGCTTAGTGAAGATTCTTCATCACCTTGCTTTGTATGTTTACCTGCTAGAATTTTATCTTTATTTGCTAGTTTTAAATTTTATTATTATTTTATTTGTGGGAGTATTCATTCTCTACTCAGAGTGGGGACACTGTTGAATGCTTTTGGTGGGTGTGTGTGCTTGGTCAGTCGATTCCTTGGTATTCTTGGACCCTCTTGGTTAGTGGATGTTCTTGTGCAAATTTGAGTATCAGTTATGATAAATACTGATTACTTGAATGGTGCTCTCAATCGAACAAACATGAATGTGCGGCTACCATAAGGCCAAATGAAGTTACATAGGCAATATGTGAACTTTTTGTATCTCATTGTGACTAGAATATTATCAAATTGAGTCTCTTGTGATGAACATTGCACACTAACAAAAGTATGGAGTCTTGTTTGACATTAGTGACAATGCCTTGTGTGATGAGCTTACCGTGAACCATGTGTTATGACACCTGGAATTTGCCTTGTTGGTCCAGTTGACTAAGTGATGCAACCTCTTGAAATTCTCTTAGACAACAATTTTGGAGAGT
Organism: Solanum commersonii; assembly: GCA_029007595.1. NCBI lineage: Eukaryota > Viridiplantae > Streptophyta > Magnoliopsida > Solanales > Solanaceae > Solanum > Solanum commersonii. The sequence continues at coordinate 51,249 of JAJTWQ010000227.1, read as the reverse complement.
GGACCAATTTGACAGTATACCACTTTTGTGGCCTACCTTTTGAATGTCTGAACTCTGCTTGAAACCCCTTTGAGCCCTATCCTTTTCTAGGAAGAAACTTGAGCAAATGAGACCTCTCTTTATCCCTTCACCTGTAATCCTCATGAAGTATGGTTAGTTTGAATAGCCAACGTAGGCAAAAAACCTAAGTTTGGGGTGTGGTGAAAAGAGATGGTAAATCAAGAAATGCAAAAGAAGTCCCCCTTAAGCCATAGTTGTGAGAAAAATGGAACCCCTCCATATATAAATAAAAGAGAAAAGAAATGAAGAATGAAAAAGAAAAAAAAGAAAAAAGTTGTGAAATAAAGATGTGAAAGTCGCAAGAGAAATAGGGTGTTCGGTATTCCATGAAAAGTGAGTAATGGGGTGACTTATGAGCATGAGTGAAAATGTTGAAGAAAAGGAAAGAAAGTGTTGTTCATACCACATTTCTTAAGTATAGGAGCCACTGAGTCTAAATGACCATACCTTTACACTCAGCCCCATTACTAGCCTTCAGAAGACCTTTTTGATCTTAAGTGAGCTAAAATGAGTCTTGGTTGGAAAATAAGGGTAAATCTATGGGTGGAGTCATGTATGTGTTCATCTTTCTCAGTGTGAGAGTTGTTTGTGATTCCAGAATTACAAAGTGTTTAACAATTGTGTGAATATGGAATCATTATTTGTGTGAGGGCATTTGAGTACATTTGTTGATCTTGAACTTGCATTTGAAACAAGTATTGTGAACTTGAGAATCCTTGATAATGGTGAGTCAAAACTTGAATATTTGAGTGCACAATTTATCCTTGCATAAGTAAGTTTAGACTTGTTGTGTGCATTCATGAAAGAGTCTTGTGTATTACTATTTGAGCTATCCTTTTTGAACTGTTGAACTTGAGTTTTACTTGAGGACAAGAGAAAGTTTAAGTTGTGGGTGTTGATGAGTCCGAGATTAGGACTCATTTAGGGCTTTATTTAGAATGATTTAGTGTCCTAAAATGCTTATTTTTTGCCAACAACTGATGTAAAACCCTTGATCTTCAAATATATGGATTAAGGAACAAACCTAGGACATAAATGGGTAATAGAGACAACACGAGTGAAAAAGAAAAGGGAAAAATAAGCCTAATGATAATCGATTTCACTTGGCGACTCGCCAAGTTGCTACTCTACCGCGTAAAGTTACAGAACGCTGAGTCTGGATGAGAGGTGTTTCGACAAGCATCAGTTCCACTCGACGTAATGCCAATTGCATCGGCGATGGATAACCAAGTCACCAAAAAACACTGATGGAGATCCAGATAAGTGATGAAGGGTAAGATGAAAGGAAAAAGGGCGTATCACAAAATCACTCAGCGATCACGATATGGCTCGCCTGAAATTCCTGTTGTTGGACTAAGAAGAGGTGAAAAATGAAGGCTAGATGAAGGAAAATCGGCGAGTCGCTAAACGGTCGGCGAAGTTCGACTTACCTCGTTGATTGGTCCCAAGCAGCCACACATCAGACTTGCATTAATTGATTTTTGCAAGAGAGAGAAGGTATTGACAAATGAGAGGAACAAAAGATTGAGAGCAAAAACACTACCATTGAGGAATTCAAGTTATTTTAATGAGGTTTTATATTGGGGTTTTGTAATTGAGAAGATATTTAGTTAATTTTAACTTGCGAATTTCATTTACCCAGCTGTTGAAAAAGTGGAAGGTATTGAACTTCACCTTTTCACTTTGATTGGCTAAAACCCCAACCTTGGGGGTTTAAAATCTGACCAATTGTTGCATTTTAGTAAATGTGTGCTATTGATGAGTGATTTTTGGTATTAATCTGAAGCGGGTCTAAGTTACTATGGTGGTTTAACCTCATTATTGCATAGTTAGTGTGATAGATTTCAGAGTTTTGTGCTTGTTCAAGAGAGAAGTACAGAACCAATATAGTAATTTGGCATCCTTAGTAGTGGGTCTTGGCGGTTTCAGCTTGAGAAAGTGAAACCCAAGAACCAAACTTTGTATCTAACTTGAAAGAGTGGATTTGATGAGGACATGGGCAGGTCAGTCTATGGATAGTGTTGAGGTTCGAGAGAACTCAATGTTAATAAGGTAGTTGTTTGAGAAAACTCAATTGAAATAAGGTAGTTGTTCGAAAATAAGGTACTTTATGGTCCATTCTACCCATGACAAATTAGCCATGTTGGTAATGATGTACACCCATTAGGTTGAATGTGGTAGTTGGTTAGTCAATCCCCCAAGTGTTTTCTAGTTATTTGATTGTCCCTCGTTAATTGTTGAAGTGGGTTGGTAGTTACATCCTAAAATTATGTTGTTAAACTTTGAAGTGTTACGTTTGTTTAGCTGAAAAGATCACTTTGATACTTTCATATTCAAATTCAAAAGAAAGTTTCTCTCTATGGGATCGACCCCAACTCATTTGGTTAGGTTATATACTAACTAGCGATCGTTGACACTTAGAATTGGATGAAGTGTCTTTAAACCGATAATCAACTAGATCGCGTTCAAGGACAAATGTTACCAAGGGGGAGATAATGTAACACCCAGGAAACTAGTAGGCTTAACGAGAGCCTAACGTGAGCGTTAGATTCATGAAGTTAGCTTCCTGTACTTAAAATAAAGGGTTTAGGGTTGAAACGTCAACGTATGACCCCCGAAGGACCAACCAAGGGTCCTTGAAAAGGACCCTAAAGTTCATCATAGACACTGCCCAAACAATGGACCCATGGAGGGACCTACGACCCATGGGTAGTTCATGCTTCGTGGGTGAAGGGCCCGTAGTTCCCTCCAAAAGTCTCTAACCATCACCTACGCCCCACCTGGATGGGCCGTGGTCCCACCCATACTCCGTGGGTTGGGGAGTTGTGGGTGAGGTCTGAAAATCTGTTATTTTGTTAGGTTTTGGGGTTAAGCTTAGGGGTAGTTTAGGTAATTCCTTTTTTCAAAGAGTAGCAAGTGAGGTCATTTTAATAGACCTATATAAGATTTTTTTAACTCATCAACCAACTCATTCACCTCATAAAATCTTAAAACGCAAATCGAAAACCAACTTATCCAAAATATTTTCTCTCTAGAACTTCATGGAAGAAGAAGAAGAAGGTGAAGCTATGGTTGAAGGATCAAGCTTTTCTCTTCAAATTCATTGGAATTCTTCACCAAGGTATGGTAGCTCTTCATCCATGGGTAGCCTTCACCCATGGAGCCCCTTCAAAAACCCTAATTTCAAAGTAAGAAATCTCAGAAACTAGGGTTTGACTTCTATCTCATGGATTCCTTTCAAATTTGTTTTTAATGATTGAATTATGTTTGTTTATGGATATATTGATGATTTTATATGATTTTAAGTTGAATTCCCCAAGAATCCATGAATTCTCCTATTTTCCCAATTTAGATATTAAAGTGTAGATCTTGATTGATTCAAGAAGAATATGATAGAATTATGCTTGTAGTAATTCATCTATTTGGATTATGTTATCATACTTGTCTAATGTAGTAATTATATATGTGTCGATGGATTATGAACTATGGTCCTTGAAGGCAATGTATGAGATTTATGCATGATTATGAAGTTTATGTATATGCTTTATGGTTATTTGATATTAAAGTGATTGTGATTATGATTACGATCTTGTAATTTATTGTTGAAAGGCTATTCTCCAGTATACACATATGAATGATTATGACATGTTGTGAAAGTTTTTCCTCACAATATGACGATTCTTAGGTTTAGAGTCTATTCTTACCTATTGAATCTATGAGCTATCTTATGAATGATATTTTTTTGAGCGTTGATACATTCTTCCATAAAAGTAAAATCAACTAATGATAAGCTATGTATTACGTGGGGAATAATGCTTAGAAGTGAGTGGATATTGATAGGAGATGGAAACCCTCCCGTGAGTTGAGCCTGGGTTTCTAGAAGCGATCTTTAGAGATGGATGCCCATACATAAGTTGAGGTAGGGTAGCTAGTAGCAAACTCTTTGTCCCATAACTATGTTCCCTCACAGGTTCTTAGCTAGTGGATCCACCTAAGCTAATTTAATGGTTCTACCTTAGGCAAGTAGGACACCCTTTTCGGTGTGGGTACACCGGATTCCATGTTTAGCTCACATGGTCTATATCGGTTAAGGCTTACCCCCACAATCAATGATTATGAACTATGGCTCCTTAAGAAGCTCTCATTAGTGTGGGTTGGAGTATGGGATCTCATTCATGCATTGCACAAGTAGGCTTTGAGAGTAGTTATAGTGTGTTCCTTTTATGTTATAATGATTTGTGAAAAGAAGTAGGCTTAATATGGATTGTAGCTATGAGTTACTTTTCTTGATATGACTTATTAAAGGTGAATGATTCCTTGTATATGAGTATTAACTAAGGATGAGATCAAAGAATGGTAATTATGGTTACTGAAACGACCCCAAAAATGCTCGAAAATGTGCTTCGGAAACACCTAAAATTGTAATTTCCATATATCTCAAAATTCGTGCATCATTTCGAAAATTCGACTTCATATTCTTATTCAGGGGGTCAAATTGAGTGGGAAATGGGTCTAACCCGAATTTTAGAGCAACCGTATCAAAATTCGAAAATCGCAAAAATGCGATTTTGAGGGTCAACTTTAAAGGCATATCTCTCAGCACACAAGGAACTGGAAGGAGCTCAAACTATCAAAATTGAAGCTCTATGAGTTAGCTTTCCAACGCAATTTGTTTCACCTCATTCCGAGTTAGGATGAAGGAGTTATGACCGTTTTCGTAAAACCTGTCCGACAGAAAATGCAAATTCCAGTAGCCGAAAACACTGTTCACCCGCCTCATTTTTTTCCAATCCCAAGCTTTAATTCGGCTTCAAGATTCAATCTCAAGCAATTCTCCATTCCAATCTTCATCAAGAATTCTCCAAAGTTGAGGTATGTGGGTTGATTGTGGAAACCTTCCTTTCCACAAGTCCAACCATTTATCCTCTATTTTACTTCAAGTTTATGGGTCCTTATGATCATTTATGAACTCTTGAATTATGGAATCACTACTACACACCCTATTAAGGTCTATCTTGCATATTTTCATGAAATGGTATTATTATGTGATGTTTATGGTTTTCATGCCTCCATGATCAAATTATGAAGGTTGTTATATATGTATATATATATGTATGTTGTTGGTGGGCTGTTTTATATAGATTTTGAAAATTGGTTGGACTTAGTACTCTTGAAACACATGATTTTATTTACATGAACAAGTAGCCCACCATATGTTTGATAAAATGTCATTTATAGAATTCTTATGAAATGGAAGGTCCAATGTACGTCCTATGAGTCGGATGATTATATAAGTATTGAAATGATGATGAAATGGATACATGTATATGATTTTCTCTATATGGTGTGTGAGTCGACCAAGCCTAGCTCGGGGTTGTAGGCTCGGGTAACCGTATCAAGGGGTTGGTACCTTGGTTGCCTAGTACGGGGGTAGTAGGCCCGTATAACCATATCGAGGGGTTTGTACCTTGGTCCCTAGCTCGGGGTGGTAGGCCCGGGTAACCACATTGAGGGGTTTGTACCTCTTTCGCCTCTCCAAAGGGGTGGTAGGCCTTGGAAATGCTATATTGATGGTCACTCACTACACATATACTATGCCCTACTAAATATGATTTTTATATAAGCATCATTATACATATCATCTCATTAATATGCTATCTATCGGGTACGATTATGCATTTTGCCTATAATGTCCATCCATTGTTACATTGCATTGCATCCCATATACTTAGTACATTCAAACGTACTAATGCATACTCTATGCCTACATGATGTCACCATGTAGGGACCGGAGCACCGTTGACCATCCTCCTCCACGTGGCTAATACGATTTCCTATCAAGGTTATTGGTGAGTCCTCCATTCCGGGGACGTTGCTCATGATCTTTTGTTATGTATAATACCTTTTCCTTTTTAATTATGTATTGACTATGAGGGTGAGCCCGGTAGTTTGTCGCGGCCCCCGCTAAGTATCCATATTTAGAGGTGGTGTTGGACAAGTTGTGTATTATGTTTGAGCTTGACTCATCTATGGTATTTATGTATTATTCTCTTTTTGTCTTGCTCCCTTAGTCCCAATTTCCCCTTGATTATGCGTATCGCTTATGGTCATTTTAATTGCTTCCGCGACCAAGGATGTGTAATGATATGCTATGAGGCTTGTTTGGGGTTCCCTCGGGTTCCCCATTCGCCGGTCACGTCTAAGCCCTAGACTTGGGTCGTGACAAACTTGGTATCGAGCACTAGGTTGATAGATCCTCGGAGTCCAACACACCGCGTTGATTAGAGTCCGATTCATGGTTGTGTTGTGCACCACAATTATGAGTAGGAGGCTATGAGACGTTTCGGCAACTGTTTCCCGTGTTCATCTTCCAAGTCGTGCGGTCGAGTTGAATTAAGTTTTTTTTTCCCCTAACGGTTGTTCTATGTTATGCTAGATCATGCCTAATACAAGAGGAAAAACGAGCCCGCGCACCCGAGGAACAACCGACCAATGGGGATCTTCGGGATGCCCTTACTTTATTTGCTCAAGCTATGGCTAATCAAGCCAACCACGGGGCCCAAGTTCCTCGGGCTCCTACCCCGGCATCTCGGGTGAGAGACTTCGTGCGGATGAATCCCGAATTCTATGGGTCTAAATTAGATGAAGACCCTCAAGAGTTCATTGATGAAGTCCACAAGATATTAGCTATCATGGGCATGAGGTCGAAGATATAGGCGGAGTTGGCGGCCTACCAACTAAAAAGGGGTGGCCCAAATATGGTACAACCAATGGAAAAAAGAAGAGAAGGGGGCAAACTATGTGGTGCTTTGGGAAGTGTTCAAAACGGCTTTCCTTAATCGATTCTTTCCTCTTGAGCTTAGGGAAGCCAAATTGGTGGAGTTCATGAATTTAAAACAAGGGTCTATGAGTGTGAGGGAGTATGCCCTCAAGTTTAACCAACTTTCAAGATATGCTCCACACTTGGTTGCCGACTCACGATCTAGAATGAATAAATTCGTGATGGGTGTGTCCGACCTAGTGAGTGAAGAATGCCGGTCCGCAATGTTGATTAGTGACATGGACTTGTCCCGCTTGATGGTCTATGCCGAACAAATGGAGGAGGAGAAGTTGAGGAAGAGGAGGGGTCATGAGGCCAAGAGGGCCCGTTTTGAGGGCAAGTTCCAAAGTCGAAGGGGAGGCCGGTTTCATCAAGGCCAAGGGTCTTCTCATGCGCCCCATAAGGGGTTTGCCAATGATGTTCCAAGGGCCCAAGGTGTTGGTGGTATGGGTCCTATTGATGTATGTCCGAAGTGTGGTAAGGGTCATGGTGGCCCGTGCTTGAGAAATACCGGTGCTTGCTATAGTTGTGGGGAAATGGGGCACAAGGCAATAGATTGTCCTCGGAATCACAACAAGGGTAAGGAGGTCCGTCCACAAGGTGCCAATGCAGTTCCTTTGGGGAGAGGGGGCCGACAAGGTGGTGCCCAAGGGCACAATCGATTTTATGCTTTGCATGGGAGGCAAGGGGTCGATGAAGTCCCCGACGTCGTTACCGTATGTTGAAAATCTTTGACTTTGATGTATATGCATTAATTGATCCGGGTGCCTCTCTTTCTTTTGTCACCCCCTTTGTTGCCAAGAAGTTTCATGTTGAGCCCGACTTGTTGCATGAGTCATATAAGGTGTCTACTCCTATTGGTGCATATATGGTTGCTAGGAAGGTCTATAGGAATTGTCCTATTTGCATCTTGCATAAAATATTGCCTTGTGATCTTGTTGAGTTGAACATGGTCGATTTTGATGTTATTCTTGGGATGGATTGGTTGCATGCATACTATGCTTTCATTGATTGTAGAACCCGTAGGGTCAAATTCCAATTCCCTAGTGAACCCATTCTTAAATGGGAAAGCCAAAATGTGGTAGTCAAGGGTAGGTTCATCTCTTGCATTAAAGCCCGTAAGTTGATCTCTAAGGGGTGTCTCTATCACCTTGTGAGGGTTAGAGATGTGGAGTCCAAAACCCTTCCTATAGAGTCGGTTCCGGTCGTAAATGAATTTCTTGATGTCTTTCCTAATGACCTTCCCGGTGTTCCTCCCGAAAGGGAAATAGATTTTGGCATAGACCTCCTCCCCGATACTCAACCTATTTCTATTCCCCTTACCGTATGGCCCCGGGCGGAGTTAAAGGAGTTGAAAGAACAATTGAGGGACTTGTTGGAGAAGGGTTTTATTAGGCCTAGCCAATCACCATGGGGTGCACCGGTCTTGTTTGTGAAGAAGAAAGATGGGTCCCTTAGGATGTGTATTGATTACCGGCAACTCAATAAGGTCACCGTCAAGAATAAATATCCTCTTCCTAGGATTGATGACTTGTTCGACCAATTGCAAGGGGCTAGCCACTTCTCTAAGATTGATCTTCGGTCCGGGTATCATCAAGTGAAGGTGGGGGAGTGTGACATTCCTAAGACAGCCTTCCGGACTAGGTATGGGCATTATGAATTTGTGGTCATGTCCTTTGGGTTGACCAATGCACCGGCTATCTTTATGGACCTAATGAATAGAGTCTTTAAACCCTACCTTGATTCCTTTGTTGTGGTCTTCATTGATGATATTTTAATCTATTCGCATAGCGGTAGAACATATGGGTCACTTGAGGGTGGTGTTGCAAAGATTGAGAGAGGAGAAGTTGTATGCCAAGTATGAAAAGTGTGAATTTTGGTTGAGGGAGGTTGCCTTCCTAGGTCATGTGGTGTCGGGGATGGTATTAAGGTAGACCCTAAGAAGACCGATGTGATTAGAAATTGGCCTAGGCCATTGACCCCGTCGGATATTAGGAGCTTCTTGGGCTTAGCGGGTTACTACCGGAGATTTGTGAATGGGTTTTCTTCTATTGCTTCTCCCATGACTAAGTTGACACAAAAAGAAGGCTAAGTTTGAGTGGACCGATGAGTGCGAAAGGAGTTTTCAAACCTTGAAAGATAAACTTGTGTCCGCTCCTATATTATCACTACCGGATGGGCTTGAGGGATTTGTTGTGTATTGTGATGCTTCTAGAGTTGGTTTGGGTTGTGTTCTAATGCAAAATGGTAAGGTGATAGCCTATGCTTCTAGACAACTCAAAGTGTGTGAAAAGAACTATCCTACGCATGATCTTGAATTAGCCGCGGTGGTGTTTGCTTTAAAGATTTGGCGTCATTACTTGTATGGGGTACATGTTGATGTGTTTACCGATCATAAGAGCCTCCAATATGTCTTCACCCAAAAAGATCTCAACTTGAGACAAAGAAGGTGGCTAGAATTTCTTAAAGATTATGATATGAGTGTGCATTATCATCCCGGTAAAGCTAATGTGGTGGCGGATGCTTTGAGTAGGGTGTCTATGGGTAGCCTAGCTCATGTTGATATTGGTGATAGGGAAATGGCTAGGGAGGTGCATCGGTTGGCTAGGTTGGGAGTTAGGTTGAAAGAGGTTGGTAATGGTGGTGTGGTCGTTGTTGATGGTGCTAGGTCTTCCTTGGTTGACGAGGTAATAGAAAAACAAGATCTTGACTCTTTTTTGTTAGAATTGAAGGCCTTGGTGAAAGAGGGCAAGGTGGAAGTTTTCTCCCAAGGGGGAGATGGTACCCTTAGGTACCAAGGTAGGTTGTGTGTGCCTTGTGTTGATGGTTTGAGGGAGAAAATTCTTGAGGAGGCTCATAATTCTTCCTACTCCATCCACCCCGGTTCCACCAAAATGTATAGAGATTTGAGAGATGTGTATTGGTGGGGAGGCATGAAGAAGGACATTGCCAAATTCGTCTCCGGTTGTCATAGTTGCCAACAAGTCAAGGCCGAACATCAAAGGCCGGGTGGCCTAACCCAAGACATAGAGATTCCTACTTGGAAGTGGGAAGAAATTAATATGGATTTTGTAGTTGGTTTACCCAAGACTAGAAAAGGTTTTGATTCTATTTGGGTGGTGGTTGATAGGATGACAAAATCGGCTCATTTTCTACCGGTAAAGACAACATATGGGGCGGAAGATTATGCAAGATTATATATTCATGACTTGGTAAGGTTGCATGGGATTCCTCTATCCATCATATCGGACCGTGGTACTCAATTTACTTCACACTTTTGGAAGTCCTTTCAAAGGGGTCTAGGTACGAGTTAAGCTTACTACGGCCTTTCACCCGCAAACGGATGGACAAGCCGAAAGGACTATCCAAACACTTGAGGATATGCTTAGGGCTTGTGTATTGGAACTTAAGGGTAGTTGGGATGATCATCTTCCATTGATTGAGTTTGCCTATAACAATAGTTATCATTCTAGCATCGGTATGGCTCCTTTTGAGGCTCTCTATGGGAGGCGTTGTAGATCACCGGTTGGATGGTTTGAGGTTGGTGAGGTGGCCTCGTTAGGACCAGATCTAGTTATGGAGGCTCTTGAGAAGGTTAGGATGATTAGAGAAAGGTTGAAGACGGCCCAAAGTCGCCAAAAGTCCTATGCCGATGTGAGGAGAAAGGCTCTTGAATTCCAAGTTGGTGATTGGGTCTATTTGAAGGTGTCACCCATGAAGGGTGTGGTTCGTTTTTGGTAAGAAGGGCAAGTTGAGCCCAAGATACGTGGGTCCTTATAAGGTGATGAGGAGAATTGGCAAGGTAGCTTATGAGTTGGAATTGCCTAGCGAAATGGATTTGGTTCATCCGGTATTTCATGTGTCTATGTTGAGGAAGTGTGTGGGTGATCCGAATGCCATCGTGCCTCTTGATGTTATGGGTGTTGTTGAAGATAATTTGACTTATGAAGAGGTTCCGATCCAGATTTTAGATAGACAAGTGAAGAGATTGAGAAACAAAGATGTGGCTTCCGTTAAAGTCCTTTGGAGAAATCAACAAGTTGAAAATGCTACTTGGGAGGCCGAAGCGGACATGCAAAGGCGATATCCTTATCTTTTCCACTCCACTCAAGCTTAAGGTATTGATCTAAGTCCTTTATAAAATCTCAGGTCTTAAGTTCAGCCACCATGTCATTGCATACATTCATGTTTAAGTTAACAAGTTCATTGTGGTTTTACAACTATATTGAAGTTTTTGAAATGAGGTGTAAGTGCATTGTTGCATCCTTATGTGGGCTGAATTTGCCATGTTTATGTCTCTCATGTACATTTCTTTGACATTCGGGGACGAATGTTCCCAAGGGGGAGATATTGAAACGACCCCAAAATGCTCGAAAATGTGCTTCGGAAACACCAAAAATTGTAATTTCCATATATCTCAAAATCCGTGCATCATTTCGAAAATTCGACTTCATATTCTTATTCAAGGGGTCAAATTGAGTGGGAAATGGGTCTAACCCGAATTTTAGAGCAACCGTATCAAAATTCGAAAATCGCAAAAATGCGATTTTGAGGGTCAACTTTAAAGGGGCATATCTCTCAGCACACAAGGAACTGGAAGGAGCTCAAACTATCAAAATTGAAGCTCTATGAGTTAGCTTTCCAACGCAATTTGTTTCACCTCATTCCGAGTTAGGATGAAGGAGTTATGACCGTTTTCGTAAAACCTGTCCGACAGAAAATGCAAAGTCCAAAGAGCCGAAAACACTGTTCACCCGCCTCATTTTTTTTCTAAGTGTTGGGACGTTTTTTATAAAAAGGGGACATATCCATACTTAGTCATTTAACTTCAAAACATCCAAGAACACTCTCTAAGCCCTCTCCAAAATTCCACCAAGATCATCCACCAAATTCAAGAATCCCAAGCTTTAATTCCGGATTCAAGATTCAATCTCAAGCAATTCTCCATTCCAATCTTCATCAAGAATTCTCCAAAGTTGAGGTATGTGGGTTGATTGTGGAAACCTTCCTTTCCACAAGTCCAACCATTTATCCTCTATTTTACTTCAAGTTTATGGGTCCTTATGATCATTTATGAACTCTTGAATTATGGAATCACTACTACACACCCTATTAAGGTCTATCTTGCATATTTTCATGAAATGGTATTATTATGTGATGTTTATGGTTTTCATGCCTCCATGATCAAATTATGAAGGTTGTTATATATGTATATATATATGTATGTTGTTGGTGGGCTGTTTTATATAGATTTTGAAAATTGGTTGGACTTAGTACTCTTGAAACACATGATTTTATTTACATGAACAAGTAGCCCACCATATGTTTGATAAAATGTCATTTATAGAATTCTTATGAAATGGAAGGTCCAATGTACGTCCTATGAGTCGGATGATTATATAAGTATTGAAATGATGATGAAATGGATACATGTATATGATTTTCTCTATATGGTGTGTGAGTCGACCAAGCCTAGCTCGGGGGTTGTAGGCTCGGGTAACCGTATCAAGGGGTTGGTACCTTGGTTGCCTAGTACGGGGGGTAGTAGGCCCGTATAACCATATCGAGGGTTTGTACCTTGGTCCCTAGCTCGGGGGTGGTAGGCCCGGGTAACCACATTGAGGGGTTTGTACCTCTTTCGCCTCTCCAAGGGGTGGTAGGCCTTGGAAATGCTATATTGATGGTCACTCACTACACATATACTATGCCCTACTAAATATGATTTTTATATAAGCATCATTATACATATCATCTCATTAATATGCTATCTATCGGGTACGATTATGCATTTTGCCTATAATGTCCATCCATTGTTACATTGCATTGCATCCCATATACTTAGTACATTCAAACGTACTAATGTATACTCTATGCCTACATGATGTCACCATGTAGGGACCGGAGCACCGTCGACCATCCTCCTCCACGTGGCTAATACGATTTCCTATCAAGGTTATTGGTGAGTCCTCCATTCCGGGGACGTTGCTCATGATCTTTTGTTATGTATAAGACCTTTTCCTTTTTAATTATGTATTGACTATGAGGGTGAGCCCGGTAGTTTGTCTCGGCCCCCGCTAAGTATCCATGTTTAGAGGTGGTGTTGGACAAGTTGTGTATTATGTTTGAGCTTGACTCATCTATGGTATTTATGTATTATTCTCTTTTTTTTTCTTGCTCCCTTAGTCCCAATTTCCCCTTGATTATGCGTATCGCTTATGGTCATTTTAATTGCTTCCGCGACCAAGGATGTGTAATGATATGCTATGAGGCTTGTTTGGGGTTCCCTCGGGTTCCCCATTCGCCGGTCACGTCTAAGCCCTAGACTTGGGTCGTGACAGTTTTTATCATGTTGTCCCCTATGAACCCATATAATCCCCATGATTACAATTTATGATAATATGCTATGGGATTTTGATTAAGAATGATGAGTTTTATGAAATTAAGCATGTACTGATATATTTAAATAATTTTGTGATGAATTCCAAGCTAACCCATGTTTTCAAAATGTTAATAATTGAAAGTCGGTTTTGAACCTTGAAAGATAAATTATTGAATCATGCATGTTCTTATGAAAACAATGGAAGTGTTTAAGGATGGTTTGAGAGTAAAGTATCAATAATGATGTTAATGTTGTGTTATTGAAAGGATTTTTCTCATAAACACATGAAAGCATGATGTGACAGATATTCTCACATAATAAGGATTCTAAGTTTGAAATGTTTTGTCACCTAAATTAATCATTGATAAGGAGTTATCTTAATAAATATAGCTTGGATTGGAAAGATGAAATTCCCTTCCATGGTTAATGAGATTAAATAAGAAAAGACTATTATGTGGGATTTATGCTTAGCACTGAGAGGATATTTATATTGAGATGGAAGCTCTCTCGTTAGTAGAGGCCGAGTTTGTAGAAGCAATCTCTTAAGATGGAAGCTCTCCTGTTAGTAGAAATCGAGTTTCTAGTAGCAATCTCTTTATCCCTTAACTATGTGCCCCCATAGGATGTTTAGGTAGTGAATACACTTAAGTTAGAAGTTCATGGTCCTTACCTTGGGAAGTAGGACAACCTTTTTTGGTATGGGAAACACCGGAGGATCATGTTGTAGTTCACATGGTCTCTACGTCGGTTAAGGCTTATTGACCACATTAATAGTGAACTAGGGTTACTCAAGGAGTATCTCATATGTGTTCAAAGGTTTTGAAGATTTTAGCTTGCATTGATCATCTTTTTATGAAGTATGTTTTCTAACTTTTTTTTATATGATGTTCTAGCTTGGTCAATTGCATGTCATGAAATGGCCCATTTTAGCATGATTTAAATATTTTATGAATAGCTATCATACTTGGTACATTGTTTTGTACTAACGCATACACTTGCCTACATTTTTCCCAAATATAAGGTCCGATATTCATGGTTCTCAGTTTTGTGACTAGAGCTTGGTTTGGTTGATTCCCGAGCTTAGTGAGTCCTCATAGTTCGAGGACGGATTTCCGTTGTTTAGTTTCAATATTTTATTTCAATTTTGGACATGATGTTTTTGCTAGGCCCAATTTCATTCTATTGCATTAGATCTCTATTGAGACAAAGTGTTGTAGACTTCCGCTTTTCTTTTAGAAAAACTATTAGACTTGAAATGTGTTTTAATCTCTTATGTTCTATTTCTTATGTTATGAATGCTAAGTGGATTGTATGGGGTCCTTCGGGGTCTTATACTTCATGTTACATCTACGGTGTACCCTTATATCGTGACAAATTTTGTAATCATGGCACAAGGTTTAGAATGGTCTTAGGATGTCTCATAAGCCACATCAAGTAGAGTCTTGTGTATGAGTTTAAAGCACGCCACATTTATTAATCAGAGACTACAAGATGTTAAGGAAACCCCACTTTTTTCATTACTCTTAAGTCGTGCAATAGAGTTTAACTCTATAAGGTCTCTGTCCTAATCCTTATCTGATGCTCTATAGGATGTGGCTGCTCGAAAAGTTTATGCTACAAGGAATGTGAGAAAAAATGCGGAACAAGAAGCTCCTCCCAAAGGTCCTCAAGTTACGATCGATCCTTTGGCTGAACAAGTGTCTAATAAGGAGTTTAGGGCTGCTTTTTAAGTGTAGGCTCAAGCTATGATGGCCCAATCCAATAGAGAGGTTGCACTTCCCTTGAGCCCAAATGTCAGTACGGCAACTTCTAGAGTGAGGGACTTCACTAGGATGAATCCTCCGGAGTTTCCTGGTTCTTAGGTTGAGGAAGATCCTCAAGATTTTATTGATGAGGTTTATAAGGTCTTGATGATCATGGGAGTGACATCGGCGAAAGAGGTTTAATTGGCCACTTATCAACTAAAAGGTGTTGCTCAAACTTGGTTCAACCAATGGAAAGAAGACAGACCGGAAGATGCGGGTCCTATTGATTGGGAGAAGTTTAAGGGTGCTTTTCTTGATAGGTTCTTTCCCCTTGAGATCAAGGAAGAAAAGGTTTCTTGAGTTCATCAACCTTCATCACAGAAATATGAGTGTGAGGGAATATTCTCTAAAGTTCACACAATTGTCCAAGTATGCTCAGACAATGGTTGCTGATTCTAGAGAAATGATGAGCAAGTTCTCTTTGAGTGTGTCTAAAACGGTGGTTAAAGAGTGTCGTACTTCCATGCTCATTAAAGACATTGACATCTCTCGTCTCATGGT
Source organism: Solanum commersonii (assembly GCA_029007595.1). Lineage (NCBI taxonomy): Eukaryota > Viridiplantae > Streptophyta > Magnoliopsida > Solanales > Solanaceae > Solanum > Solanum commersonii. The sequence continues at coordinate 35,684 of JAJTWQ010000227.1, read as the reverse complement.
CCATTCACAACAGATTGAAGAGGTTAAACTTAAGGAAAACTCTAGGGAGGTAAAGAGGGCTAAAACCGGTGTTGGAAATTTCTCATGCAAGGTTCGATGGACATGGTCGTCCTAGATTTCGACAAAGGTTTTCCGGTCAAGGTTCCTCCAATCTCCTCATAAGTTCAACAAAGAAAAAGTTTCTAACCCTAAGCGTCAAGGAGTAAATGGTAGTGGATCTTCATTACATATGTTTAGTGTGTTAAGTGTGGATATAAGCATGAGGGAAAGTGGATATCCGGCATGTATGGCTTCCTTAGTTTTGGTAAGGGAGGTCATAAGATGAGGTATTTCCCAATGCTTGTTGCAAAAGGAAAAGAGGGAAAGCAAGCTCCTCCTAGTATTTTGGGTTCAAATGCTCCTAAGCAAACGTGATCCTATACACTTGAGACTCGTGGTGAGCCAGAGGGTTCTCCCTATGTGGTAACTGATATATTAAAAGTTTTCCAACTACATGTTTATGCTCTACTTTATCCGGGTTCTTCCTTGTCTTTTGTGACGCCATATGTGGCTATGAGGTTTGATGTTCTTCCGAATGTGCTGTTAGAACATTTTCCTGTCTCTACTCCTATTGGTGATTATATTGTGGCTAACAGGGTCTATAGAAAGTGTCCCATTTCGTTATCCCATAGAGTTATTCTTGTTTACTTGGTAGAGCTTGATATGTTAGACTTTGATGTTATCCTTTGTATGAAATAGATGTATTCTTGGTATGCTTCTATTGATTGTACAACTCGTGTAGTCATGTTTCAGTTTCTAAATGAGCATATCCTAGACTGGAAGGGAGATATCCTATGCCTAAGGGTCAGTTTGTCTCTTGTCTTAATTCTAAAAAGATGATTTTTGAGGGTTTTATTTATCATCTAGTTAGGGTGAGGGATGTGGATTCCAAAACCCCTACTCTTGAATCGGTCCTCGTTGTTAATGAATTTCTAGAAGTGTTCCCAAGTGAATTGCATAGTGTTCCTCCTGAAAGGAAAATAGACTTCGGTATTGACCTTCTCCCAGATACGCAACCTATTTTTGTTCCTCTTCACCGTATGTCTATGGCATAACTTAAGGAGTTTAAAGAAAAATTGAATGATTTGTTGGATAAGGGTTTCATCCGACCAAGTATCTCTCCATGGGGTGCTCCAGTTTTGTTTGGTAGAAAGAAGGATGGTTCTCTTCGTATGTATATTGACTATCGTCACTTGAATAAGGTGACCATTAATAGTAAGTATCCTCTTCCAAGGATAGATGATTTTTTTGACAACGTTCAAAGAGCAAGTTACTTCACTAAGATTGATCTTCGTTTGGGTTATCACCAATTGAGGGTGAAAGAAGTTGACATTCCAAACATGACTTTCCAAACCCAGTATGGTCATTACGAGTTCTTGGTGATGTCATTTGGGTTGACTAATGCTCCAGCGGTGTTAATGGATTTGATGAAAAAGGTGTCTAGAAAATACCTTTATATATTCATAATTGTGTTCATTGATGATATAATGATCTATTCGAGTAGTGAAAATGAGCATATTGATCATTTGAGGATTGTGTTGCATATTCTTAAGGACCAAAACCTTTTTTCTAAGTTTAGTAAATGTGAGATTTTGCTAAGGTCTGTAGCTTTTCTTGGCCATATTGTTTCATGTAAGTGTATTGAGGTAGATCCTAAAAATACGAATGCGGTCAAGAGTTGGCCTAGACCTCTAACTCCTTCGGATGTTAGAAGTTTCTTCGGTTTGGTCGGTTACTATAGAAGTTTTGTTGAGGGTTTATCTTTGATTGCCTCTCCTTTAACAGCTTAAACTGAAAAGAAGGCTAAGTTCATATGATCCAAAGCTAGTCAAAAAGAGTTTACAAGATTTGAAAGTTAGACTTACTTCCGCTTTGGTGTTGACTTTACAGGAAGGGACAAATGGTTTTGTTGTTTATTGTGATGCCTTTAAAATTGGGTTAGGGTGTGTGCTTATTCAAAATGGGAAGTTAATGCCTATACCTCAAGGCAACTTAAGATCCATGAGAAGAACTATCCTACCTATTACCTTGAATTAGCAGTGGTCATTTTCACCTTAAAGATTTGGATGCATTATTTGTATGGAGTTCATGTTGATGTTTTTACCGACAACAAGAGTTTGCAATATGTGTTTAATCAGAAGGATCTAAGTCTTCACCCAAAAAGGTCGCTTAGGTTATTGAATTATTATGACATGAGTGTTCTCTATCACCCCGATAAAGCAAATGTGGTGGCAGATGCTCTTAGTCGGTTATCTAGGTAGTGTTGCCCATATTGAGGAAAATAAGAAAGAGTTAGTTTGAGTTGTTCATAGATTGGCCCCATTGGGTGTCCAGTTAGTGGACTCCAACAAGGGTGGTGTTATAGTTAAAAATGGTTCAGAATCATCTTTCGTGGTGGGTGTGAAAGCAAAATAAGGTCTTGATCCAATTTTGGTTGAGTTAAAAGAAGCGATGCTTAAGAAATCTATTGAGGCTTTCTCCCAAGAAGGAGATGGTGTCCTTAGATATCAAGGTTGTTTATCCGTTCCTAATGTTGATGACTTGAGGGAAAAAATCTTGTTAGAAGCCCATAGTCCGCGGTGTTCCATTTACCTAGGATCCACCAAGATGTACCGTGATTTTTGGGGGATCTATTGGTGCAATGGGATAGAGAAGGATATTGCGAAATTTGTGACTAAGTGTCAAATTGTCAACAAGTGAAAGTTGTATATCAGAAGCTGGGAGGCTTTTCCCAAGATATTATTATTCCTACTTGGAAGTGGGAAGATTCAATAGACTTTATTATTGGTTTGCCTCGCACCCGCTGACAACATGACACAATTTGGGTAATAGTAGATTGGATGATGAAATTGGCTTATTTTATTCCTTTCAAGGTTTCCTATTTGGCAAAGGGTTATGCTAAGTTGTACATAAGAGAAATGGTAAATTTGAATGGAGTGCCTTTGTCCATTATTTATGATCTTGGTACCCAATTTACTTCTTAGTTTTGGAAATCTTTCCAAAAGTGTATTGGTACTCGTGTTAAGCTTAATATGGCCTTTCACCCCAAAACCAATGGGCAAGCGGAACGTACTATCCAAACTCTTGAAAATATGTTGAGAGATTGTGTGATTGATTTTAAGGGTAATTGGGATTACCATTTGCCAATGATTGAGTTTCCTTATAACAATAGCTATCATTCGATTATTGATATTGCTCCATCTGAGACATTATATTGTAGGAGGTGTAGATATCCTATAGGTTGGTTTGAGGTGGGTGAAGTTGGCCTAATAGGTCCCGAGTTGGTACATGAGGCCATAGTGAAAGTTTGACTTATTAGAGAAAGGTTGGAAACGACTCAAAGCCTACAAAAGTCATATCTCGATGTGAGAAGAAGGGATCTTGAGTTTGATGTTCATGATAGGGTTTACTTCAAAATCTCACCCATGAACGGTGTAATGAGGTAGGTAAGAAAGGGAAGCTTAGTCCGCGTTATGGAGGCCCATATAATATTTTGAGACGTGGTTGTAAGGTTACTTATGAGCTAGATTTGCCTTATGAGTTTTCATTGCTGCACCCGGGTTTCCATATCTCTATGTTGAAGAAATATGTTGGAGATCCGACATCCATAGTTTCCTTAGAAGGGTGGGAGTTTAGGAGAATCATTCATGTGAGGAAGTTATGGTTTATATTTTAGACCGGCAAGCCAAGAAGATGAGAAACAAAGAAGTAGCTTCCGTGAAAGTGTTGTGGAGGAATCAATTAGTTGCGGGTTCTACTTGGGAAGCCGAGGCCTATATGATGTCCCAATATCCTCATATCTTTCCTTCTACACCTACTTTAGCTTGAGGTAATGAGTTCCTCATTTTTTGTTCTTTGTTTTGGAGTCATGTGCCTTACATGTTTCCATGATTTCCTTATTTATACACGTTCTTTGAAAAGCTTAAGTTTTGAAAGAAAATGACTTATATGATTGATTTTCCTCATGTTGTTGTGCATTGAGTATGAGTTGCCTATAGACTTAATGAGATTATTTGTTGAACATGAATTAACTATGATATTGAGTATGAATTGCATAAAGTGTAACGACCCGAGAGCACCCCCAAGTCGTTACCGGCCTATTTGACCTCAAAGAGGTCTTATACAACCCCTTAGCATTCATCATAACATGTATCATAGAATAAAATCACAGAAAATTTAAAACTTTTGCTTTGGAAGTTCAACTTCACTTCATATATGAAAAATAGAATATAACTTCGTCACAATGCACCATCTAGACATAGAAATATAAAAAATGGGACTTAGCCCTTACATCAATAAGAAGTCTTGCAAATAGGAAGTACAATAATGTCTTTCAACATAAGCAATTAACTAAACATAGAAGCTAGATCATAGGGTCTGGTCCTCGGACTTGAGGACTCACCAACTTGGGGAAGCAACTCCAAGTGTCTTGAGAAGTAAGCTTGAATTCTTAACGGCCCGAACCTAAATGTTTGGGAAAAGGGAGAAAATATGGGTCAGTACAACACACGTACTAAGTATGGCTACTATGCATAAAAACCAATGAAATATGCATAAAAGGACATTTTATTCAAAACATGCTTTTTGCTAAGTAAATCCAATATGCACACAAATTACGTATCATAGTCCAAACCAACATAATATCATCCCAACATGTAGACAGCCCAAGCAATACTAGTGCATAGCAAAGAATAGAACCACATAACCCCATTCAAAGCCAAGTATCACATTAAGCAACCTACTTCATGCATACATGCATAAGATCATATTTTATCATAACTTACCACATTCATAATGTCACGATCCGAGAGTACCCCCTAGTCGTAACATGGCGTATTCGACCCCGAAGGGGTCTTATACGAGCCACATAGTCATTCATTGCATTCAATAATGAAAATAGTGCGGAATAAAAAAAAAACTTATTTACATCCACACATTTAAACTTCATTAAAACAACTTTAAAAACACACAGCGGAAGTCTAAGTCTCACATGGCCATCTTAGACACAGTCACAAAACATAAGTAGGGACACGACCCTTTACAATCAAAAGAAGTCTATTACATGAACAAAAGAACTTAAAAGTCTTATCCTCGAATCCATGAGGACATACCAAGTCTTGGAGGAAAACAATCCAACACTTCAAACTAGCTAGGAGGGATCACTTGCCGGAACCTACACTTATAGTAAAAATATGAAGAATATGGGTTAGTACACAAAATGTACTAAGTATGATGACCATGTAAAACATGCTTTAAAAGGGACATTTTGGTTAGAAATCATGCATTATGCCACTTTTTGGAGTACCATGAATAGTTGCATAAAAGACATACAATACAAGCATAAACATCAAGTAAGTCATAATATTACCTTTAAACAACTTCAACATGAAAACCTTTACCTTGGACCTTCACCTCAAGAAACCCTTATGCTATACCTCGTGCAATGTATGGATGGCGTCCCATACCACCATCCATACTAAGGCACCACATTTAGGTCACTTAAAGTAACTTATCATTCCTTTCTTTCACCTTTGGACCATATTCATACATAAGAGGTATATCATTAATTAAGACATGACAAGGGGAAAATAACTCGTAATATAACCCAAGTATAGCATGCATCTCATATTAAACATTTGAGAGCCAACATTCTTTAATAACCTCATTTAGGCCACAATTGTATCACATACATTAGGATTTAGAGAAACTCACTATGACCCTCTCCAAGCCTACTCGTGCAATGTATAGGTAGCATCCCATACTACTACCTACACTTTGTAGAACCTATCAAGAAACCATAATAAAATCTCGCATGATGGGAAGTAAGCGTTTAACCGACATAGACCATGAGAGCTTGTCATGGAATCCGGTGTCATAAGTCCCCACACCGTAAAGAGGTGGTCTACTTGCCTAAGGAAGACCGGTATATAGCTTAATGGATCCACTAGCTACCTATGCGGGCACATAGTTTATGGGATAAGGTAGACGATCATTGAAACTCATGCCTAACTATTGGGGGAGTTTCCATCTAACCAAATCCACTCGGTGCTTAGCCAACATTCCCATAGAATAGTTCGTTACATTGACATTATCACATATGAGAGGTGCCATTGGCCTACCAACTCCAAATTACATTTATTAACACGTGAAAGGGTGCTTTAAGCCTACCGTTTCAAGGTTCATTTAGGAAAGCTCATTAACTCCTCTTGAAAGGGTGCCATGGGCTTACCGGTTCAAGTCTCATCATTAACCTTCATGGAAAGGTGCCATAGGCCTACCGATTCCAAGGTTCATTATAAGCTCGTGTGGAAGGGTACCACTAGCCTACCGATCCAAGGATTCAACAATCAACAATATAATCATTTATACAAGAAAATGATGCATAAGCCCTACCAATTCAAGGTATACTTTATATTGAAGAATCCTTCATATTCTATCATCAACATTCATGAGTGTCAAATTGAGAAATAATCTTTCAATAGCAACACCTTTACGTTCATAACATGATCACATTATCTTCATTGAATTCTCATTCATATAATGTTATGATAACACTCCAATTTCTCATACTATGCCTTTAAGGCCCTAAGCCTCACATACCCATTCACCAACAATACACTATAAAATAAGCATGGGTAATGACATACTTCAACAATCTAAAGACCTTTAAACAAGTTTGATTCATATACATTCATTATCTAGCAACCCACTTCATAAAGGCATAAACTAGGAATAAAGAGAAATCATGGGTTCATGGAGTATTTTCATCTTAAATCGTCAATACAACAACAATATAACCATAAAGTACCATTAGAAACCTTTTAAAACCATTTGGTGGAAGAACCCATGAGATTGAGTGAAAACCTAGATTTTTCATACTTTGAAATAACTTTGGATTTAGCTCCTTGAATGGAAATTTAGACAAGGATCAAGACCACCATACCTTTGCTATGATCTCCCATGAAATTTGATGAAGAAAGCCTTGAATCCAAAGCCCTAGCTCCCACTTCTTCTTATTCTTAATGGAGGATTGTAGAGAGGGAAATGTTTTAAGGAATGGGAATTGAACTAATGGTATCTAGGAAATAATATAAGTCCTTTGGAAGAATGGTCCAACACTTAGAAAAAAAAAAAATGAGGCGGGTGAACAAGAACCACGCCTACTGGAAATTGCCTTTTTCCTGCCGAACAAATTTTACGAAAATGGGCATAACTTCTTCGTCCGAACTCCGAATGAGATGAAACGAAGTGCGTTAGGTATCTAACTCAAAGGGCTTTCCATGGATATATTATTGGCCACCCAAATAATTTGTGTGCTAGGATATATGACCCTCCAAAGTAGACCCTCGAAAAAGGCTTCACTTGGAAATTTCGAATTTTGATACGGTTGCTCTAAAATTTGGGTTAGACCCATTTTCCACTCAAATTGACCCCCTAAACAAGAATATGAAGTCGGATTTTCAAAAAACGAAACAGATCTTTTTATATACAGCTAAACAAGTTTCCGGGTCGTTACATATAATGATCATACATGACATAGCCTCAAATACATAAGTCATAATAATCATAACCATAAGATAACACTACTACAACCATCCCTTAGGATCTCACAAGTGCAATGTGCAAGAGAAGTCCTATCTCATCCCTTACACTATGTAGAAACCCTTAAGAAAGACCTAGTGAGAGTTCACACCTTTCATACCTTCATTTACTTTTACATTAGGGAAATATTGCAATAACCGACATAGACCATGAGAGCTACATGGAATCTGGTGGTCTACTCCCACACTGAAAAGAGAGTGTTAACACTTGCCTAAGGTATAACCATTCATACATAGCTATCTAGGTGGATCCACTAAGCTAGAGTCCTATGCGGGCACATAGTCAAGAGTCAAGGAGATTGCTTCTAGAAGCCCTAACTTACTAAATAGAGGGGTTTCCATCTGATGAGAGAACACATAGTGTATGTAATCCGGACTTACTAAACATGAGGAAACACATGTGGGGAGCTGGACTTACTAAACCTGAGACCCCCATCTCATTTACATGCCCTTTCGGTGCTAAGCATCTAATTCCATTTAGTAATCATCTTTAGTCATCACATATGTTTACATTAACCTTTACTAGACTCTTATGTAGACAACTTACCATAATAGCTCATATGTGTTCTTAAGTGATTAACAATCTTTTCACTTTACATTACACTACAATTATGAGTACTACCTTTCAATCATATAGCAATCATACCATAATATACATACATACTTCATAGCTAATTCAAGTGTAGAGGGTTAAGGATGAGGAAACTAGATCATCAACACAACAATAACACATTAGGTATAACATCATTACAATCTAAGTAATTCACCTTTCATTCTTGAGTTCAAAGAAGAACCAACCTTTATACCTTCTTGCTGTTCGTGGGACATCCATACTTCAATTACCAAGAAATTCATAACCAATACATAATGCAAGGTAATTCATGAAGTAATAACATAATCAACAACAATATAAGCAATTGACATATCTCCTTCATAGCCTTCAAGGCTTCATTCAAAGACTCAGCCCTAATTTCATAGAAACAATACATACCCTAGGGTAGAATAATCATACAAACATGAATTACAAGACATCACATTAAATTCATAGCCTTCAATCAATATCCAACAAACTAGGGTTAGAATTAGGAAAAGAAGGAGAAACATGGGTCTCATGGGGAATTCTTCAATAAACCACCAATACAACATAAATTCATCCATAATTGTTCATATAACATCAATCAAATTCAGGTTATAAAATCTATTTCACTTTAAAAAGAAGACCCACATTTTTGGATTGAAACCTAGAAATTTGAGATTTTGAAATTCATCTTGAAGGGGCCTCTTGAGGAGAGGAATTGCAAAAGTGATAAGCAACCATACCGTATTGATGAATTAACCACAAAAATCTGAGTTGAAACCTTGCAGAGTTGGTATTCTTCTTGAAGCTCCAATCTTCTTCAATGGAGTTCTTCAGAAGAGAGAGAGACTAGAGAGAAGGAGGAACTTTAGGTTTAGATCTTTGGGGTTTTGTGTTTGAGTGATAAAAGTGAGACAAATTGAATTAAAAATTATTACATACATGTCCCCTAAAGTACCCTAAATACCCCTCACTTAAATGGACTCTTAAATGAAGTAAAACTAGATTTCTGAATTTCTGCATTTTCGTCACGAAACAAGTCCGCGACGCGGAGCTGTTCCCTGAAGATATTTTGAATTAAATTTCGAGACAGTAGAATCCGCAACACGACCACGTCGTGAACTTAATTTTTTATCCTTGGGGGAACTAGTGCGCGACGCGCCTCTATTCCCTCTAAGTGCAATTTGCAAGCTGCCTTGGCAGCTTGCTTGGCTAAGGTTGGGGTCCTCCTTGGGGCCCCTTAGGGTGGACCCGGGGAGTCGTATTCGAACATTTTGACCCTAGGAACCTATATTTACCTATTTTAAATCTTTTCACCAGATTATACCATCATACGACACTCCCAAACCTGCCCAAAACCTAAGGACACACTAGAACACATTCTTCTCTAGTTTTCGGACGTCGTGGTCATTTCTTGACGTTTAGACATTTACTCTGCCAAACCAATTCAATTACATTATTTTATTTTTCTAAACATCATTTTAACTATTTTTAAGTCATTATTCATAGGGTGAGGCTCTAAATTAAGTCATAGAATTTCCGGGGTGTTACATAAAGGCTCCATGAGAGGATATTAAGCATGCTTTTAGCTTGGAGAAAGTAGTTCCACCCTGAACATGAGAAATTTTGAAATTTTCATGCATAATGGGTTGCTAGGTCTAGTTCCTATTTCCCTTGTTGTGCATTGAGCATGTTAGCTTGGAGTTGATAATTTCCCTCCTCGAATATGTGCATTTTGATATATTGCATACAGGATAGGTTCTTACTTTAGTGTCATTTTCTTCTAAGTAAAGCCTGGAATCTCATTTAATGAAGAATTCTCTGAAGGAGGAGATATTGTAACACCTCGGATTCGAGCTAGGGCTAGGTAGCCATTTTTTAGAGGTTATAGGTGCAACTCTAGGTGGCCAACCACGGTCCATGAAGTGGACCATGGACCATAGGTAGAGTCCGTTGATGGTCACCCAAGAGTTGCTCAGGCAAGGGAAAATCACGGCCTACCCAATGGACTATTGGTCAAACCACGGTTCGTGGTTGGGGACTTTTGGTTCAAGACCCCAAAATTGGGTTTCTGACCACGAATGACGGACGTGCAAGATGGCCTGTTGTCGTGACCACGACCTGTCATCAGTGGTCCATCCGTGGTGGCTAGCATTTCTTTTTCAGGGGTAGTTGGGTCTTTTCATAATTAAATAACTCCTATACTACATCGCTTTACCCTACATTAAGACCCCTATATAGGTGATTTCAACCACCAAATCAGCCCATTGACTCATTCTCTCCAAACTCACCAAAATGAAAAACTCCGGAATAATCCGCTCTCTAGAACTTGAAGAAAAATCAGGTTCACCTAGGTTTTCAAGCTAAAGTTTCCATTCCTCCATTGAAGATTAGCATTTTCCTTCGAATATGATAGTTTTCATCCATGGATTCCTTCAATTCATGGACTTCCCAAATCCTTCTATTCCAAAGTTAGAATTCCCCGATTGAGTTAGAGTTTTCTTTAATTACCATGGGTTCTTACGATTATTGATTTAAATCATTGGTTTATTATATTTTATGATTGAATTGATGAAATAATATGGTTTTATGATGTTATCCCCTATGAACCCATGTAATCCCGATATTTTCATATTATTATCATATGTAGTGGGATTTTAATTACGAAGGATGAGTTTTATGAATTTAAGCATGTATTGATATATTTATATGATTTAATGATGAAATTCATAGCTAACCCATGTTTTCTAAATGTTGATGTTTGTAAGTGGGTTCTGGACCTCGTAAGATAAATAAATGAATCATGCATGTTCTTATGAAAGCTATGGAAATGTTTAAGGATGCTTTGAGAGGAAAGTTTCAATGTTGATGATAATGTAGTGTTATTGAAAGGTTTTCTCATATAAAAAGGATTCTAAGGTTGAAAGGTTTTCTCACCTAAATGAATCAATGATAAGGAGCTATCCTAATGAAATTTAGCTTGTATTGGAAAGATGACATGCCCTTCAATGTATAATGAGATTAAGTAAGAAAAGTCTATTCCATGGGATTTATGCTTAGCACCGAGAGGATATTAATATTTAAATGGAAGCTCTCTTGTTATTAGAGGCAGAGTGTCTAGAAGCAACAAAAGTCTATTCCATGGGATTTATGCTTAGCACCGAGAGGATATTAATATTTAGATGGAAGCTCTCTTGTTATTAGAGGCAGAGTGTCTAGAAGCAATCTCTGGAGATGGAAGCTCTCCCGTTAGAAGAGGTCGGGTTTCTAGTAGAAATCTCCTTATCCCTTAACTATGTGCCCCTGTAGGATGATTAGCTAGTTGATCCACTTAAGTTAGAAGTTCATGGTCCTTACCTTGGCAAGTAGGATAACCCTTTTCAATGTGGGAGACACTGGTGGATCATGTTATAGCTCACATGGTCTCTATGTCTGTTATGGCTAATTGCCCACATTAATAATGAACTAAGTTTATTCAAAGAGTATCTGATATGTGTTTAAAGGTTTTGAAGATGTTAGCTTTCATTGATCATGTTTTAATGAAATATGTTTTCTAACCTTTTTATATCATGTTCCAACTTGGTCAATTGCATGTCATGAAATGTCCAATTTTAGCATGATTTAAATGTTTTATGCATTGCTATCATACTTGGTACATTGTTTCGTACTAACACATATATACTCTTGCCTTCATTTTTCCCAAATGTAGCGTTCGATATTCGGGGTTCTCAGTTTTGTGTATAGAGCTTGGTTTGGTTGATTCCCGAGCTTGGTGAGTCCTCATGGTTTGAGGACGGATTTCCATTGTTTAGTTTCTATCTTGTATTTCAGTTTTTGACATGATGTATGGGCTAGGCCCAATTTCATTCTATTGTATTAGATGGCTATTGAGACAAAGTGTTTTACACTTCCGCTTTCTTTTATAAAAATTATTGGACTTGAAATGTGTTTTAGTCTCTTATGTTATATTTATTATGTCATGAATGCTAAGTTACTTGTATGAGGTTCTTCAGGGTATTATACGCCATGTTACATTTAGGGTGTACCCCTGGGTCCTGACACAAGCCACCTTCTTTGGCGAAGATTTAGATCATTCTAATTGAACACATATTGTAAAATATTATGATCGGTCAACACATCTACTTAAACATCGTACACATAATGCCTCGAAATATTTAAGGCAAAAACAACCGCCGCTAGTACAAGGTCATGGGTTCCTTAGTTCTTTTCGTGAATCATAAGTTTCCTTGAGGCATAGGAAATGACTTTTTCACTTTGCATAAGCACACATCCTAGCCCAATTTTCAAGGCATCATAATAAAGAACAAAACTACGAGTCCATTCTTGTAAAGTCAATACCAGAGCGGCAGTCAGTATACTTTTAATTCTCGAAAGATCTTCTCACAACCTTCATACCATATGAACTAATACTTATTTTGAGTCAATGTGTCAATGCAGAGGAAATTGAAGAAAACCCCTCAAAAAGCCTTCTGTAGTAACAAGCTAGACCAAAGAAACTTCTAATATCCGAAAGGGATAGAGGTTTAGGCCAACTCTTAACCGCATCCGTCTTCTTAGGATGTACCTCAATACCCTTACTTTAACCAATGTCACCAATAAAAGCTACAAACCTTCACCAAAACTTACATTTGCTAAACTTTGCAAAGAGTTGTTGTTCCTTAAGAATTTTCAACAAGATCCTCAAATCATCAATATGCTCATCCTCACTTCTTGAATAGATCAATATCATTAATAAGCACAATCACAAACATGTCAATGATAGTCTAAACACCATATTAATCAAATCCATAAATGTTGTTTGAGTAGTCAACCCAAATGACATTACCAAAAGCTCATAATGACCATACCAAGTTCAGATGGTCGTCTTCGGAATATTATCTTCTTTCACCCTCAATTGGTGATAACCCGACTGAAGGTCAATCCAAGAGAAGTAACTCGCTCTTTTAAGTTGGTCAAATAGATCATCCATCCTTGGAAGATGATACTTATTCTTAATGGTTATCTTGTTTGACTGACAATAGTCAATACACATACGAATAGAGCAATATTTCTTTCTAACAAACAAGACTAGAGCACCCCATGGAGAGATACTTGGTCGGATTAAAACCTTATCTAACAAATCTTTCAATTGTTCTTTCAACTCCATTAGTTCTACCGGAGCCACAAGGTAAAGTGGAATAAAGATAGATTGCATATCTAGGAGAAGGTCAATGCCAAAGTCTATTTCCCTTTCGGGTGGAATACAGGGTAAATAATTTGGGAATACTTCTAGAAACTCATTAACAACGGGGAATTACTCAAGAAAAGGGGTATCAGAATCCACATCCCTCACCCTAAGTAGATGGTAAATGCAACCCTTAGAAATTATCTTTCTAGCTATAATACATGAGACAAACTGACGCTTAGGCATACAATTTCTCCATTTCCACTTTAGGACAGACTCTTTCGGGAACTGAAACTTGACTACAAGAGTTCTACAATCAATAAAGCATAACATGATTACAACCAATCCATACCTAGGATAACATCAAAATCTAGCATATCAAGCTCTACCAAGTCAACAAAAGTAACTTTATGGGACAAGGAGATGGGACACTTTCTATAGATCCTCTTAGCCACAATAGAATCACCATCAAGAGTAGAGACAGAAAAATGATCTAACAACACATCCGAAAGAACATCAAACCTCATAGCCACATATGGAGTCACAAAAGACAAGGTAGCACCGGAATCAAGTAAAACATAAACATCAACTTGATGACCTTTAACATACTGATAACCACATCGGGAGAACCCTCTTGTTCACCACTAGTCTGGAGTGCATAGAATCTATTTTGTTTGGGAGCTTTGGAACCCGACAAGATGAAGGATTTTGTTGAGCCCTTCAGTGATTATCTCCCTCATTCTTAGAAACTGAAGGACAATCTCTTATCTTGTGGTCTAGCTTACCATAACAAAAATAAGCATTGGAACCCACTAGACATTTACCATCATGCTTCATTCCACACTTGGCACAATTAGGCAACAACAGACCACTAAGATTTCCTCCTTGAGGCTGAGGGTTAGACACCCTATCTTTGTTGAATCTAGTAGGAGCATTGGAGGAATCTTGACCAGAAAACCTTTGTCGAAATCTAGAACGACCATGTCTATTAGACCTTTCAAGAGAGAAATTACCATCAATGGGTTTAGCCCTCTTGGACTCCTTAGACATTTCCTTATGTTTCTCCTCTTCGATCTGTTGAGCATGAACCATGAGACGAAACATATCCATGTCATTAACAAACGTAGAGGTATGGCATATTTTAACAACCATTTCGAACACACCCAAAATGAACCTACTCATACTTGCCCTAGGATTGACAATCATAGTGGGAGTATATCTTGATAGTTGTGTGAACTTCAAAGCATATTCCTTCACACTGATACATCCTTAACAAAGATTGATGAGTTCAAGCACCTTTGTCCGCCTCATCTCAAAGGGAAATAACCTATCAAGAAAAACAACTTTGAACTTTTCCCAATCAAGAGAGCCCGTATCTTCCGTTCTCCCTTCTTTCCATTAGTTGAGCCAAATTTGAGCAACACCCTTAAGTTGATAAGAGGACAACTCCACCTTTTCCACCAGCGTCTCTCACATTATCCTCACTTGTAGACCTTATCAATGAACTATTGAGGATCTTCTTCAACCTTAGAACTATGAAACTCTGAGGGATTCATTCTAGTGAAGTTCCTTACTTTAGATGTCATTGTACCCACATTTAGGTTAATGGGAACCGTAACCTCCCTATTTGTTTGAGTCATCACAACTCTGGTGAACCGAAGCTTGAGAAGCGTGGGGTGAACCTTCTTGTTCCACATTCTCCCTCACATTCCTTCTAGCATAAGCTCTTTAAGTAGACATATCATGTGGAGCATCAGATAAGGATTAGGAGATAGACCTTATAGAGATAAACTCTATCGAACGACTTTAGAGTAACAAAAGAAGTGGAGTTCCTTAATCATCTTGTAGACTCTTATTCATAAATATGCCACACTTTATACTCATGAACAAGACTCTAACCTATATGGCTTATGCGACATCCTAGGATCATTCTAAACCTTCTGCTCTAATTACAAAGTTTGTAACGACCCAGGGGTACACCCTAGATATAACATGGCATATAGGACCCGAGAGGCCCCATACAAACCACTTAGCTTTCACAACATAAGAAATAGAATAAGGGAATTAAAAAGAACATTTCAAGTTCAAAGTTTATAAAAGGAAAGCGGAATACTAAACACTTGTTTCATTAGCTATCTAGTACAATAGAATGAAATTGGGCCTAACCTATACATCAT
The DNA here is from genome assembly GCA_029007595.1 of Solanum commersonii. Lineage (NCBI taxonomy): Eukaryota > Viridiplantae > Streptophyta > Magnoliopsida > Solanales > Solanaceae > Solanum > Solanum commersonii. Next base: position 20,105 of record JAJTWQ010000227.1, on the reverse strand, counting down.
ATCCAAAACTGAAAATAAGAAAGGAAACTAAAATAATTAAAATCCATCGTCGAAGCATGGGGACTCACCAAATCTCAGAAAACTCACAAATAATCCTCTGGACACGAAACTGAGAACCCTGACTATACCCTACATTTGGGGAAATGTAGGCAAGAGTATGCGTTAGTAAAAAATATGTACCAAGTATTCTAAAAATGGACATTTTTCATAAGTATGCAATGATCAAGCTAAAACATGTATCTTGAGGGTTAGAAACCATAACTCATTAAATCATGATCAATGCAAGTGAACCTCGTCTTAAAACATTCTTACGATACTTTCTTGAAATAACCTTGTTTCATCATGGTATTTGCTCATTTGTGGGAAGTAGCCTTAACCGACATATAAGACCATGTGAGCTTGCAACATGGAATCTTCTGTCTACACCACACCGAAAAAGGGTGTCCTACATTCCACGGTAAGTACCATTAACTTCTAGCTATTGTAGATCCACTAATTAATGTCTTTATAGGCAATCCTATTGGGGCACATATGTATGGCACTTGGGTTATCTCCACTTGTCCACTCGGTGCTAAGCTTAACTTCCACATAATAGTTCTTAATCGTATTCATCATAGCTCATAAAGGAACATGTATAACCACCTCTTGTCCTTGACATTAACATAATTCCTTAATCATTGGTTTGTTTTAGGTGAGAATAGCTTTTCAACCTTAGGAACCCGTCTTATGTGAGAATACCTTTCATAATCAAGCATAGATGTGTATATTAGAGAATTCTTTCAACTACAAAACAATAACAACATCATCATTGATATTTCACTCTCAAAGTATCCTTAGATCATATACATAATTCTCATAAGAACATGCTAACTTTCATAGTTCACCTTTCATGGTTCCAAACCCATTTGCAGACATCAACATCTACAAATCATGGGTTAGATATGGTCTCATAAGAATTCATCATAAAATCATATAATCCCCTCAATTCTTACTTGATTTCACATAATCTTTTTTCATAATTCAAAACCCACATCATATAGTCATAACTTGGAAAAATATGGGATATACATGGGTTCATGGAGGATCGTCATAAAAACCATAGTAGTTCATCAATTAATGCATAAGAATTAATAATTCAATCATTTAAATCAACATTGAAGAGAACCCATGTCAATTGAAGAAAACCGTAACTCAATAGGGGATTTCTAACATTAAAAATAGGAGAATTTGGGAATTCCATCAAAGGAAGGATTCCATGGATGAAAACTATCATAACTCAATGCCAATTGCTTAACTTCAATGGAGGAATTGGAGAATTCACTTGCAAACCCTAGCTTGGACCCTTCTTCTTCAAGTTTTCTAGAGAGAGAAATATTTGGGATAATGATTTCAATTGGGGAAATTTGGGGGTTAAAATACTTATATAGGGGTTTTCAGTGAAGGGTAAAACGACATTGTATTAGGCTAGAGTAATCAGGAAAAGACCCAACTACCCCTAGGTAAATAACTATCGCTAGTAACGACGGGTCAGAATGACAGACAGTTGTTTCACCGACTGTTTGTCTTGTACATCTATCATTTGGCATCAGAAAGTATGATTTGAGGCCATGATCTACAGACCTCAATCCATGTATTGTGGACCCAATGACGGTCCATTGGTCCGGCCATAGTTCTGAAAAGACCCAAAAAGTTCCTAAAAATGTGCTTCGAAAGTTACCGGAAACTTGTTTTAGCTATATCTAAGAATCCGTTTCGTTTTTCGAAAATCTGACTTCATATTCTTGTTTAGGGGGTCAAATTGAGTGGGCAATGGGTCTCATCCAAATTTTAGAGCAACCGTATCGAAATCCGAAATTTCCAAGTGAAGCCTTTTTCGAGGGTCTACTTTGGAGGGTCATATCTCCTCGCACACAAATAATTTTGGTGGAAATAATATATCCATGCAAATCCCTTTGAGTTATCTACCCAGCGCACTTCGTTTCACCTCATTCGGAGTTCGGACGAAAAAGTTATGCCCATTTTCGTAAAACCTGTACGGGCAGAAAATGCAATTTCCAGTAACTAAAGTTACTGTTCACCCGCCTCACTTTTTTTTCTAAGTGTTTGTTCCATTTTTTCCAAAGGGCATATGTTATTTCCTATATAACATTAACTCAATTCCCATCTCTAAAACATTTCCCAAAACACCTCTCCCATACTTAGACACATTTTCTCTCAAAGTTCTCTCAAGAACCCTAATCCAAAACCTTCATCAAGATTGAAGAGACTCTTGCTCCCAAGTTCCAAGCTTCCATTGTAGACACTCTCAAGGCCTTCATAAAAACTCAAGGTATGTGGTGTTGAACTCATGGGTCCTTCCACCCATAGTGCCTAGTCTCTATTCTACTCACTAATTCATGGTTCCCGAGGGGGTTCGTAAATTAGTCTTGTTCCTTGTATAAATTTCCTGCACAAGTGAATTTTAAACATGAAGAGTGATTGTTTTGAGCATGTTGTGACTCTAGAACTTGAATCTAAATTCGGAATGGATGTGGAGATTTTTCATGTGATCTTGTGGGTGTTAAAATGTGTTGTTGTAGGTTGTTCACTGGTTTGACTGCATAAATACTACCCTATTTTCCATGCTCTTTAATCCCATTACATGCCTTCAAGGTGTTTGACAAAATGTCCAATTATGGAGAATTGATGAATTGATGCTTTAGGGCTTGAGTTATGAGATGTATGGCATTCCACAAATGTGTTGATGACAAACTAAGCTTATGTATATGTTCATTCCATACATGAGATTGCATTAGAGCCTAAGGTGAATTTCCTATATAAAGTGTTGCATGACCATGCCCGGTCCGGGGGAAAAGAACCGGATAACCATGTGAGAGGTTTATATCTCACCACCTAGGATGTTTGGGGTGTGACCAACATCAACCATGTGAGAGATTTATATCTCACCACTTAGGATGTTTGGGGTGTGACCAACATCAACCATGTGAGAGGTTTATATCTCGCCACCTAGGATGCTTGGGGTGTGACCAACATCAGCCATGTGAGGGGTTTTTACCTTGCCACCAGGGTGTCCGGGTGTGAACGGCATCCCCCATCCTAAGTTGGGGTTACAGATTGGTCAGATTATGCACACACATATGATATCTACTATTAGTATAGTTTTACTTAAACATGTTTTGACTTCACTTTGATCATGCATCCTCATATTATCATTTATTATGCCTATGGAACTATCTCTTGCATTTCGATTGCGTCCTTGTCTCACTGTTGCATTGCACCCCGCATACTTAGTACATTCCAAAGTACTAACGCATATTTTGCCTACATGATGTCACCATGTAGGGACCGAGCTAATCTTGATCCTTCTCTCCATTCACGTGGCTAGTACGGTGCTTATCCGAGATTGTTGGTGTGTCCTCAATGATTCGAGGGCTACGTTATGTTTCTTACTCTTATGTTTTGAGACTTTAGCTTGCCATTGTATTTTGACTATGAGGGAAGCTGGTAATATGTCATGACCCCCGTCCTATCTATGTATGCAGAGGTGTACGTTGGACAAGTATTTTGTAAATGAGCTTGACTCTTATTCTATGATGTTATTTTGAAATGGTTGCCCTTAGTCCCTATTTCCCGTTATTTAATGTTGAATATACTTCCGCGACCAATGAAGTATGATGACAAGTTTGAGAGGCTTGTTTGGGGTTCCTTCGAGTTCCCCATTCGCCATGTCACGTCTAGGCCCTAGGTTTGGGTCATGACAAGCTTGGTATCAGAGCACTAGGTTGTTAAATTCTCAGAGTCCAACACACCGCGTTGAGTAGAGTCCTAATCATGGTTGTGAAGCGCGCTACAACTATGAATGGGAGGCTACAAAACGTTTTAGGAAAGGTTTCCTTTCTTTATGTTCTATGTCGTGCTTAGAATGTAATAAGGTGATTCCTCCCTAACACTTGTTCTTTGGATTATTAGATCATCATGCTAAACATGAGGGGAAGACGGGCCCGATCACCGGAAGAGCCACCCACCAATGGTGAGCTCCGTGATACACTCACCACGCTTGCACAAGTGGTATCTAACCAAGTGCAACAAGGAGCCCAAGCTCCTCGAGCTACCACCCTGGGGGAAAGGGTGAGAGATTTCATGAGGATGAACCCTCCGGTCTTCCATAGTTCAAAGATGGATGAGGACCCGCAAGAGTTCATCGATGAGGTATGCAAAATCTTGACCATTATGGGTGTTGGTGCTTGTGAGAAGGCGGAGTTGGCGGCCTACCAACTCAAGGGGGTTGCTCAAATTTAGTTTGATCAATGGAAGGGTGAGAAAGGTAATGGCTATGTGGTGTTGTGGGAGGAGTTTAAACTTGCTTTCCTTAATAGGTTCTTCCCTCTTGAGCTTAGGGAGGCAAAGTTGGTGGAGTTCATGAACTTGAAGTAAGGAGCTATGAGTGTGAGGGAGTATGCCCTCAAATTTGTCCAACTCTCCAAGTATGCACCTCACTTGGTGGCCGACTCTAGGTCGAGGATGAACAAATTTGTGATGGGTGTATCCGACTTGGTTAGTGAGGAGTGTTGGTCCGCTATGCTCATTGGAGATATGGACTTGTTTCGGTTGATGACTTATGCCGAGCAAGTAGAGGGGGAGAAATTGAGAAAGAGAAGGGGGCACGAGGCCAAGAGGGCCCGATTGGAGAATAGGTTCCCTAAGGGTGCTAGATTTCATCAAGGCCGAGGAAACCCTCATGTCAACCGGGGATTTGCTATCAATGTTCCTAGACCTCAAGGGGGAGGTGAAGTGGATTCTATGGATGTATGCCCTAAGTGTGGGAGGAAGCATGGTGGTCCTTGCATGAAGGGTTCGGGTGCTTGCTTTGAATTTGGAGAAGTGGGTCACAAGAGGTTTGAGTGTCCCAAGATCCGCAACAAGGTCAGAAATGCTAACACTACTCCTTTGGGTAGAGGTGCTTCTCAAAGTGGTGCCCCAAGGCACAGTCGATTTTATACTTTGGTTGGTAGATAAGGTGTTAATGAGACTCCCGATGTGGTGACCGGTATGTTGCAAATTTTTGATCTTGATGTTTATACTTTGATTGATCCGGGTGCCACCCTTTCCTTTGTTACCCCCTTAGTTGCTAGAAAATTTCACGTTGAGTTGAAATTGTTGCACGAGTCATATGAAGTATCTACTCCCATTGGTGTCTCTATTGTTGCTAGAAAAGTGTATAGAAATTGTCCGGTTTGCATATTGAATAAGTTGTTGCCTTGTGATCTTGTTGAGTTGAATATGGTGGATTTTGATGTTATTCTTGGGATGGATTGGTTGCATACATATTATGCTTCTATTGATTGTAGGACTCGTAAAGTCAAGTTTTGATTTCCTAACGAACCCGTCCTTGAGTGGGAGAGTCGGGATGTTGTGGTGAAGGGGAAATTTATTTCTTGCATTAAAGCCCATAGGTTGATTTCCAAAGGGTGCTTGTACCATATTGTGAGAGTCAATGATGTGAAGTCTAAAGTCCCTCCTATTGAGTCTATTCCGGTCGTTAATGAGTTTCTAGATGTCTTCCCAAAAGACCTTCCCGGTGTCCCTCCCGAAAGAGAGATAGGTTTTGGTATAGACCTCCTTCCCGATACTCAACCTATTTCTACTCCCCCTTACCGTATGGCCCCGGCGGAGTTGAAAGAGTTGAAAGAGCAATTGAAAGATTTGTTAGAGAAGGGGTTTATTAGACCTAGTCATTCTCCATGGGGTGCTCCGGTTTTGTTTGTGAAGAAGAAAGATGGGTCTCTTAGAATGTGTATTGATTATCGACAACTTAATAGGGTCACCGTCAAGAATAGGTATCCTCTTCCAAGGATTGACGATTTATTTGACCAATTGCATGGGGCTAGTCACTTCTCTAAGATTGATCTTCGGTCCGGGTATCATCAAGTGAAGGTGAGGGAGTGTGATATTCCTAAGATGGCCTTTCGTACTAGGTATGGGCACTATGAGTTTGTGGTGATGTCTTTCGGGTTGACTAATGCTCGGCTATCTTTATGGATTTGATGAATAGGGTCTTCAAACCCTACCTTGATTCTTTTGTGGTGGTGTTTATAGATGACATCTTGATCTATTCTCGGGGTGAGGAAGAGCACATTGGTCACTTGAGGGTTGTACTCCAAAGATTGAGGGAAGAGAAGTTGTACGCTAAATATGAAAAGTGTGAGTTTTGGTTGAAGAAAGTTGCTTTCTTAGGCCATGTAGTGTCGGGGGATGATATTAAGGTAGATCCTAAGAAGACCGATGTTATTAGGAATTGGCCTAGACCTTTGACCCCGTCGGATATAAGGAGTTTCTTGGGTTTAGCGGGTTATTATAGGAGATTTGTGGAAGGGTTTTCTTCTCTTGCTTCTCCTATGACTAAGTTGACTCAAAAGAAGGCTAAATTTGTGTGGTCGGATGAGTGTGAGGAAAGCTTCCAAACTTTGAAAGAAAGGCTTGTGTCCGCTCCTATTTTGTCACTTCCGGATGGGTTAGAAGGTTTTGTTGTTTATTGTTATGCTTCCCGTATTGGTTTGGGTTGTGTGTTGATGCAAAATGGTAAGGTTATAGCCTATGCTTCTAGGCAACTTAAGGTTCATGAAAAGAATTACCCAACCCATGATCTTGAATTGGCCGCCGTGGTTTTTGCTTTGAAGATTTGGCGTCACTATTTGTATGGGGTGCATGTTGATATCTTCACCGACCATAAGAGTCTCCAATATGTGTTCACGCAAAAAGATCTTAACTTGAGACAAAGGAGGTGGTTAGAGTTCCTTAAGGATTATGATATGAGTGTTCACTATCATCCGGGGAAAGCTAATGTGGTGGCGGATGCATTGAGTAGAGTGTCCATGGGTAGCTTGGATCATGTGGAGGAAGGTAGTAAAGAGTTGGCTAAGGAGGTCCATCGGTTGGCCAAATTAGGAGTTAGGTTAGAAGGGGTGGATAGTGGAGGAGTAGTTGTTGTTGATGGTTCAAGGTCTTCCTTGGTTGATGAGGTGATAGCCAAGCAAGATCTTGATCCTTCTTTGGTGGAATTAAAGGCTTCGGTGAGTAGTGGTAAGGTGGAGGTTTTCTCCCAAGGGGGAGATGGTGCCCTTAGGTACCAAGGTAGATTATGTGTTCCTTGTGTGGATGGTGTGAGGGAAAGAATCCTTAATGAGGTCATAATTCTTTTTATTCTATTCATCAGGGGTCAACAAAGATGTATAGAGACTTAAGGGATGTGTATTGGTGGGGCGGTATGAAGAAGGACATTGCAAAATTTGTTTCGGGTTGCCATAGTTGTCAACAAGTCAAGGCCGAACATCAAAGGCCGGGTGGCCTAACTCAAGACATTGAGATACCTACTTCGAAGTGGGAAGAAATCAACATGGATTTTGTAGTGGGCTTGCCTAAGACTAGAAGAGGTTTTGATTCGGTTTGGGTGGTGGTTGATCGGATGACAAAGTCGGCTCATTTCCTACCGATTAAAACTACTTACAGGGCTGAAGAGTATGCCAAGTTGTACATTCATGAATTGGTAAGGTTGCATGGGATTCCCTTGTCTATCATCTCGGATCGTGGTGCCCAATTCACTTCTCACTTTTGGAAATCTTTCCAAAGGGGTCTTGGTACAAAGGTAAAGCTTAGCACGGCCTTCCACCCTCAAACGGATGGCCAGGCCGAAAGAACAATTCAAACCTTGGAGGATATGCTTAGAGCTTGTGTCTTGGAGTTGAAAGGTAGTTGGGATAATCATCTTCCTTTGATTGAGTTTGCATACAACAATAGTTATCATTCTAGTATCGGTATGGCTCCTTTTGAGGCACTGTATGGTAGATGGTGTAAATCATCGGTTGGGTGGTTTGAAGTTGGAGAGGTGGCCTTGTTGGGTCCGGATCTGGTCATGGATGCTCTTGAGAAGGTAAGGATGATTAGGGAGAGGCTGAAAACAGCCCAAAGTCGTCAAAAGTCTTATGCCGATGTGAGGGGAAGGGATCTTGAATTCAAAGTGGGTGATTGGATTTATTTGAAAGTTTCTCCAATGAAAGGTGTGGTTCGTTTTGGTAAGAAGGGGAATTTAAGTCCTAGGTATGTTGGTCCTTATGAGGTCATAAGAAGGGTTGGTAAAGTAGCCTATGAGTTGGGGTTGCCCAAGGAGATGGAATTAGTTCATCCGGTATTCCATGTATCGATGTTGAGGAAATGTGTTGGTGATCCTAACGCTATTGTACCTCTTGAGGTTGTGGGTGTTGTAAAATATAATTTGACATATGAAGAAGTCTCGGTTCAGATCTTAGATAGACAAGTTAAGAGGTTGAGGAACAAAGAAGTGGCGTCCGTTAAGGTGCTTTGGAGAAATCAACAAGGGGAGAGTGCTACTTGGGAGGTTGAAGCGGACATGCAAAGACGTTATCCTTATCTATTCAACTCCACTCAAGCCTAAGGTATTAAATCAAGTCCTTTGTACTCCATTGAGTCTTACATTTCAGCCCCTAGATCATTCATGTGCATATATGTTTAAATTGATGACTTATGGATGCTTTACACTAAGTTTCGAAATCTTGAAGGGATGTTTAACTAAAAATTTTGCATTCATGTTGGGGCTGATATGTTCTTACTAAGTCTTGCCTTGTACGTCTCTTTCACATTCGGGGACGAATGTTCCCAAGGGGGAGATATTGAAACGACCCAAAAAGTTCCTAAAAATGTGCTTCGAAAGTTACCGGAAACTTGTTTTAGCTATATCTAAAAATCCATTTTGTTTTTCAAAAATCCGACTTCATATTCTTGTTTAGGGGGTCAAATTGAGTGGGAAATGGGTCTAACCCAAATTTTAGAGCAACCGTATCAAAATCCGAAATTTCCAAGTGAAGCCTTTTTCGAGGGTCTACTTTGGAGGGTCATATCTCCTAGCACACAAATAATTGGGTGGCCGATAACATATCCATGGAAATCCCTTAGAGTTAGCTACCCAACGCACTTCGTTTCACCTCATTCGGAGTTCGGACGAAGAAGTTATACCCATTTTCGTAAAATCCGTCCGTGCAGGAAATGCAATTTCCAGAGAGCGAATTTACTGCTAAGTGTTGGACCCTTTTTTTTCTCCAAGGACATATTTTATTTCCTATATAGCATTAATTCAATTCCCATCTCTAAAAAAATTTCCCAAAATACCTCTCCCATACTTAGACATATTTCCTCTCAAGAACCCTAATCCAAAATCTTCCTCAAGATTGAAGAGATTCTTGCTCCAAGTTCTAAGCTTCCAATTAAGACACTCTCAAGACCTTCATAAAAACTCAAGGTATGTGGTGTTGAACTCATGGGTCCTTCCACCCATAGTGCCTAGACTCTATTCTACTCACTAATTCATGGTTTAAGTTGAGATTCATAAATTAGTCTTGTTCCTTGTATAAATTTTCCCGCACAAAGGAATTCTAACATGAAAAGTGGTTGTTTTGAGCATGTTGTGACTCTAGAACTTGAATCTAAACTTGGAATTGATGTGGAGATTTTTCATGTGGTCTTGTGGGTGTTAAAAGGTGTTGTTGCAGGTTGTTCACTGGTTTTGCTGCATAATTACTACCCTATTTTCCATGCTCTTTGACCCCATTACATGCCTTCAAGCTGTTTGACAAAATGTCCAATTATGGAGAATTGATGAATTGATGCTTTAAGGCTTGAGTTATGAGATGTATGGCATTCCAGAGATGTGTTGATGACAAACTAAGCTTGTGTATATGTTCATTCCATACATGAGATTGCATTAGAGCTTAATGTAAATTTCCTATATAAAGTGTTGCATGACCATACCCGGTCCGGGGGAAAAGAACCGGATAAGTTTATACCTCACCACCTAGGATGCTTGGGGTGTGACCAACATCAACCATGTGAGGGGTTTATACCTCACCACCTAGGATGCTTGGCAATAAGACCATGAGAGCTATATCATGAAACAAGGTATATCCCTCATATCGAAAAAAAGGGAATCTACTTGCCATGGTAGAATCTCTACATATCATCATTTGCTAATTTGGATCCATCAGCTCACACATTTAATACATTTTATGGGGGAACATAGTTTAGGACTAGAGGTTGCTACTAGAGACTACCCTATTTGAGCCTCCACCTTAAAGCTCTCTCGGTGCTAAGTCTAAATCCCAACGGAAAAGATAAAAGTCAATTATCAACTTAACATAGGGAAAGGAAATGATTAATACCAATCAACAATTTGAATATCAAAACATGTAATAGTTGTAACAGCTCTGAATTTGAAAGAAGGAAAATTGTTGCTTTTCCTGGAGCTGGTGCTAGTACCAATGGAACCACAAATGGTTTGTGGGCTGACATACTGACCGTAGGTGGGACTGTGGTTAGAAAGTCCAAAACTTTCTAAAAATATCGAGTCCCAGTAATTTTAAACGGCTCACCAGGACGGTCAATCATCTAATGGACGAACACGTAGGTCATGTAGGAGAGTCTTACACTTAGAGAAAATTTAGTATCAAAAGTTGGGATCCACACCCATGGTGTACGGCCCGTCATTGGACCCACGGACCATGTACATAGGGTCTTATCATAGAGGGTCCAAAGATGGTGGTCTCTGATCCCATTAACAGTCGACCAGGATGGTCTGTGGTGGGACCTACGAACCATAGGTCTGGACGTTAGTGAAGGTTCGACAGTTATTTTAGAGGGGAATTTGTGTCTTTTCCCAATTATTATAATGCAATACTATGTCGTTTTATCTTCTGTTAGTGACCCTATGTAAACATTTGTACCCCAAATTTCCCGATTGAATTCATTCTTCTAAATTCTCAAAGTTGATCAAAATTCTTCCCCAAATATTTCTCTATCCAAAAAGCTTGAAGAAGAAGGCTAGGGTTTCAAGATCAAGCCTCAGAATTCACCATTGATTATAAGCAATTGACATAAAGGTATGATAGTATTCAACTATTGAGTACTTTTCTCCATAGGGTTCCTAAAATCTCCAAATTTGTAAGGTAGAATCTCCTATGGAAGTTAGGGTTTTTACTAAATCTCATGGATTCTTTTCACTTGTGATCTAATTGATTGTTTTAGATATCTTTTTGCATGAATCGAAGTATCTAAGTTGAATTCAATGAACCCGTGTGAAATCCATGTTTTTTAGAATTTATCATATGATTAAGCTTTTGAATCATGAAAGGTGATCATGAAGATATGCATGTTCTTTATGAAATTAATGAAAATGTTTTTAGGAATCTTTGAGAGCGAAGTATAAATGTGATTGTTGTTGTTGTGAAATGATTTCCTCACATAAAGTATTCATAAGTTTGGAATGTTTTCTCAACTAAGATGAATAATGATTTAAGGATATATTCTAATATAACATAGCTTTGTTTGGCTACTTGGTGGGCCCTTCCATGGATAATGAGGCAAACGATGATTCCCCATTACCTCCTATGATATGAAAAGTGACGAATACCCATGTCTCATGAATATAAAGATAAGATAAGAATAATTAATATTTCGTGGGATTTATGCTTAGCATCGAGTGGACAAGTGGAGACTACCCATGTCCCAAAAATTGTGTGCCACCATAAGTTGTCAAGATAGACATTAGCTAGTGGATTCACGTAAGCTAGAAGTTCATGGTCATTACCTTGGAAAGTAGTACACCCTTTTTTGTTGTGGGGTAGACATCGGATTCGATGTTACAGCTCATATGGTCTTTATGTCAGTTAAAAATATATCTCCCACAGTAATGAACTAAGGTTACTTCTAGAAATCTCTCATGGTTGTTCTAAATATGTTAGCTTGCATTTCCAATATATATGATTCATATTTTCTAATCTTTGTATCTTATTGTTTAACTTAATCATTGCATGCCACGAAAAGTCCTTTTCGGATGATTTTATAACTTTTATGCATCGCTATGATACTTGGTACATTCTTTGTACTATCAGATACTCTTGCCTACTTTGTTTCACTAATGTAGGGTCTGACGTTCCCCCTCTGCATCTCCGTGGCTAGTGATCACTTTAGTAGGATTGAAGATCGGTGAGTCCTCATGTTCCAAGGACAGGGCCCTTTATTGGTTATTGTGTTTACTGTTGTGTATTATATGTGATGCATGGGTTTCGTCCCAATCACTCTCGATGTACTAGATTTGCTTTGAGACTATGTTAGACTTCTGCTTCATTTTATCAATTCTTATGTTTTGAAACTGTCTTTTTAAAACCTCTTAATTTTCAATTATCTTAAGTTAAGTGGATTTTGTAGGGGTCATATACACCATGTAACGTCTAGTGTGTACTTTAGGTCATGACAAACTTGGTATTCAGAGTAGAAGGTTTATAAAGGTCTTAGGATGTCTTATAAGCCACATCGAGTAGAGTCTTGTTCATGAGTGTGAAGCGTGCCACATTTATGAATGAAAGTCTATAAGATGTTTAGGAAACTCCACTTCTTTCATTACTCTAAAGTCGTGCAATAGAGTTTAACTCTATAATTTCTCTCTCCTAATCGGTATCCGATACTTTTCAGGATAAGGCCACACGAAGGGCATATGCTAGAAGGAATGCGGGAGAGAATGTGGAACATGAAGCTCCTTAAGCTCCTCCTCAAGCTCCTCATGTTCCGGTCGACCCTTTTGCCAAACAAGTGACTAATGTGGATTTTAGGGCTTATTTTCAAGTGTTGGCTCAAGCCAAAAGTGAGGTTGTATTCCCTGTAAATCCAAATGTGGGTACAGCAGAAACTAGAGTGAGAGACTTCACTAGAATATATCCTCCATAATTTCATGGTTCTAAGGTTCAAGAAGATCCTCAAGAGTTTATTGATGAAGTGTATAAGGTGTTTATGATTACAGGTGTGACCCTAGTGGAAAATACGAAATTCGTCGCTTATCAACTTAATGGTGTTGCTCAAATATTTTCAACAAATGGAAAGAAGAGAGGGTGGTTGATGTAGGTCCTCTTGATTAGGAAATGTTTAAAATTGCTTTCCTTGATAGGTTCTTTCCCCTTGCGACGAGAGAGCCTAAGTTACTTGAATTTATCAACCTTCATCAAGAGAACATGAGTGTGAAGGAATATGCTTTTAAGTTCACACAATTGTCTCGATATGCTCCTACTATGGTTGTCGATCCTAGGGGAAGAATGAGTAAGTTTGTTTTGGGCGTGTCTGATATGGTGGTTAAGGAATGCCCTACTGCCATGCTTATTGATGAGATGGGCATTTTTCATCTCATGGTTCATGCTCAACAAATCAAAGAGGAGAAACTTAAGGAAAGGTTTAGGGAGGAAAAGAGGGACAAGATTGGGTATAGTGTCATGACCTAGGGGTACCCCTTAGATCTAACATGGTGTACAGAACCTCTAAGGACTCCATACAAGCCACTTAGGTTTCATAACATAAGAAATAGAACAATAATAGTAAAACAATAGTCCAAGTATACATCATTTTATAAAACAAAAAGCGGAAGTATAAACTTATTTCTCATCATAGCCATCTAATACAATCGAACAAAATTGGGCGTAGGCCATACATCATGTTCAAAAACGAAATACAGGAAATAAACTAAGAACATAAAACTTCATCCTCAATATCGTTCACACTTAGTATTGGATGAAGTGTCTTTGATAACGTTATTTAATCAAAATCTTATTTGCTTCGCAACTTTCACAACTTTATTCCACAACTTTTTCATTCTGTTTCTTGTTTCTTTTTTCTCTTTTTTTTCTCTCTTTTCTTTTTTGTATGGAGGGGTTCCATCTGTATCAAAACCGTGGATCAAAGGGACTTCTTTGCACTTATTGATTTGCCTTCTCTTTTCACCACACCCCCAACTTAGGCTAAAAGCCTAAGTTGGATATTCAAACAAACCGCTTCATGAGGATTTGAGTGAAGGGATAAAGCGAGGTGTCATTTGCTCAAGTTTCTTCCAAGAAAAGAATAAGGCTCAAAGTTCACACACTCACAAGGTAGGCCACAAAAGAGGTATAATGTCAAATTGTTTCACTCTTTAAAATTGCTGCCTAAGATCATTTCAAGAGCTTGCATCACTTAGTCAACTGGACCAACGGGGAAAATTCTAGGTGTCATCACACAAGGTTCACGGTAAGCTCATTACACAAGGCATTGGTACAAATATCAAACAAGACTCCACACTTTCACTAGTGTGCAATGTTCATCACAAGAGACTCATTCAATAACTGGCTAGTCACAAAGAGATGCAAAAAGTTCAGATATGGCCTATGCAACTTCATTTGGCCTCATCATATCCACACATTCATTTTTGTTTGATTTAGAGCACTATTCAAGTCATTGGTATTGATCATAAACGATACTCAAATTTGCACAAGAACAACCACATTCACACACATTCAAGAGGTGGCAAATTTTTTTTAGAAGGGTCCAAAAACCATTTGCAATTAAAATAAGGAGCCACAAGCTCAAACATCCACAACACAGTGCTAAAACACAATTTACAGCACAAAATCCAATATATAAATAGAAGTCATAATCACAAGAGGTAGGTAGGGAAATATTTCCCCACCACAAACAAAAACCAATTTGTCCCAAATGCAATAAAAATACAAAAGATCAATAGAAATTATAGAGAGGGAGGTAAAGAAGGATTATGTCTACGCAGTCACTCCATCTGTTGGGAAATCAGTACCCGATACGATACTCTAATCTTTGGACTCAGTGCCTCAGGTATCACTAACACTAGATCCGGCCATGGTGGTGTTTGTTAAAGAAATTTGCATGGCTGAATCTATCATCGCCTCCTCAACCTCTGTCAGGCCCTCATAAGAAGCCTCATCATCAACCCCAAGCTTCTCCTCATTGATCTCAGCCTCAGACTCAGCTGCAGCTACCTCCTCGGCTCTAACCTCATCTCTGGTGGTAGTCGGAGGCACTTCTGTATCAGCTGGCATATCAAGGATCTCCACAGTCGCAAAAATCATCGACATGTTAATGTACTACAGTTGGTCCACATCTCTCCTCAGCTCAACAATAGAAGCCTTTAGAGTTGTCACCTCCTAAGTGGCCCCTTGAGCAGGCTCAAACACCGCTATCCTTACCGCAAGGGCATAAATAATAGAACTCAAGGGTGTTACAACATCACCCAGGGTCTTATCTATCCTGCTAGGAATGGTGACCTCAAGTCTGGAGGCGTGTCTATTAGCAGAATGGGCTAGCTGCCCCATTCGTAGTAATGCAGACTAGGTGAGCGAGGGTTGGGCAGCAGCAGTACCAGATCTAGGAGGCAAGGGAGCAGTGGAGGAACTAGGCATCATCAAAGGGCCAGTGTTATATATACCGGAAGGCCCAGGGGCCGGAGTAGGAAAAGGTGCCTCTGCAGGTAATGCATCAGTATCCACAACTGGGGATGTATCCACAGGAGCTACCTTCTTCTTCTAGGCCTCATCTTTGAAGTACTCCACCTCAATCCTCCGGATGTCAGTAGAAGATGTGGGAATCACTTCTATATCTTTCCTCTCATCTCGAGGTACCCAAACTATATACTAAGCTCGGTAATCAACATCGGGAAAGGTAGATATATTTTGCACTGCTTGGTCCTCATGAGCATCTCCTGTGCAATGATCATCCCCAAGTTCAGCCTTATCCTAACAATGATGCAACCAAAACAGGTTGCTTTTGTGTGGCGGAGAATCGACTCATTCTGGGATGGCATGATAGTATTGTTGATGAAGCCAAACCAGAACCTTGCTGCTATATTAAGGTCCTTCTTCTCAATGGGTGTTTCAACCTCGATCCACTTGGGAGTACCGTCAAATATCAGAGGAGCCAACTACTTTTCAATATTCTCCAATGTTTTTGTCCTGATCTTGTATTGGCTGTCATCCTCAAGTCTCATTGAATATTCTAGGACTGCATTGATAGCAACACTATCACACTTCACTTTCCTGCCCTTTACAATCACATAGTCTACCAACTTGAAAGTAATCTTAGTAATCTCATCAATTGATAGCAAATTTTAGGTGTCACCATACACAATTTTCAAAGTAATCTCATCACACAAGGCATTGGTACCAACATCAAACAAGACTCTGCACTTTCTAGCACGCGTGCAATGCTTATCACAAGAGACTCATTCGACAACCGGCTAGTCACAACAAGATGCTAAGAGTTCACATATTGTCTATGTAACTTCGTTTGCCTCATCGTAGGCACACATTCATTTTGTTCAATTAGGAGCACTATTCAAGTCATCGGTATTGACCACAACTGACACTCAAATTTGCACAAAAACAGCTACAATCACACACAAAAAGGTCGCAAAATATGTAAATTAGGTTCACAACCAATTTCATTCAAACAATAGGCAAGAAGCTAAAACATCCATGACACAATTCAACAATCAAGATGTATATATTAAAGCCCAATATTCACAAAAATATCATCAACTCAAAACCAATATTGACAAAACAATCACCATACAAGAGGTAGGTATGGAAATACCTCACCCCACCCAATAAAATAAGCAGTTGTCCTCAAATGCAACTAAAACAACAAAATAGAAAGAGAGGTGAAAAATCATCCTGCCAGGCTAACCCTAGGTGCAGTTTGTATCTTAGTCCCTCCATCTGTCTGGGCATCAGTGCCAGGTGTCACACTCTCTCTCAAGGAGGCATGTCTAGCAGTCTCGAATATGGCACCCTCTAAGTCATCCAGGTCCTCATAAATAGTTTCATCTCTCACCTCAAGCTACTCCTCATCTATCGCGGCCTCATACTTGACAACAGCAGCATCAGCCCAAGTATCATCTCTTGTGGTAGCCAGGGGCACCTCGTGAAAGGCTGGAATATCTGCACTCTGATCATCGGGATGTTCACCACGGGTGCCTTGCCCTTTTCTTTGCATTCTCCTCTTTTTGTAGGGAGTTTGGATGTCTTAGCCCTGGATGCAGTTGCATCCTGATTTATAACGACTCCTTCTGCCCACTTGCGGGATGGCATGTCTCTTCCTGAAACTTTGGGTCTAACCATACCTACAAAAGAACAAATAAAAACTTAGAAAAATTTCCAGAACATTGTAGAAAATGGGTTACAGAAAGACTCGTCAAACCACTCAGCGAGTAGCCGAGTCATTTTTGCAAGCCAGATCAGGTTCGTCAAAAGCACCTCCACAAACAAGATAGGTTAGTGATATTCAGGGCCATTTAGTGAATCACTGATACTAATTGACGAGCTAGAAGTGGTTCACTGAAAGGTATAGTGCATTTTAGGGGTTTGGGGCATAGAAAGGGCGATCAAGAAGACCTTTTGGCGAGTAGAGTGAACTCGGCGAGCTCAGGCTTCTCACCGAAAGTTACAAAAAAACTCAACCAATTATGGAAATTAAGGGGGATCTGAGGGGGAATTTGGTGAACCATTGAACCACTCTGCGAGCTCGACGTAGCTCGCCCAATATGCCAGTTTTCAACCCCAAACTTCAAAATCAAGCCTGCAGCCTCTGAATTCAAAATCAAACATAAACACCATTCAATTAATATAGACCCATACTAACCATACCCTAGGGGTACTCATACTAACTCCGATTTGGCCAAAATTAGTTATTTGATGTCTTTTGCCCTTAATAATGACGTCAATTGCCCTATTATTAGCCAAATTACGTCATTTATCAAAATTCGGGGTTATTTAGACTTCATCCCACTAGACCCATTACATTTACACTATCACCCAACAATTTAAACTTAATTTTACAAGTAAGAACACATGAATCAATCAATTTAAGACAATTAGGTACGCATTTCAATTCATTACAGGCAATCCAAAACTTAAACATAATTATAACAATTACCCAATACAAAATAACTACAAATTTACCTATTGCATTTGATTTCAACCACAAAATGAAGAACGGGTTTTGAAAAACCAACCTTTATGCCGAATTCAAAAGTTGTATAGATAGGCGGCAAAGTTCCACAATTTCGATCAATGATTTCACACAAAGAGTGGGTAAAAGCAAGAAAATATGAATGATCTAAAGTTGAGTGAGAGGGTACAAGAGTTAAAACTAGGATAAGTTGAAGGATTTTGAAATTTTAAACCTTTTGGCCTTTAAAATCTTTCAGTTTGCGGCACCTTTGGCAGAATAAATCATCCTCGCTGAACCACTCAGTGATAAGTTGAGTGGTATTTTTCTCGCTGAGTTTTTTATAGGACTTCCACAATTTTGGGTGTTCAAACAACGGTCAAAGTTGGGCTCGTTGACCTGTTCAGTGAGTCACCGATTGAGAAAATAGCCCGCCGAGTTTTATAGAGTTCCCCTTCAAGTTTGGTAGTTCCAACGAAGGTCCAAGTTGGGGCTCACCGACCTATTCGACGTAGCACCAACTGGACTTTGGCTCACCAAATTACTCACTTTCCCACACTTTTCACTTATCAACCTGCACAATCAACACCTGTTATTCACAAGCAAACTTTAAAACCATCAAATAATTGGGTTGCCTCCCAACAAAAGCCTTAGTTAATGTCGTGGCACGACAAGGATACCAAAACATACTTCATTTTTGGGGTTTGCCATTGTGTCACTAGGCAACCCCCCTTGTTGTCTTGGATTCCAATGAGAAGAAATTTGACCAATTTGGGTCTCCAGCTACTTAATAGAAACTGAGGGAGAGGTCACCATCTGATTGAGAGTTGAGACTGATATACTGTGAGTTTACGGTATTTCTAATACATTTCACTTACAAGTTCTGTGTGTCTAGGGCCTTTTTGTATTGGTTTTTATGTGTTTTTATTGTATTTTGCAGGAAAGATGTTCAGGCGCAGAAGTATAGAGATAGCTGAAAGAAATGCAAAAAAGGGAATTCACGGAGGTTATCTATGGACCGTAGGTCCATTGACGGCCCGTAGGTGATGACCGTAGATCAGCAGACAAGGTATGGAAGACAAATCAGGGAAATCAGACCAAGTATGGAACCACGGTGGCCATTGATAGTCTGTAGATTGATCTACGGACCATACTGATTGATTCGTAGATTGATATTACGAGGGTTCCAGTACCTGATTTTTGAAGATTCTAAGTGTAGAGCTACGGAGGGGATTTACAGATCGTAGATCGATCAACGGTCCGTACTGCAAATCTGTCATTTACTTCAGAGAAGCTGATTTTTGGAAGCTAAAATATTTTCTAAGTCCTGGCTAACGAAAGGGACTTACAGACCGTAGATCCATCGACGGTCCGTAAGTCAGCCTCGTGGAATGAAGACGCGTGCCTGAACAAACTTTCCTTAATTTGTTTCCCTTTTAATTTAGGATTTGTTTTCTATAAATAGGGCATGTAAACCTCATTTTTGGGGTTAGAGATTATTATTCTAGTTTTACTTTGTGACTTTGGAGATTAATTTGCAACTCTAGCAATTATTGATTTCCTAAGTTCGTTTTGAAGATTTTGGCTTTGCAATTCAAGTTGAATTTCTGGGTTTATTTTTCTCTTTACGTAAGTTCATGATTTCCTCATCTAAAATTATGCATTGTGTTCTTGCTAATATGGGTAATTAAATCCACAACTAGGGTTGTGGGAACCATGAGCAATTAACAAAGTATGAATAGTAAATAAGCAATTCTTGAATAGTGTTTTGCATGAATTGATAATTCTTTCATTTAGAAGTCTTTTTAACGAGTGCACGTGTTAGAACTCGCCTTGTTGCTACTTGCCAGACCAAGGAGGTAATCAACAAGAAAAGAATTATCAATATAGATTTAGTGTGATACTATCTAATAGGCTAGTGTCGATTGGTGCGAAGTAATAACTAAGCCAAACATCGATTATGATGTCTAATATGAGGTAAAGGTATGGGTTAGTAAATTCTACACACGTAGCCAGACCAAGGTACGGGGTGAAATTCTCTAGATGTCGGACCAAGGATTTAGAGATACCTAACTTATCACTTTGCATGTAATACACTAGGAAAGGATTGTTGTTACTAGGATTATTGCGTTATGAGCTTTTAGGGAACACGTATACCCTAGTTATTTCTCTCACCTTGATAACAACCAAAATTGAGTTTTGATTACTGATTACTTATTAAATTGTTACTATTTGTTTCACACAAACAAAACCCCCCTTTAATTACC